>CM066162.1:31200320-31722820 GCA_033629205.1 Lithocarpus polystachyus
TCTACCATCGTTGGGGGCGGAGATAGACCAATTCCACTTCGAAGGGGAGGAAGAAGTACAAACCGAACCTCTCGGCACTCAACATTCTGAAACTTCCGAAGACATAGAAGAGATGTCTTTACAGCCGAGGAGGGGATTGAAGGCCTTGATAGCAGGGCGGAACGAGGGGGCATCCTCCAAGGAGGCCCCTAAAGAGAAGGAGACTGGCAAGCTCCCTCCTCCGCCTCCACCCTCCACTACAACCGGTCTTCTTCCTATTCCTGATTTGAAGAGGAAGAAGAAAGTTGTAGATCTGGACGCCGAGGAAGGCGAGGTGTCTCCTCGGCAGCAAAGAGGGGGGAAGCAACAAAGGAAGGAAGATAGGAGGGCCTCACCGACAAGGCCCCGAAGTGATCCCCATTCCCGGGAGGTTCAGCAGCCACAAGTCTGGTCTCCTCGGCTGGACCTGGACGGGGCTCCGATCACCGTTAACGCGTCCATATGGGAGTTCCAGAATGGCCACTCAGGATACATCGCTGAGGCCCTGGAACGTCCCTTGCTTCTCCCTCGGGACATGGACACAATGAGGGCCTGGAGGCAGGCCGACCTCTTTATGTCCATGAAGAGGGACTTAGCCATGGTAAGTCCATGATCTCTATTGTATATATAAGGTTTGTTCATGTCTAAGTTATACATTTCCATTATCTTTGTGATGGTATAATTTGGTGTTTCTTGTTTTGCAGCTCACTCAGCAGGTCTATGTCGCTGAGGATTGGGTCAGGGACGCCCGCAATCTGGCCAGGGCCGAGACCCAATCCCGCAAGGAAGTGGAGAAGACCTTGGGGGAGCTGAAGCATCAAAAACTCGAGCTGTCCAACAAGCTAATAAAGGAAGAAAGGGAAAGGAGGAGTGCTCAGGCTGGGTTGCAGAACGCCCAAGACCAAGCCGAGGACCAGCGGAAGAAGCTACACATGACCGAGATAGAGCTGGCCACTGCGAGGCAACTGGTTTTGGACCTTCGCACCCGAGCCGAAAAGGCCGAGAGAGCTGAGAAAGAGGTCAAGGCGGCGCTGATGGCGGCAGAGGCCGAGAAGGAGGCTGCGTACCTCCGAGGCATTGAGGAAACTGAGCAGAGGCTTGCAGAGGAGGTAACTGAAGTTTGCAGGGACTACTGCCGATCCACATGGGAGGAGGCTTTAAACGTGGCTGGAGTCCCTGCCGACTCAGAACTTAGGCAGCCGGGGAGGACGTATTTCCACCCGGATCTCGCCTTGGTGCCGGCTGGCCCCTCCTCCTCGTCTCCTCATGCCTCGGAGCAAGTGAGCCAAGCGGTGATTCCACCTGGAGCGGCTCAGGAGGCACAAAAACAGACAGATGCTCCGGGTGCAACGCCGGTGTCCGTGGATCCTGACCGAACCGTGGACGCGGCTCCCTCAGCGACCCTGCCAAGCGATGACGGCCACCCCCCTTCCCAGGCCGGGCAAGTTTAGAGTTAGGCTGCTAGGGCATTTTAATTGCTTTTGAGAATAGTTCCAAATTTGTACTTAGTGAGCAGATCAGATATTTAACTATTGTATTTCAAATTTGTGAATCAATGAAAGAATTTTGCCAAACTTCATCTGTTTCCAATTTCTGTTTATTTACTTGCGCAAGGTTTATGTCTATGGATAGAAACCCAAAACCCTGGTTTTGACTTAACAAATGATAAGTAATTTAAACAAGCATAACTAGCTGCCATAACATTGACTCGTTAAATTAAGTAAGAATAAGTGCTTTAAGCGCGCAGCCTGAGTGAATATGGAGAATTGGCCATTTAAATGGTTCTAAGGGCATGATCTGAGAGGACAAACTCGTCTGAGATTTCATACCATCTTTAGAGAAAATGAGTGGAAAGTGACAATTCACCTGAGATGATTGATCCGAGAGCTCAGACCTGACAAGGATTGCGCTTCAACATTTAAGAGCGTTAATTTGCCCAAAGTGTGTGGTCCGAGGGACCAGGCACGACCAAGGTTCTGCTCAAGACTTAGTGGTGTTAATTTACCCAAGGTGTGTGGTCCGAGGGACCAGACACGACCAAGGTTCTGTGTAATACCTAGTAGCGTTAATTTACCCAAGGTAGGTGGTCCGAGGAGCCAGGCCTGACCAAGGTTCTGTTTAACACTTAGTGATATTAATTCACCCAAGGTATGTGGTCCGAGGGACCAGGCACGACCGAGGTTCTGTTTAATACTAAGTAGCATTAATTTACCCAAGGTAGGTGGTCCGAGGAGCCAGGCCTGACCAAGGTTCTGTTTAACACTTAGTGATATTAATTTACCCAAGGTGTGTGGTCCGAGGGACCAGGCACGACCGAGGTTCTGTTTAATACCAAGTAGCGTTAATTTACCCAAGGTAGGTGGTCCGAGGAGCCAGGCCTGACCAAGGTTCTGTTTAACACTTAGTGATATTAATTTACCCAAGGTGTGTGGTCCGAGGGACCAGGCACGACCGAGGTTCTGTTTAATACCAAGTAGCATTAATTTACCCAAGGTAGGTGGTCCGAGGAGCCAGGCCTGACCAAGGTTCTGTTTAACACTTAGTAGTATGCAGCATAAGAAACTTTAATAAGAGAATTGAAACTTTCATTAGTAGTAATACCTTTTTAGGTTATTTACATTCCAGGGATGCGGTACAGCCCTTTCATCTAAATCTTCTAAATAAAAGGCTCCTGTCCCAGCTACTGATAGAACACGGTAGGGGCCTTCCCAGTTAGGTCCCAACTTTCCCCAAGCCGGATTCTTTGCGGTGCCCACGACTTTTCGTAAGACCAAATCCCCCGGCGCTAGTGGTCTTAGTTTGACGTTGGCATCATAACCTTGCTTGAGCTTGTGCTGGTAATAGGCTAGTTGAACTGCAGCGTTTTCCCTGCGCTCGGCGATTAGGTCCAGATTGCTCCTCAACTGCTCGTCATTGTGGGCCGAGGTGAATAAATTAGTTCTAAGTGTGGGGAACCCAGTCTCTATGGGAATGACCGCCTCTGCACCATACGTCAGGGCAAATGGGGTTTCCCCGGTAGATCTCCGAGGAGTGGTCCTGTATGTCCAGAGCACATGCGGTAACTCTTCCACCCATTTTCCTTTGGCGTCGTCCAACCTCTTCTTGAGACCGCTCACTATGACTTTATTAACTGCCTCAGCTTGGCCATTTCCTTGGGGATATGCAGGGGTGGAGTATCTGTTTGTAATGCCTAGTCCACTGCAGAACTTTCTGAACGCTTTACTGTCGAATTGAAGGCCATTGTCCGAGATAAGGGTATGAGGCACCCCGAACCGTATAACGATACTCTTCCACACAAACTTCTGGACATCAACATCCCTGATGTTGGCTAACGGCTCGGCTTCAACCCATTTGGTGAAGTAGTCTGTTGCAACGACCAAATATTTCTTACTTCCGACTGCCTTAGGGAAAGGACCAACAATGTCTAGGCCCCACTGAGCGAAAGGCCAAGGACTTGACAGAGGATTCAAAACTCCTCCCGGTTGATGTATATTGGGGGTAAATCTCTGGCACTGATCGCACTTCTTCACGTACGCCTGTGATTCTCTTTGCATGTTCGGCCACCAATACCCCTGAGTTAAGGCCCTGTGTGCTAGGGACCTTCCTCCAGTGTGACTGCCACAAATTCCCTCATGTAGCTCCTCAAGGAGCAACTCTGTGGCATCAGGGTGTACACATAACAGATAGGGTTCGGAAAAAGAACGCTTGTATAGCTTATTGTCCTCTGAGAGCCAGAACCGAGGGGCCTTTCTCCTCACCTTGTCGGCTTCAGTCTTGTCTGCCGGCAAGACATCTTCTCGGAGATAAGACACCATAGGGTCTATCCAACTCGTCCCTACACTGGCCTGACAGATACTAGGCCCTTCAACTACTTCCGAATGCCTCTGTATATCTTCCACCAAGATAAGCCGGGGTAGCCCCTGTGTCGAGGTGGTTGCGAGAGTCGCCAAAGAATCCGCGTGCGTGTTACCACTCCGAGGAACATGTCGCAAATTGAATGACTTGAACCGCGATTGCAGCTGTTTGACCTGCTTCAGGTATTTCTGCATTCTTTCGTCGCGAGCTTCTAATTCTCCTCGAACTTGGCCAACGACCAAAGCTGAGTCCGAGAACACTTCTAGGATGTTACCCCCCATTCTCCTGACCATAGCCACTCCGATCAGCAATGCTTCGTACTCAGCCTCATTATTAGTTGCCGAGAAGTTTAGTCTTAAAGATTTTTCGATGACAACGTCCGCGGGAGATATAAAAACTAGCCCCACTCCTGAACCTCGTTGATTGGCTGCACCGTCCACATATAGTTTCCATGACTCGGAGTCTTGCACAGCGACGAGATCAACTGAATTTTCATCCATGGGCATTGCTCCATTTGTCCCTTCTAACACAGGCTCCGCAAACTCGGCCAACAGGTCGGCTAGTACCTGCCCCTTGATCGAGGTGCGAGGCATGTACTTTATGTCGAAAGCCCCCAGTATGGTACCCCATTTAGCAATCCTTCCCGTGTAATCTGCACTCCTGAGTAGCGACCTGAGCAGAAGCTGGGTAAGGACCACAACCGTATGTGATTGGAAATAATGTGGGAGCTTGCGAGTGGCATGAATTATCGCATAGTAGACAGGCTTCTGGACTCCATTGTCGACTCGGACAAGTACTAGACTCACAGCATGTGTGGCTACCGCAATGTAGGCGAATAGGACCTCGTCCGTTGAAGGGCTAGACAGGATTGGTGGCCGAGCTAGGTATTCTTTCAGCTGTTGAAAAGCTAGAATACACTCTTCATTCCACTCGAATCCCTTCCACTTATTAAGCAGCTGGAAGAAAGGCCGACATCTCTCCGCGGATCTGGAGATGAACCGGTTGAGAGCGGCAGTCATCCCAGTCAACTTCTGCACTTCCTTTGGGTTCCGAGGAGGCTGCAGACTGTTAATTGCCTTTATTTGATCGGGGTTCACCTCGATTCCCCGATGAGTGACCATATATCCTAGGAACTTCCCTGACCCAACGCCGAAAGAGCACTTCGAAGCGTTGAGGCGCAATTTGTGTTTCCTTAAGATCTCAAAGATGCTCTCCAGGTCCCCAATGTGGTCAGGCTCAAGCTTACTTTTGACCACCATGTCATCAATGTAGATCTCAATGCACCTCCCTAGCAGTGGTTCAAACATTTTGGTCATCATTCGCTGGTAAGTGGAGCCTGCGTTCTTTAGACCAAACGGCATCACCTTATAATGGTAGTTCCCAATGGGAGTCACAAAGGCTGTTTTCTCTTGATCATTTAGGGCCAGAGGGATCTGGTGGTATCCCTGGAAGGCGTCCAAGAAGCTCATTCGTGAATGCCCTACGGTTGCATCCACCAATTGATCGATCCGCGGCATAGGGAAAGGGTCCTTTGGACAGGCTCGGTTCAGACCAGTAAAGTCCACGCATACGCGCCATTTCCCATTCTTCTTCTTCACCACCACTATGTTAGCCAGCCACTCAGGGTAGAACACCTCCCTGATAGCCCTAGCCTGCTTGAGTTTATTCACCTCATCCTTGACAGCGCCAGAATGTTCTCTGGATGAGCGCCGAGGTGGCTGCCTTTTGGGTTGTGCAGCTGGGCTCACATTGAGATGATGACAGATGAACCCGGGATCTACCCCCGGGGCTTCGTAAAAATTCCAGGCGAACACATCCACGTTACTCCTAAGGAAAGACAACAACTCTTCCCTTTCCCGAGGGGGTAGCTGACCCCCAATCTGGAAAAACTTGTCTGGATCTTGTCCGATAACGACTCTTTCCAACTTTTCACATTGCTCCTCGGGCGGATCCTCGGCTCTGGGGGAAAACGGAAACGTTGATTGCTATGAATGCTCGACTGAGGTGGTCATCAGCTCGGCATCCTGCTGATGTGAAATGGCAGCTATAAGGCATTGCCTTGCCATAGGCTGGCTTCCTTTTATCTCCTCTACTCGTCCTCCAAACGGGAACTTGACCTTTAGGTGCAACGTCCAAGAAACGGCCCCCAAGGCATG
This sequence comes from Lithocarpus polystachyus, assembly GCA_033629205.1. Taxonomy (NCBI): domain Eukaryota; kingdom Viridiplantae; phylum Streptophyta; class Magnoliopsida; order Fagales; family Fagaceae; genus Lithocarpus; species Lithocarpus polystachyus. Next base: position 31,206,350 of record CM066162.1, read on the forward strand.
GAGCCAAGGTCTGGCCACGATGGCCGTGTAGGGGGAATATGCATCCACGACGATGAAGTCAACTTCAACTATCTCGGACCCTGCTTGTAGAGGCAGCCTAATTTGACCCTTAGGGATGACGGTCTTCCCATCAAAACTGACTAGGGGCGATTCATACGCAGTTAGGTCTTCAAGCCGTAGGCCCAACCCCCTGTACAGGTCTGGATACATAATCTCGGCTCCACTCCCTTGGTCGACCATTACCCTCTTCACATCGTACCCTCCTATTCTGAGGGTGATGACTAAGGCGTCGTCGTGGGGTTGTATTGTCCCCACCTTGTCCTCATCTGAGAAGCTTAATGCTGGTCTGGCCTCCATTCTTGCACGTTTCGCCTCTTGATTATCTGCCTCGGCGGACGTCCCTAAGATAGACATCACTCTGGAGGGGCAAGATCCAGTTCTCCCAGGGGCCACGAAGATAACGTTAATCGTGCCCAAAGGGGGCCTTGACGAGGCAGTCGCCGAAGCCCCTGGCCTAACATGATCTCCTTGGTTGTCTGGCCGGTAAACGAACTGCTGCAACTTTCCCTCTCTCGCAAGTTGTTCCAAATGGAATTTCAACGTTCTGCAGTCCTCGGTGGTGTGCCCACGCTCTTGATGATACTGGCAATGAAGGCTCTGGTTGCGCCTCAGGGGATCTCCTCCCATCTTGTTCGGCCATTTGAAGTATGGCTCGTTCTAGATTTTCTGTAGAATCTGATGAATGGGCTCTCGGAATATGGTATGAACAGCTTGCGATACAGCAGACCCGAACTGCCCACTATAATCCCTTCGCGGCTTGCTATTGTTGTATCGGTCCATCCTGAAGTCCCCCCTCTCTTGAGGGACAGCCTTTGCCTTTCCCTTTCCAAATATTTGATCCTCTTCGACCCGCTTGTATTCGTCTATGCGATCCATCAGTCGGCGCACGCTCCTCACAGGTTTCTTGGTCAGAGACTTCCTTAGGTCGTGCTCGGCTGGTAAACCGACCTTGAATGTCCTTACAGCGACATCATCGAAACTTCCTTCGATCTCATTAAACATCTCCCAGTACCTGTCTGAGTAGGTCTTTAGCGTCTCTCCTTCGCGCATGGACATGGATAGCAAGGAGTCTAAAGGCCGGGGGACCCTGGTGTTTGTCACGAACCGAGAGCAGAAGGCTCTAGTGAGCGCCTGATAGGATCCAATAGAATTTGCTGCGAGACCATCGAACCATCTCATAGCCGCAAGCCCCAGGCTGGAAGGGAACACTTTGCACATGAGAGTCTCGTTCCGAGAATGGACAGCCATTTTTTGATTAAAATGACTCACATGCTCCACGGGGTCTGTCCGTCCGTTGTACGCGGTGAAGGTAGGTTGAGTGAAACGCCGAGGAAGGCTCCCTCCCTCGATGCTGCGCGTAAAGGGTGACCTTGAAATTTGATTGAGCGCCCTTGTCATGGTATCACTCCCGGTGCCCCTCGAGTACGTATTTCTGCTCCTGCGATCATGGTGATGCTCTTCCTCGTAGGAGAAAGACTCACTTGGTGGTGTCCTGGAGCGGGGTCTATAACTATCATCCTCCTCATCACCGTAAGAATCATCCGTGTCAGATGGACTGCTAGACGGACTGCGTCTTCTCTGCGCACGGCGCAACTTCCTCTCGAGATGATCAATTTTGCGTTGCATGGCCTTATGAGTCCGGCCACCACCGTTCCGGCGTTGACTCCTTGCAGTATGGTTCGTATGCACGCTCCCTTCGCGATCCTTCTGGCGCTCGAGGTGCAAAAAATGGTCGATATGCTGAGAATCAGCTGCTTCCGCTCTGTCTGATCTAACCATAGTTCAAGCTATAACACACAGGTACAACAGTAATCTTCCCACAGACGACGCCAATTGTAAGGACACAAAATTTTACGGTGGTTGGGCTGGCTAACAGGATGGCTGGAGGCCCAGAATATATTTAATACCCCAACAATGCATTTGTAAAGAGAGTGAGTTGAAGATTATTGGATTGGACACGCATGGGTTGAAAGCCCAAATAGGGTAGTGAACAGATGTGTATTAATAAGATAGTCAAGGGTTACAATGCTCTTTTCAACACTGTCCGAGGAGAATATCAGTACAAGTATTGTTAGAACTTCTTCTCTCTCTCCCTTTCTTTTTCTTTTCTTCCCCCCCCCCCCCCTCTCTAGTTCTCTTTTTTTCTATTTATATGCCCTCCCCCTTGCATGGGCCCTTTTTTCTTTATTCTTATCCCATCCGCCCCTTTCTCGAGCCTTCCTGGGGCAGCTGTAAAGGAGGAGGTCACTGTTCAGGAGTCTTTTCTCATTAATGCGGCCATGATGTTAGCTGCAGGGTCATAAATGCGGTGGCAGCAGCCTTTTTGCTTACATCTGATTTCCGCCATCTGTCTTTACGGTTAACGCAGAGCGAGGAGTTCTCTGGAAGAGATAAGATTGAGACTGATGCACTAATCTGGGACGCCTTTTTAATAGTCCGAGCAGAGGGCCTCATCGGACAAGGCTTTCTCCTACGGGATTCACACCTCGGAATCGGGTTAGGCTGGGCAAATGCTTCATGAAGTGTAGTCTTCAAAGGTGTAGGCCTCCTCGGACAGGCCCACGGCCCAGGATCTGATGTTGGGCCCTTTGCCCCCACAAGTTCTAATAGGAGTCTCTCTCTCTTTTTTCTTTAATCCTAAAGTGTTTTTTTTTTTTACGTGAGTCTTTTTTTTTTTATAACCTAAAGTGAGTCCTTAAAAAAAAATCTAACGTAAGGTCTAATTAAAAAAAATTATTTTTTTAATCCTAATTCTAACGTAAGTCTTTCAAAAAGTTAAAATTTTTGGTTTTACAATTTTCCACATCATCATTTTAATTTATATTTTTTTTAATTTTTAAAACTAATAGTGAGAGAGTCCTAATAGGAGTCTTTTTCTCTTTTTTTCTCATCATTTTAATTTATAAAAATTTTAATTTTTTAAACTAAATAGTGAGAGAGTCCTAATAGGAGTCTCTCTCTCTTTTTTTCCTTAATCCTAAAGTGTTTTTTTTTTTTTACGTGAGTCTTTTTTTTTTTAACCTAAAGTGAGTCCTTTAAAAAAAAAATATAACGTGCGGTCTAATTAAAAAATTTATTTTTTTAATCCTAATTCTAATATAGTCTTTCAAAAAGTTAAAATTTTCGGTTTTACATTATACTAGTATTATGCCCGTGCAATGCACGGCTTAATAAAAAATATTTTGATAATATAATTAAATTTACTACCAAATAAAATAAAAAAGAGTTAATTCAAAATTAAGATTAAAAAATAAATTGTACTTGTACACTTAAAAGAAATTTAATTTTTATTTCTTATTTTGATATTTAAATCATTTGTTTTAGTGTTGACTTCATTCAAATGGTTATAAGTTATATCAACCTTAAGCCAGCATATGTATCCATATGTAACATTCTAGATTAATAAATAAAAATATAATACTCTAATTTAATGTAACATTCTACTTACTAATAAATAAATATAACACCCTAGCTTAAAGTAATGTTTATAATTGTATTGTGTTTTAGCCTTTAAGAACACATATATTATTTTTTTTATCATAAAAAAAACACAGATATTAATATTACACATGAAAAAATAATAAATTCAATAATTGAAACGGTTGAAAACAAAATTAAGCCAAAACCTCAATTCATTAATGAAAAATATCCAAATTTTTGAACTTAAAAAAAAATAATTATAATATTATTTAAAAAATTATAAGATTTTATAATTAAACACAGATTGTTGGTATGTGGCGTTAATTTTTACTTTTCATTATTAAATAATATTATTAATAATATACCTTTCAACAATTGCAAACATAATAACATATTAATAAGATGCACAACAATTGCAAAGAGTATAATATATTTAAAAAATAATAATATTTTTGCAATGCAACCTCAATGGTCTGTACTAACCTGATTAGTTGGTCTATATAACTAAAAATATTTTCCAATATGTTCATGGAGGCACTAACGTGATTCAAGCTCTTTAGTGGCAATTAAAATTAAAAACATATTATAATATATAATAAAAAAAAACATAGTATAAACATCAATCCATAACAATTTTCTAAGGGATAATTACACTTTACCCACCTGTGGTTGACCTCTAGTTCTATTTGCCTACCCGTGGTTTGAATTTTGACACTTTATCCACCTGTGATTCCCTCCGTTACCCCTCCGTAACCCACCTCTAGTGCAGACGTTACTCTAACACATAAACTCATCAAAAACATAACCTAAAACAGATCAAACACAAAAATCACTCCCAAACACACTCCCACCAAACGAAGATCACAATGCAATGTGCTTGAGATAATGGACTGATAACCTCCTGGGTTTTGATCGTGCAAGCAAACCGAGGAAGAAGGAGACACAGTGCAAACCGTGCAAGCAATTCAATTCAGCTGTTGCAAATAGTGTTTTTTGATTTTTGGTGCTTGGTCCGTTCGGCTTGAGCTTGAGCTTGATTGGGTGAGTTCCTGACTTTGTCAACTTCAAGTTTTGGTTTTCTTTTACTGTCATATGCTCTGTTCATCTGATTTTAGGTAGATCTTTTTTCGAGATTGGGTTTTTGCTTGCTATGTCTTCATCAACTGGCAATGGGTCTACAACTAGTGGTTTCTACCATGCCATAGATGGCCATTTATGTACCCATGAGAATTGTGCCCTACGAACAAGTCGAAAATCTGGTAACTATGGAAGAAGATTCCTCGGTTGTAGTCAATTTAATGTAAGAAACAATTCTATTGGTGTATTTCATTTGAATTGAATTAAATTGAATTGAATTATTAGTTGTGATTAATTGTGAACTGTGAAAATAACTGTTGTAATTGTAATGCTCAGGTTGGTCCCAAATGTGGCTTCTTTCAGTGGGTGGATAACGAAACTTGTAGGAGTGAAACTGCCCCACTTGTCCGTGAAAGGATAAGTATGCTTGAGAATGAACTGCAGCTTGTAAATCAGAGAGAAATGAGAAGTAGGGAAATGGAAGAAAGATCTAACCAGAGGGAAAGAGAAGCTCATGAGCTTTATGTAGAAGCTAGGGAGGAACTTAAGAAGATTAGAGAGAGTGAGAGATTGTACAAGCTAGCACTAGTTTTGTCATGGTTATTTTTCATTTTTGTAATGTTGTTGTTGTGTTTTGCCTCAATGAACAACAATGTAAGGGTGAAGACCCTTAATCTGCCATGATGCTTGGGGGTTTTTGAAATGTGGTTCGGTAATTGAATTAAGTTAAGTCCAGTCCCTGATTATTGTATCCATCTCTTGAAATAAAAAGGGTTGTTTTTGTGCAAATGTTCTGTAGTTTATTTATTATTGTTTTTACTTCCTGCTCATAAATGGATCCATATATATTGACTGTGGTTCTATGCTACACCTGCCCATAAATGGACCTATGGTGATGGCATACACATGATTTGCTGTGTCAATACATACACCTGTGTAAATCCACTAAAAGCACAAGACAAGCAAATCCACCAAAAGCAATGACAAGCACAAGGCATCAAAACACTTGATCCTGTGTCAATATACATTAAAAATAATAAAATCTTGATAATGTCATAATATGCCAAAAGTGAAGACAACATTTGTGACTTTATGTCACATGCAAACATATTTACAACCAAAACCCAACTACTAGTCCACCACACATCAGACATACACATCTTCCAACCAAAATTGCCAATATTGTTTTTGACACTTGACCAATTTAAATACTACATTAAGTGTGTGAACTACAACAAAAAAAGTAGTTGAAACTTTAACATCTTCCATCTTCATTTACTGCCAGCAGCCTTCTTGCCCTTTCCACCAACTGGTTGAAACTTTGGTGGCCTTGATACACCCAAATTTCTGCCGTAGAACCCCCTAGCAGCACCACCACCACCACCACTTCCTTGACTTGGTACACCACTAGTGCTCACAGATGCACTTGGCTGCATAACCAAAATCCAACAGTTAGCAAGATGATCCAACAATAGCAAGTAAGAGGAAAAAAATAAACAAAATAGATATAAGTAGATGCCTGAGATGCAGAAAACTAGTTGGCCCTAGATGCAGTTGGAGGTTAAGTTGCTGCCTCAGATCTATTGTTTGGTGCCTCAGATCTATTGTTTGGTGCAGGTTGAGATGCAGTTTGACCAAAAGCTCTGTATGCAGGCTGAGATCTAGTACTTGGTGGCTGAGATGCAGTTTGAGGTGTTGCAGTCTGCTTTGTTGTAGATCTACTGCCTTGTGCCTACAAATAGGGTTGTACAAGTTACATACACATGAAATATATGAGGAAATGACTAAAGTTCAAAGCATGGAAATACTTACAGCTTTTGATTTAGCAAGTCTATCTCTTCTCTGCCATGGAGTTTCACCAGTGATGCCTGCCTTGCACCCTCTTGCATTATGTCCTTCTTTCTGGCACCTCCCACACTTGATTGTCTTGTTCATCCTAGAAACTCTATAAGGGTTCCTTGGCTCTTCAGGATCTCTTTTTCTTTGCTTTGGTGGTCTGCCAGGTGGTTTATACACATGAGGAGCAACAGGAGCAGGTTGGTTAGTCTCAACCCACTCAGACTGGCCAGGCATTGGCTGTATTATCTCCTTGTAAGTTTCAACAAAAGTCTCTCTCAGGTAACAAGGATGCACATAGTCCTCCACTTTCTCTAGGTTCTTAACAATAGCAGAGATCCCATGTTTGCAAGGAAGTCCTGTCAAATCCCAAATCCTACAACTGCATGCTTTCCTAGTCAAGTCAACCACATGTCTCTCACGACCATTATCAACCTCATACATGAACCTGCCTGATGGAATAGCACTGAAAGGTATAGATTCATGTTTTAACTTCTCTAATTTGTCTTGAATATTAGGACAAACCTGACCAGTGTATTTTGCTATACCTTTCATCTTTTTGTATTGTTTGGTCATGAGCCTAACTCTGATCCACTCCAACATTGCTAATATTGGCTTATCCCTAGCTTCTAAGATCATGGCATTAAAAGACTCACTCAAGTTATTAGCTAAACAGTCACACAAAGCTCTACTACTAAAGTGAGACTTAGACCAGTGTGCAGGGTTGATGTCAGCAAGATACTCCCATGCCTTGACATCTAAATCCTTCAGTTCCTGCATTCTTCTCTCAAACTCCCTGATTGTTGTGGCTCCAGCACATCTCCACAGTGCATCCTTCAACTCCAAGCCCTTATGATCCACTTTAAAATTATTGTAGATATGCTTCACACAATACCTATGCTCACAAGTTGGGAACAGCATCTCAAGTGCAGGTATAAGGCCCTAATTCATATACAAAACAGGTCAAGTAAATATGTCAGTTAAACATGTTGAAATGAACTGAGGCATGTATTATTAAACTTTAAATAAGAGTAGAGAAATGTTAATACAATTGTAGTTCATACCTTTTGCCTATCAGTGATAAAGACCAGATTAAGTTGCTCTGGATTCCCAATGTCATCTGAAAACTGCTGTAGAAACCATACCCATGAATCTTTGTTCTCTTGCTCAACAACAGCAAATGCAACTGGGAAAATGTTATCATTCGCATCTCTAGCTGTGGCAGACAATATTTGCCCCCCAAATCTCCCTTTCAAGTGGCACCCATCTAAACCAATGATTGGTCTACAACCTCCCAAAAAACCAACTTTTTGTGCATTATACCTAACATACATTCTCTTAAATTTAGGCTGTGCATTTTCATCCTCCATTTCAGTTTGCAAAATAACCCTACTTCCTTTATCATTCAACCGTATCATCTCTGCATAATCCCTAAGCTTCCCATATTGCAGCTGTTCATCCCCAGTAATCAAGTCAGTAGCTTTCCTTTTTGCCCTATACACCTGACTGTAACTTATGTCAACTTCAAGTGTTTGCTTCACATGATGTTGAACACCAGCCACTTTCCAATCAGGATTTTTGTTAAACTCCTGTAGAAACTTCTTTGCAACATATCTTGAAGTCACTTGGCTGTGTTTGAAGGATCTAGGGCAGGTGCACTCTGGATTGAAGGTTTTTATTTGGAATGTCAACTCCCCAGATAGTTGAGAGGCATAACACCTCCATCCACATTCATTTTTGCAATAAACTGATATTTTCTTCTTCTCATTCAGCTTGAACTTGATATCTACTGGCTTGTGTATAGCATATTCCCTCAATGCCTCCCTAAATACCTTAGAGTTTGGAAACTTCATTCCTTTCTGTAACACTGGTTTTCTCATGTCAGTTTGGACATTAAACTCAGGTTCTTTTGCAGCAGTTGGTGCTGGTTGATCATCATCAGAATCTACTAAACTTTCCATGTCATCTTCAAGAGGTGGGTCAATCCATTCACCCTCTTCAAGAGGTGGGTCATTGTTAGCTGGAGCAGTCCTATGTGGGGCTGCATTGACAGTATCTCCCTCAGAGGGCCTATGTGGGGCTGCATTGACATTGTCTCCCTCAGAGGGCCTATGTGGGGCTGCATTGACATTGTCCCCCTCAGAGGACCTATGTGGGGCTGCTGCACTGCCACTAACTCCATCATGTGTAGATGGCCCATCATCTACATTTCCAAATACATCATCATCAAAATCTGGCCCCTCAAACCCTTCCTCCAACCAATCAAAATCTGACCCCTCAGAATCCACATTACCTCCCTCATGCATCTCATGCACATCATCACCATTCTGAGGTACCTCATGCACATCATCATCATTTGCTACTTCCTCATTAGCAAATGGTTGTTCAACTGCAAGTGGCTCCTCACCACCCTCAACATATAGTGTTATCTTATCTGTAGGCCATGCAGCATGAATCTCACACATATAAACTACATCATCATCTTCATTTATAAGCCTTAACCCTTGCTCTAAATTACCTCCAGGAATAAGATAATGAAATCTACTTGTACTATTTGCCCCCAAACCACAACACATATCTTGTATTTCAAAATAACTAAGTTTATCTGGGTCAACATCATCAATAAAAGAAGTACTACCTCCTAAATATACCAAATCTGGGTTCCACACAAACTGGCCACCATGATGAATCTCAAAATTGAATGTCAAGTCAGCCATCTGCATATAAAATACAATAGAATAATGTATGAGATGGGCTTGCATGTGGGAAAGTATAATCTATTATAGATTATTACTTTATTAGGCAGTCAAATTTCTCTTTCAATTTCCCTAACTATATACCAGCAAATGAGATGGCCTTGATGAATATAATTAACTATATACCAGCAATTGGGTATGTATCATGTGGTCCTGTGGTCCACACAAAGCATAATACAGAAACAGACAACATTATTAAAAGTTTTTGTTCTGTTTTTGGGATACAAATACATGGAAAGGGAAAGTAGAAAAGCAGAAAGTAGAAAAGCAATAATCAATACTATTGCAAAATCATGAAAAGCAATAATCAATGGAGCCCCACATTGACAAAGCCTAATCCTATGGTCTAGCAGCCCCACATTGATGAATACAAGCAAAAACCAAATATCGAAAAAAGAATTTTAAAACCCCAGGTTTTCAAAAATTAAAAAGATCTACCTAAAATCTGATGAACAGAGCATATGACAGTAAAAGAAAACCAAAAATCGAAACAAACAAAGTCAGGAACTCACCCAAACAAGAGAAGACGAACGGACCAAGCACCAAAAATCAAAAAACACTATTTGCAACAGCTGAATTGAATTGCTTGCACGGTTTGCACTGTGTCTCCTTCTTCCTCGGTTTGCTTGCACGATCAAAACCCAGGAGGTTATCAGTCCATTATCTCAAGCACATTGCATTGTGATCTTCGTTTGGTGGGAGTGTGTTTGGGAGTGATTTTTGTGTTTGATCTGTTTTAGGTTCTGTCTTTGATGAGTTTATGTGTTAGAGTAACGTTTGCACTGGAGGTGGGTTACGGAGGGGTAACGGAGGGAATCACAGGTGGGTAAAGTGTCAAAATTCAAACCACGGGTAGGCAAATAGAACTAGAGGTCAACCACAGATGGGTAAAGTGTAATTATCCCATTTTCTAAATTGGATTAAACTTAAAGAAATCAACTTAAACAAATATACAAAATATATTCAATTTGATGGAAAAAAAGTAGAATAAACAAATACATACTTGTAAAGTTGTAGGTAGAAGAAGAGAATAGTAGAGATTGTAGGTAGAAGAAAATAATAGTAGAGATTATATATATATACACACTCCACATTGAAGAATTTTATATGAACAAAAAGTCTAAAGCTAATTGGTATAAATAAATAGAAACCCACTCCGGTCACAATTGGCATATACTTTTATTATACTTTTTTTTTCTTTCTTGGGATATATACGGTTTATACAAGAATTACAATTTGAAACTACATCCATACAACTCCTTATCAACATGCATTATTAAATTAGATATAATTTAATATCTTATCAACTCCTTATCAACTCCAGTGACGGTTTATAAGGAGTTTCGTCAGTCTTGGAAAAAACACATGATGACCAACAACTTTTTTTTTTTTTCCTTTCTTGGGATATATACGGTTTACACATGATGAGTATATAATATTATTATATATATATTATTTTATATAAACAACTTTTTTTTTTCCTTTCTTGGGATATATACGGTTTACACATGATGAGTATATAATATTCTTTTATATATATTATTTTATATAAACTTATATATCTAACGTGTGAAGTGTATAAAGTTCACACGTTATAAAGAATATAGATTGGCCTTAGCCACAAATTGTAGGTCGGTCTTTGTGCATGCGAGGGACTCTAATATCTAACGTGTGAACTACAACTCTTATATATATTTTTCTTAAAATCTAAAAATTTAAGAAAATTTCTGAGAAAATTTCTGTAATTTTGTGAAGCCACTTGGCGCAACCACAGCGTCTAAACCCAACTTTTATTATATATAATATGATATAGATAATAACAATGATATGGCAAGCTCTAAGAATATGAGAATGCAATTTGTGGATCTACTATCAAGATAACATAGATTAGATTGGTAGTAGATAGTAGATTTAATTGTAGTTGAGTATTATATGAAGTTATCACCATAGAATAGCTTATATCGAAATGTGTTATGTGAAACCAATGATATGAAAGAAAAAGAATTTTTCTAAATCATTATATTAACATAGATTAGATTGGTAGTGGATAGTAGATTTAATTGCAGTTGAGTATTATGTGAAGTTATCACCATAAAATAGCTTATATCGAAATGTGTTATATAAAAGCAATGATATGAAAGAAAAATTTTTTTTCTAAATCATTATATTGAACAAATTAGTTATTTTCATTCATTTTTAAATTATACATTTTTAAAATTTAAGTCATATATCTGTAAGTAAAATAAGTACTTTTAATTTTTATTTAACTATCTCGCGCGACAGCGACTAATTTTTTAAAATTACAAAAAGTCGGCTGACGAGTCAGATTCGATTCTCCCACCTTTCATTTTGCTTTGTTCTCTCTTACTACATATTCAGGGTCGTGAGTCATGAGTCATGACCATAGTTTTGATCGCCTGGCTTCTAACAAACGAAACAAAATTTTTGGGATCCAAATTTTCCGTACAATTCATCCATGACCAGTTCGCCGATCCCGGTGGATCTCTTTGTGTCGAAAAAACGTCCTGGCCTTACTGGCGGCGATCTTGGTTTCGCCGACGCCTCTGGTAATGTTATTTTCAGAGTCAACCGTCAATCCTCACCTAAAAATAAGAGGCTATTCCTCGATTCCACGGGATATCCCCTAATCTCCATCTACCGTTACCGCGTGAGTCTCTCTCTCTCTCTTTCTTTTTTTTCTTTTTTTCTTTTTCTCTGTTCTGCGTTTAATTTGCAATGCCCACCAATTGTTTGAAACAATGTCTAAACCAACATGTTTATATTTTCCATTTTTGTTGATAAGCTAAAACTATGAAAGCATTGATAATATTATTGAAATTTGAAGGTCAAACGCTTGCCAATATGAATTTTGGTTATTGATTGACAAATTTTGTAGTTTAGAATGCACATTGCAAATGTTTGAATTAAAAAAATTCTCAAATAACTCTATAATTAAGGAGGCTTATATGTGATTGAATTTCTAATTTTGGATGTGGGTTTTGATTGGTTTAATGGATATTGTAGAATGGGTCGTGGCAAGGCTTCACAGGTGAAGACGATCAAAAGCAGTGTATATTCAGAGTGCAGAGGACGGTGAACAAGCTCACCAGAACAGAGTTAGAGGTATTTCTTGTTGGTGAGAATGGGGAAGACTCAGCCTCTAAGTTAAAAGTTAAAGGTTGTCCTTTCCAGAAGTCCTGCACTATCTACAGAGGCAATGACATTGTGGCTCAGGTACAAATAATTGATAAATGTTGCTAGCATTGAAAACTGTAGCCTCAATGAATCAGATTTTGCTTTGCATTCTTTGGAATTTACTGAAAATTGCAACAAAGATATATTGTTTTAAACCTGATCAGTAACTTTGCGGCCCCATAATTTGTTATTTACCAGAAGTTTAAGTACATGTTTGGTGTGTGTGATTTGTGTATAGACTAGAAATTATTGAAGATTTTTAACGACAGCATACATTTGATGACTGGACAAAGCAAGATGTTCTTGGTGCAAATTTAATAGCATTACTCAACAAACTGTTTAGTTAGCTACTCTTTGATAAGATACATGATTTTGTGCTTTATGTTCTGAGCTTAAAAAACATGTTTTTCTCTTGTGGCCTTAATGTATCTTGTGGAGCTCTTGACTTGAACAATTGAACTACATTACTCTTGCTGGGGAAGTTACATGTATAGTTTATAGAATGACATGATTATCGGGTCATGTACATCTCTCAATAGATTCATCTAATTTCTCATGCATGAATTATTTTTTTTCTTCATATTTTTCATGGATTATGTCATGCTTCTTCATCTTGTCATTCCTTAATATTATTATCTCATGCTTCTTCATCTAGTCATTCCTTAATATTATGTCTCATAGATTTGTCACGAGCCACTAGCTGCTGCAATGTAAATGTTGTAGATTGGTTATGTATATTTTTCTCTTAATTTTATAATTACAATTTTATTCATTGTGGTTTTTAACATAAGATCTCACTCTTATGTTTTGATGCAGACTAGCCTCATGTACAAGCTACGGCAGCTTTATGCTAAAAGGAATAAATTTCGACTAACCATATTTCCTGGATCTGATGATCATGTTTTGGTTGCGGCATTGGTTGTAATATTTCTAGATTGAAGATAATAGAATAAAGAAAAAAAGATTTTTTAAAAAAAATTTTGATAATTAAAGAAAAAGAGGAATTTTTTTTTTTTTTTTTGGGACAGGAAAGAAAATGAGGATTTAACATGTACATTTACGCTCTGTTTATTTCAATGTAAAATATTTTCAGGAAAATATTTTCCAATTTTACATTGTTTGTTTTGCAGTAAAATATTTAGTCAAAAGTAAAATATTTTCAATCAACTAAATCAATCTAAGCAAATTTATGTAAAATATTTTACACTTAAAATTTTGGGAAAACATTTTACATTTACTCAATCCTTCACACCCCGATACTTATCACTCCCGCACTTTCACGCTAAAACTCTCCTCTCGTATATCTCTCCAAAAAAATCCAGCCACCCTCTCAGATTTCTCTCCAAAAAACCCAGCCAGCTTCGCTCCCCCTCTCGCCAATCTCCAACTCCAAGGTCCAAGGCACCACCGGCCAGCTCTAGCTTCCGCCGGCGCCGCCCATTGCGGGGAAAACTAGGTACTTTTTTGCTTTTTTAAATTAGATTTCTCCTTTTCTTTTTGTTTTTCTTCATCTCTAACCCTTCTCTAGGTTTTCTTAGGTTCTATCTGTTGTTCAATTTGGCGTGTCGTATGGTTTTGTTTCATTTTGACTTTTGTGCTCGCTTCTTGTTATTGGGTTTTTGATTTTTGATTCTTAGTTTATACTATGTGCATGCCTGTTTGAATTTTTCAATCTAAAAATGGATTGGTGTCCAGCAATGTGCAGTTCTGAAATGTGCTGTTATGGCCATGGTGTGCTGTTTTGGTCTTTAGTGTGTTTTGGTATCTGGTCTTTAGTGTTTTGATGTATTTCTCTCAAGCAATGTGGAGTTCTAAATCTGTACTGTTATGGCCATGGTGGGCTGTTTTGGCCTTTAGCTTTTTTGGAATTTGGTCTTTAGTGTTTTGATGTATTTTAGTCAAGCAATGTGGAGTTTTGAATCTGTACTGTTATGGCCATGGTGTGCTGTTTTGGTCTTTAGTGTGTTTTGGTAGTTGGGCTTTAGTGTTTTGCCGTTAAGGCCTTGGTGTGCTGATTGGTATTTAGTGTTTGGTCTTTAGTGTTTTGATGTATTTCTCTACAGCAAAGGTGGAGTTCTGAACTGTGCCCATGGTTTTGTACCTGAGTATAATTTCCTTATAGTAATAAAATTTCTATTTTTATCTTAAAAAAAAAAAAAAAAAGAGTACAACTAAATTAGGCAAATGGGTTTTTTTTTTTTTTTTTTGAAGCATTTATAATAGAAACATTTGCTTCCATTTATTCTTTGATTTTGTACGTTTTGTTAGCAACTGGATGTGTGTTATATAATTGGTTTTACATTGTTCTGGGCACAGTTGTTAAACTGGATGATTGCTTGATTTTGGGTTTTCCATAAGATATAAAGCTAGTGGCTTTCGTAACAATTCTGAGATTTTTGGTTTTGCCATATGATGCATATGATTGGCCACAAGAGTAGGTTATAATTGATTCGTTCTTAATGGCATAAACTTCTCTCAACTGTGGTTTTATGTTCATTTCTTAGTAAATATATGTAAGGTGAAGGATTCATTGGTTAAGGGTAATGTGGTTGTGATATTTTAAAGGATACAGGGCCATTACAAAATTTATATGGAATGTATCATACTTGATTCTAATATATTTTTTCTTTTTGTGTGTGTGTGTGTGTCTACTTCTTTTTGCATATTTGCTTTGTGTGCCAGACCCTTGTTTTAGTCATTGATATGGTTATTAAAATATGTAGCTGTAGCAATGGTGCGAGTGAATATTTTGAATGATGCTCTTAAGAGCATGTACATATTTGATTTCGTATGGTTTTTCATATGGGTCCTTGGCATTTTGAACTGTGTGCCTCAAAATATCTTGATTCCTTCTCTTTCTTTCCAACCAATCTGTGGTTTCCTTCTAAACAATTGGAACTTCTTAATGGAAATATTAAAGAAGTCAGAAGTGATTCATGGTGAAAATGGCAACAACAAACCCAAAAAACACACACATGTATATATAGAACTATTTTATACAATTTTAATTTGTACTTTTAAGAATATAATACGTCCTATATCACCAGACATGTGGTCCAAGTGGCACCTCCCTAGCCTAGGTACTAAGTTGAAGGGGGAAAGGGTGCAGTAAAATCATTTCTAACCAGTGCATGTATAAAGAAATATAAAATAGAGTGCAATAGATCAGACCACTTAAACTTGCAGCAACAAGCTGTACATTCAGACCTGCCTACAAAAACAACTCACAATACAAAACTATTAGCAGCACTACAAACAAACATTACACACTAAAAACCAACTATAACTCAACAAAGGCTAAGATAGCAATACAGCTCTGTAGGTTTTTTCTTTGAAATAGTCACCCTCAGCTCTCCTTTTTTTGTCTCATTCTTAATGCCTTTTGCCATCTGTTCTTCAGTCAATAGAGTGTTAAAAAAATTGACATTGTTTCTTTGTCTCCATAAATGATACACACCAGCAGCAATTAATTAAAATTTTAATTTTTATCCACTCTAGATCAAACACAATTCTCTCCTAGCTGTTGACCACAATTGATTACCTCATGCTAGTGGACACTCGCTGCTGAAGACAATCCTATTGTTAAATTACCTAACTTTTGCTTTGATACCATGTTAAATTATCAATTGTCTCGAAAGTTTAAACTATTGTGATATGATAAATTTAATTATTTAACCACATAATTCTAACACCCATATATACCACTCTCTTCCAGATCCCACCAGAGCAAGAACTTTCAAAGAATAAATTATCTCTTGTTTCACACTGATTCTACAGAAAACACAAAATCACCCTGCCAGCCTCATTTTGCTAATCTGACACAAGTAGAGAGTCTATCTTGTATGGCTAATTGAAAAAGGGAAAGCATGCTTAGGCATAATAGCTGCATCCCAGACCAACCTGTACGAATTTACCTCAGCACGCATATATCTAATAGCTTTATAGGCAGATTTACAAGAAAAACAACCATTGGCTGTAGGGACCCAAACCAAGGTGTCTTCCTCACAAGTCTGAACAAGCTTGCAATCTAGATGCAAAATCATTTGATCAAGAGTTCTAGGGAGTCCCCAATGCTACTGCCCATCTACCAAGACACTAGATATCTTAGCAGAAGGATAACTACCTACCGCGAAAATAGCCTTAACATCAAATTTAAAGTTAAGCACCCCTTAAGGGTTCCAATTGTCATACCAAAGATGAATTTTGCTACTATCACCAACCTTTATTTGAAAAACCTATTACAGCTCCCTGAGTTTCAGAATTTGGCTGCAACTCCAGGAACAATTCTGGGGTATTTTAACCTCACAGAGGTTTTGCCCTCTTAGGAGGTATTTATGAACCCAAGCCACCCATAAAGATCCTGCTTTAATTAGTAAATTCCAGATGAAATCTACCTTTTTCTAACTGATCATAAAATAAAGATACTGCACCATATACATGACTCACAATAACGCTGACTTCACTGGGAAATAAGATGCAACCATATATAGGTTAAATGAATGTCATTATTTTGACATAACTTGTTTTAGCTGCTGGATTTCAAAAATTTTATTCACTTAATTCTCTATATCATCCAGATCTTGCAGTACATAAAAGGGAAAGAAGCACTTATCATAGAACATTACACATATGTGCTCTTCAACCACTCACCTTTGATTACTTATTTAATTGCTTGGTTGGTTTTTTCTATTTTGTTTTAGTTTTGTGTGGCTAAAGAAAAGTTAAAAGAGCCCATTATCATGGTTTTGTTATGTAGATGGATAACCAAAAAATTCAAGCAGCAGTTCTTGCCACAGATGCATCTGTCCTTGCTGTGGGAGCTATAATATTAGAAGATATTAGGTCTAGGAGATTTATAATCAGGCAACCTCGTGTGAACCAGGATTATGATAGAGAAGGTTTTAAAAGTGATATTCTTCATCGAGGTGACGCACGTTGCAGTTTTATGATAAGAATGAGACCTGTAGCTTTCTATGAATTATGTAGAATTCTTGTTGAGAGAAATTTAGTACGTGAAACTATCTACATGCCTATTACAGAGCAGGTGTTGATGTTTTTGCATGCTATTGGCCATAATGTTAGGTTTCGAGTCATTGCGGCCAGGTTCCATAGATCAATGGAGACAACTTATCGATATTTTAAAATTGTCCTTAAAGCAGTTTTGCAGTTATATAGGCATGTTGTTAGATTACCTGACAACTCTACACCCCTAGAGATAAGGAATAGTAGAAGGTTTTATTCTTATTTTAAGGTAAACTTTTCAAATTTTGTTTGTTATTTTTTTTATTTGTTAGGTGATTTTTGAAATTAACGTTACTTAATATTGGTCATCATTAGGATTGTGTGAGAGCAATTGATGGAACTCATGTCCATGCATCTGTTTCAATTGAAATCCAAGGAAGGTTTCGTGGTCGAAGAGGGGGACAACACAAAATGTGTTAGCTGTAGTTTCGTTTGACTTAAGATTTACCTATATGTTAGCTGGTTGGGAAGGCAGTGCTCATGATTCTCGTATTTTAAATGATGCACTTAGTAGACCAAGGGGACTTAAAATTCCATAAGGTATTATATAGATAACTAGCCTTTATGTTTGGTTTTATGCTGGAATTTTTTTAAAAAAAATTAATTCATAATTTGTAGGTAAATATTATCTTGGTGATGCTGGTTATGGAAATAGACCTGGAATCTTGTCTCCTTATCGAAGTGTTCGATATCATTTGAAAGAATTTAGTGATCATCCACCTGAAAATGCAAAAGAATTATTCAACCTTTGTCATTTTTCATTGCGAACTACTATTGAGCGAGGGTTTGGAGTTATAAAAAAACGTTTTCGTGTCTTGGATGTAGAACCATTTTGGCCTTTTAATATACAAGTGGATATAGTTTTAGCATGTGGTTTTATTCACAATCGCATCATGGGGGATCTTAATGACCCAATTATACAAGCTGGAACATGTGAGACAGAGTCTAGTGATCGAGTCCATCCTAGCCGACGCGAAGTTATAGTGGAAAGTAGAGAATGGAATAATAAAAGGGATGAGATATGTCAAGCAATGTGGGCTGACTACATAATTAGAAGACATGCATGAATTTATTCAGTCTAAGCTGTTTGGAGTTATTTGTTGATGATGTATTACAGCTTTCTATGATTATGTGCTCTCAACTTTATTTGGTTTTGTATTTGGTAGCTAATAGAGCATAAGTGGATATTTTGTACACTTTTTGAAATGTAATAATTGAATATTTTTGTGGGGAAACGGTTAAAATTGTTATTTGGTTCCTCAGGTTCAAGTTAACATGGCTTTGCATTGTTTTTGGATGATGAATTTTTTGTTCTATAGTTTCAGTTTTTTTTTTTTTGTAATAATGTTTTATATTGTTATTATCATAATGGTTGTGATTCATTAGATTGTCCTTTTGGCTATAGCAATGTCCAAGAACAAGGAGAAAGAATCAGGATCTAAACTTAGGTGGACACAACCAATATGTGCCATGCTGTTTAAAATGTTGGTTGTTGGGGCTGAACAAGGCAACAAGCCCTCAAACAAATATAAGCCTCAATCCCTTGACAAAGTGGCAAAAGAAATTCGTGTGAAGTTTAATGTAGAGTGTCATGCATCACATGTGCATAACCGTCTTCGTACGATTAGAAAAGAGTGGAAACTCAGTCAGGAGATTCGAAAAAAAAGTGGATTTGGTTAGGATGATAATTTGAAAATGATCACATGTGACAAGCAAACTTATGATGCTGAAGTGCTGGTATGAAATTTATATTAATGAGCTTCATTTTTTTTTTTTTAGGATCAATAATGATTTATACATTTATTATATTAAATCATCCAATTGATTGACATTGTCATATTTCTTTGAACAGGCTCATCTCACTCATGCGCCATATTTAAATTAAAAAATTGAACAGTATGATGAGATGGCTATTGTTGTTGGTAAAAACATGGCAATTGGTGGCTTTTCAAAGCAATGGAGTGAACGTTCTCCATTGGTTGAAAATGAGACCCCACAGAATGACATCCAAAATCCAAAATTTGAAGGTGACTCTGATACATTGCCAAAAGATGCTCATGAAGCTTCCAATGGAACTTCATCTAAGGGAAGGAGTCATAGAAAGAGAATTTATGCAGCCATGAATGAAGATAGTCCTTTTAGTGAGATGACTAAACAACTCAAACAGATTGCAGTAGTTGTTACAGCTCTTGGTCATGGCCCAGTTAATACAAATGAGCTTCATAAAATAGTGATGAATGTTGAAGGCTTTGAGGAAGACATGCTTGATGAAACTTTTGATCATTTGGTTAATGATGAAAAGGCAGGAAAGGCCTTTATGGCTAAAAATGATAGGATGAGAAAGCTTTGATTGGATAAATTTTTCAACAAAACCTTCTAACTTGAAGTTGCTAGATACATTGTGTGAAACATATTAGTGGTACCACGGTGTTCTTTAGGTTATTAACAATTATGGAACAATTCCATATTTTGGAAGGTTGTGTCAATGTTAGCTATATTGTCATAGTCTTTGGGTTTTGTTATTGTAAGTGTGCTAATGAATGATTATGCAACATTGATTGACATGTTTTGGAGTTATTATGGAATAATGTTATATTTTGAATTCATTAGTATTATGATAATGTTATATTTTGGCCAGATATATTTTGCAGGTTTTGCTGTATTGGTTGAAAAATATTTTGTAGGTTCTTTCATTTTGAAATAGGTCATTAAGGACAAGATACTCTCTTTGGATTATCTGAACTATCAGGTTGAAGTATTGACTGCTGATTCTGAGCTTGAATCTGTGGAGGTTGATACTGTGGCAAATAATCACATTGAAGAAAGTACTCCAAAAGCTCCTTTGATGACTGATCCTAGTAAGTGTCATGTTTCCATTTGTTTTCTCTCTTTTTTTGGTCTCATTCTCTCTGGTTGCCACTTTTTGTTTGGGCAAAGGTGTCTTATTTTTGAATTTATAAAGGATTTATTATACTTGGAATGGTGTTCAATTTGAGATGTTATACAAACTTCCCTTCTTATACCAAGCTTGTTTGTTCTAATATCTATGATTGTACATGAAACCGCCCATCTTACTCTTGCTCTGTGGTATGCTTTATTTTTAATCAGATACATGATGCATATATATATATATATATATATATGTATGCACAATTAAAGAGGAATGCATGGAAGCACCCAAAATTGACATCTTATCTATGCTTTTGTATGATTATAACAGCTTATATGCAAGCATATAATAGATGCATGGAGTTGTCTATTATTTTCTTATCAATAATTGGATATAAATGTATTTTTCTTTTGTCATTAGGTAGTTCAATGAGGATTATGTCTTATTTCTGTGAGCTGCTTAGGAAATACATGAAGTGAACTTTTCTAGCCTTATATCAAAGAGAACATTATGACACTAACCTAATCAGACATTATGAGCTAAATGGGATTTAAGGTCTCCCATTGAGCTCTCCCAAGTTAAAGAAGCTGATGTGTCTCCCATGTAGACACATGTACATTCTCGTTGCTGTCTTTCCTCAGTTGTCGTGCCATTCATTTTCACCCTTCTGTTTGGATAGCTTAAAGTGCTTTCACATTTATGGGTTGGAAGTTGGTGGACATTTTAGGGTCTTGAGTTTACAATGTTTTGCTGGATTCATTCGGTTAGCTAAGATAGGATTCATATAATATAATAGCAATGTGATAAACGAGACCAATTGGGTTCTTTGGTTTGTTGAATAGGTAATGATACTTTTTTTTCTTTGTTCTTTTTAATCTGAAAGTAGTAGATATTTCTTTAAACAGGGCAATAGCACAACGAAGATACATCGCACTAAACTTGAGTAGTAGATATTTCATTTTGTTGAAAATTTGTAACTACATTATTTTTGGAATAATTTTTTTGAAAGGTTAATTAGTGATATGCTTGATATAATTGTGTGCTTGTCTCCTTGTTTTGACCAATTGCTTATTGCACAAAATTCTGTGCACTAGCTAATTACACTGCACAGCTTTCTATAACAAAAGAAGTTTACAAGATGATTTACAAGTTTCAGCTAAAGCTCAAAGAAGTGGTACTATAAGTAGATTAATCTTTTTAACCATTGGTGAAATCTCAATACAATTTATCATAGTATCCCTTAAACGATCATGATCAATGTATATTCATTATTTTGAACTTGTATAAGTAGATTCAACCTTTTTAGCCATTCCCTTGTCTCTATGTCTTTTTTGGAAGTTAATAAAAAAATGTTTTAAATTTTTACCGGTTTTTTTTTTATTTTTTATTGTGCAAAACACTGGAAAATATTTTCCTGCAAATATTTTACATGTAAAATATTTTACCTTTGCAAATATTTTATATCGAAACAAACGGAGCGTTAAACGTTATCACTCCACACAAATACGTCCATGCATAGAGATTAATAATAATAATAAAAAATCATAAATTATGCCTTCCGGCTGTGTATTTAATATTTATCCATCTATTATAAAAAAAAAAAAAAAAAATTTATCCATCTGCCTTAATGCATATCTTTTCTAGGTAGAGACAGAGCTACCTGTATGCGAGAGAGTATTGTTTGCAATTACTACCACCTCCTTACTTATCCAAAAAAAAAAAAAAAAACACCAAACCCTCTTCTTGACACAACTGTAGGACAATGTTTTTTGTTTTTTTGATGATATGAGATTTCTGCCTGGAAGATTTTTCTAAATGCTTTTCCATAGTTTGCTAAGTGAGAGGCAAAAATAGTATGAAAAAAAAGTTGCAAGGAATGACATAGAATACAAACAAAGTAGAAATGATAAAAATTATCCGTTCTACCTGACCCGCTACAAAACTCTATGAGTATAATCAAAATTTCTCTGGTGTAAATTATAATTGAGTCTAAGAAGTATTTTGGTGAAGTGTATTATCTAGTTGTTTTTAATTACTTATTGTCAAAATTGTGTTACTAGCTCTAATAACCAAGAGTCCATTTGTATGAATGGATAAAGATACAAAAATGGCCGGGAGAATGGAAGGATGGAAAAATAAGAAGATAGAAAAAATTATTGTTTTTTATTATGTGTATTTAGTATAGAAAATGGAAAAGTGGAAAAATTAAACGAGCTGGTATCTCATGCGCCAGGCGCATGAGACCAGTCTCTCACAAGCAGGTGGGCCCCACACGTGTGGGGCCCACCTGCCTGTGAGAGGCAAGTCTCATGCGCCTAGCGCATGAGAGATTTTTCCAAATTAAACATGATTTAATTTAATTTTTTGTTTGGTTGAGTATAAAAATAAAAGAATAGAAAACATAGTTTGCGTGATTTTATTGTGTTGCTTGTGTTGCATAGGAATTAAGCATTTTCAAAAGTATATTATAAGTTATTTATTTCATTATTATATATGAAAATAATAATATTTTCTATTAAATTAGTAAAAATTACATATTACTAAGTGAACACATTACATTTATTATTTTATTTTTATCTTCCTTCACTGATCAATATGTATAAAAAAAAATGTGATTAGTTGAGTTAACACATTTTTATTTTTTATTTTAGTACGGTAACTTTGCCCAAAAATCATTTTTATTCTTTAAGGTTAAGGACTCAAATATTCTAATCCTTTAAATTTGAAAATGGTTATTTTAGTATAGTAAGTAGTAACTTTGCTCAAAAATCATTTTAATTCTTTAAGGTTAAGGACTCTCTCTTTGGACCCCAATGATTTTTGGGCAAAATTAGCGGCCATAAATTGTATTTTACTATTTTTTGCTTAAATTAAACTCACAAGTTACATTTGAAATTGCCATAATAACCCTGATTCCAAAACATGGCAAAATATGAATGGTAAAAGTTTCATTTTTTTTTTCTATCCCCTTTCGTATTGGAAAAGGAGAAACCCTTTATATTCAGGAAAAAATAATAAAATAAAAATAAAAACAAAAACAAAAACAAAAACAAAAACAAAAAACGAGCGCAGATATATTTAAGGGGTTCCCAACTTTGAAGTTCAAACCTGAGCTCTTTTCTGTGCCCTTTCTTGTATGCATTGTTTCCTTTATCAAGGTTCAATTTTTGCAATTTTTTTGTCAATCAATTGAATCACCTAATTAAAACAAGTTAGAAAGAAATAGCCTTAAAAGCACTATCTTTTTTATTGCTAAATCATTGATTGGAGCCTGTAGGGGTAAAAGGCCCAATTCCAGATAGTGGGTCGTGGGCCTGTCCGAGGAGACCTGGCCGTCCGAGGACGGTAAATCACGAGGACTGTACCTGGTTTAACTCCTCCCTGTAGTAAAACTTGTGTGAAGGAAGAAATGAGTGGTCCGAGGAGCACTGCCTAGTCGGATGATCAGAGGGACGATCCAGGTGAATGTCCTAGCATTGATCCTGTCATTTCTGTAGAACCTCCAGTTCATGTAGGCAAAGAGGACAGGTGGCAGCAAAGAGATATTATGTGAAAGGCTGCTGCCATCACATTTATAACCCTGCAGCTTACATCCTGGCCGCATTAATTGGGAAAGGACATCTGAACAGTGACCTTCACCCTTTATAGCTGCCATATGGAAACTTCAAGTGAAGGTTAATGGGACAAGTGTCAAAGAAGAATCACCTAACTGACACGTGAGGCAAATTGACCTATAAATAGAGCTGAAAACAGAGAAAAAGATCATCGAACAATCAGGAGAAAGAGGGAAGTCATTGAAAAAGAGAACAAGAAAGAGAAAGATACAAGTACTTAGAACAATTGCCTAAGCTCACTCCTCGGACTAAGCCGAGAAGAACCCTGTACCATTTCAATACTTCATTTATGTTAGTCTGGTTATAACCATACTTGGGCCATCAACCCACTCGTGTTCAATCAAGTTTTCTCGGCCCACTCTCTCTCTACAAATTCATTCCAAGGGTACTGTTCACATCATGGGCTTCAGTTTCTTCTGTCTGTAGGCCCATTCAATGATTTGTGTCCTTACAATTGGCGCCATTTGTGGGAAGTTAACTGTTGTGTCAGTGAGTTGAGACTTGAACCATGGTTGGATCAGGTCCTAACAGATTGGAGTCAAACGACTCTTAGCATCTTGATCACTTTGTGCACTATGAGCGTGACCGGGACCGTGAAGGGAGCATGCATACCGTGCACACGGGAAGGAGTCGACGTCGAAATAAAGAAGGTGGGTCTTACCAAGACGCTACTAGGAAGATGCAACGTGAGATTGATCATTTGAAAGAGAAGCTGTGCCGTGCGCGAAGGAGGCGTAGTCCATCCAGTAGTCCGTCTGTCACCGATAATTCTTCTGGGGATGATGAAGATGATGACTACAAACCTCGGTCACGTACGCCCCCTAGTGAATTCTACTCTCATGAAGAAGAGCACTACCGCGGCCACAGGGGTAAAAACACGTCCTCAAGAGGTGTAAGGAATGATGCAATGAATATGGTACTTAACCAGATTTCTAAGTTGCCCTTCACATGCAGAATTGAAGCAGGAAGCCTGCCTCGGCGTTTTACTCAACCCATTTTCACTGCATATAATGGACGGTCCGATCCTGTAGAACATGTAAGCCCTTTCAATCAGAAGATGGCTATCCACTCTCGGAACGAGACTCTTATGTGTAAGGTGTTCCCCTCCAGTTTGGGACCCGTAGCCATGAGATGGTTTGATGGTCTTGCTGCCAATCCTATCGGATCCTTTCGAGCGCTCACTAAGGCCTTTTGCTTTCGGTTCGTTACGAACAATAGGGTCCCTCGGCCATTAGATTCCTTGCTGTCCATGTCTATGCGAGAAGGGGAAACGCTGAAAACGTACTCGGATAGGTACTGGGAAATGTTTAACAAGATTGAAGGGAGTTTCGATGATGTGGCTATGAGAAATTTCAAGGTCGGCTTACCAGCCGAGCATGATCTGAGGAAGTCACTAACCAAGAAGCCCGTGAGAAGCGTGCGTCGATTAATGAACCGCATCGACGAGTATAAGCAGCTGGAGGAGGATTAACTGCTTGGAAATGGAAAAGCCAAGGTTATCCCTCAAGAGATGAGGGATTTCAGGTCGGGCCGATACAGCAATAGCAAGCCATGGAGGGACTGTAGTGTGCAGTCCAGGTCTGTTGCATCACAGGCAGTCCATGCCGTGTTCCGAGAGCCAATCCACCAGATTCTGGAGAAAATTCAGAACGAGCCATACTTCAGATGGCCGAACAAGATGGGGGGAGACCCCACGAAGCGCAATCAGAGCCTTTACTACTAATACCATCAGGAACGAGGCAATACCACAGAGGATTGCAGGACTTTGAGAAGTCACTTAGAACAACTTGTGAGGGAAGGAAAGCTACAGTAGTTTATACACCGCCCTAATAGTCAGGGAGACCTCGGCAGGTCAGGGGCTTCCGGAACCGCCTTATCAAGGCCCCCGTTGGGCACGATCAACGTCATCTTTGCAGCACCCGGAAGAACGGGATCCTGCCCCTCTAGAGTGATGTCTGTCTCCAAGACATCTGCCGAAGACACAAATCGAGAGATAAAACGAGCCAGAGCAGAGATCCGACCAGCCTTAAGCTTCTCGGACAAGGATAAGCAAGGCACTATACAACCCCATGATGACGCTCTGGTCATCATTCTCAGAATAGGAAGGTACGACGTGAGGAGGGTGATGGTCAATCAAGGGAGTGGGGCTGAGATCATGTACCCAGACCTATACAAAGGACTTGGTTTACGACCTAAAGATCTGACAGTGTATGACTTGCCTCTGGTTAGCTTTGATGGGAAGACCGTCATCCCCAAGGGTCAGATCAGGCTATCTGTACAAGCAGGGTCCGAGGTAGTCAAGGTGGACTTCATTGTAGTGGACGCATACTCTCCCTGCACGGCCATTGTGGCCAGACCGTGGCTTCACGTCCTAGGAGCTATTTTGTCAACCTTGCACCTAAAGGTTAAATTCCCGTCTGAGGGATGAGTGGAGGAGATTGTAGGAAGCCAATCTATGGCAAGACAATGCCTTATAGCTGCCATTACACGTCAGTCTGCTGCCGAGCCATCAACCACCTTAGGTAGGGACTCATAGCAATCAAAAATCCCGATTCCGCTTAACGTCGTGGAATTGGATGAGGAGAAGTGTGAGAGGTTAGAGAAAGTTGTCATCGACGGAGACCTAGAGAGGTTCTTCCAGGTCGGGGCTCAGTTGACCCCTCGGGATAAGGAAGAGCTGATGGCATTCCTTAGAAGAAACATCGACGTGTTTGCTTGGAACTCTTACGAGGCCCCAAGGGTAAATCCGGAGTTTATCTGCCATCACCTAAACGTAAGCCAAGCTGCCCTACCCAAGAAGCAGCCACCTCGGCGCTCATCCAAAGAGCATTCTGCCACCGTAAGGGAGGAGGTGAACAAGCTCAAGCAGGCAGGAGCTATTAAGGAGGTGTTCTATCCTGAATGGCTGGCTAATACAGTAGTGGTGAATAAGAAGAACGGAAAATTGAGTGTATGTGTGGATTTCACAGATTTAAACAAAGCCTGTCCAAAGGATCCCTTCCCCATGCCTCGAATTGATCAGCTAGTGGATGCCACTGTGGGGCATCTGTGAATGAGCTTCTTGAACGCCTTTCAAGGGTACCACTAGATTCCCTTGGCTTTATATGATCAAGAAAAGACGGCCTTCGTCACTCCTATTGGGAACTACCACTACAAGGTAATGCTATTTGGGTTGAAGAATGCAGGCTCCACTTATCAGAGAATGATGACAAAAATGGGTGGGAACACCGTGGAGGTATTCTCGGATTCAGCACTGGTCGTCGACCAGGTCGGGGGAGAGCTAGAAGCGCGTGAGAAAAGAATGCGGAAGTATTTGAGACATGTCAAGCAACTGCAGTCACAGTTCAAGTCATTTAGCTTACAACATATCCCTCGGAGTGGGAACACGCACGCGGACTCCTTGACCACTCTCACAACCTCTTCGGCTCAAGGATTACCCCAGCTTATCTTGGTGGAAGAGGTATAAGAGCATGCTGAGGAGGAGGAAAGGCCCAGCATCTGCCAAGTTAAAGTGGGGCCAAGCTGGATGGACCCTATGGTGACCTACCTCAGGGATGATGTCCTACCGCCAGACAAGGCTGAAGCTGACAAGGTACAGAGGAAAGCTCCTCGGTTCTGGCTCTTAGGAGACAATAAGCTATACAAACACTCTTTCTTCGGGCCCTACTTATTGTGTGTGCACCCTAAGGCCACAGAGTTGCTCCTTGAAAAGCTGCATGAAGGAATTTGTGGTAGCCACACAGGAGGTAGATCTTTAGTTCACAGGGCCCTAACTCAGGGATATTGGTGGCCGAACATGCAGAGGGAATCACAGGAGTACGTGAGAAAGTGTGATCAATGCCAGAGGTTTGCACCGAACATACATCAGCCAGGAGGAGTTCTGAATTCTCTATCCAGCCAGTGGCCTTTCGCTCAGTAGGGCTTGGACATTGTAGGCCCCTTCCCTAAAGCAGCCGGGAGTAAGAAATATCTGATCGTCGGCACAAACTATTTCACCAAATGGGTTGAAGACGAGCCACTGGCAAACATAAGGGATGTGGATGTCCAAAAGTTTATATGGAAAAATATTGTCATCCGGTTTGGAGTATCACACACTCTCATCTAAGACAATGGTCTTCAATTTGATAGTAAGGCATTTAGGAGATTTTGCTGTAAGCTAGGCATTACGAACAGGTACTCCACCCTCGCGTACCCTCAAGGAAACTGTCAGGCTGAAGCAGTTAACAAAGTCATAGTAAGCGGTCTGAGGAAGAGGTTGGATGACGCTAAGGGGATGTGGGTGGAAGAATTACCGCATGTCCTCTGGACCTATAGAGCAACTCCTCGAAGATCTACGGGAGAGACTCCCTTTGCAATGACGTACGGTGCTGAAGCTGTTATACCCATAAAAACTGGATTCCCCACACTTAGGACAAATTCTTTTACCTCGACTGACAATGAAAGACTGTTAAAGAACAACCTGGATCTAGTCACCGAGCGAAGGGAAACCGCTGCGGTTCAGCTAGCCTACTATCAGCATAAGCTTAAGCAGAGGTATGACGCCATGTCAAGCTAAGACCACTTATACTAGGGGATTTAGTTTTGCGGAAAGTCGTGGGTACGGCGAAGAACCCGGCCTTGGGAAAATTGGGGCCCAATTGGGAAGGTCCTTACCGTATCCTATCCGTAGCTGGAATAGGAGCATTCTACTTAGAAGATTTGGATGAAAGGGCAATACCACACCCTTAGAATGTAAACAACCTCAAAAGGTATTATTATTAATAAAAGTTTCGATTCTCGCATTGAATTCTATCATATCGCTTGTTTACTAAGTGTTAAACAGAACCTTAGTCATGCCTGGTCCCTCGGACCACATACCTTAGGTAAATTACCACTCTAGTTCATTTTACTAAGTGTTAAACAAAACATTGGTCATGCCTGGTCCCTCAGACCACATATCTTGGGTAAATTACCACTCTAGCTCATTTTTCTAAATGTTAAACAGAACCTTGGTCATGCCTGGTCCCTCGGACCACATACCTTGGGTAAATTACCACTCTAGTTCATTTTTCTAAGTATTAAACAGAACCTTGGTCATGCCTGGTCCCTCGGACCACATACCTTGGGTAAATTACCACTCTAGCTCATTTTTCTAAGTGTTAAACAGAACCTTGGTCATGCCTAGTCCCTCAAACCACATACCTTAGGTAAATTACCACTCTAGTTCATTTTACTAAGTGTTAAACAGAACCTTGGTCATGTCTGGTCCCTCAGACCATATACCTTGGGTAAATTAGCACTCTAGTTCATTTTTCTAAGTGTTAAACAGAACCTTGGCCATGCCTGGTCCCTCGAACCACATACCTTGGGTAAATTACCACTCTAGTTTATTTTACTAAGTGTTAAACAGAACCTTGATCATGCCTGGTCCCTCGGACCACATACCTTAGGTAAATTACCGCTCTAGTTCATTTTACTAAGTGTTAAACAGAACATTGGTCATGCCTGGTCCCTTGGACCACAAACCTTAGGAAAATTACCACTTGTTTTACCTAGTGTTAAATAAAACTTCAATCATGCCTAACCCCTCGGATCAAACTTACCGAGCAGGCTCATTCTCTAATATGTATCACCGAGTATTTAGCAGAAACTTAGTTTTGCACATTCCCTCGGACCACACTTTGAGCAAATTGGCATTCTCATTCATGTAAATCCATTCCATTTGTTAAGACAAAATTGAGCTAAGTAAATAATTTCGATATAATTACTAGGACTTTTATCATTGGTCTCAGGGTACTATTGCCATGTTCATGCTACCCCCGTCATTCTGTAGGAACAGAGATTTGTTTCTATTATTGTTTTAGTCCGTGGACCTAAAATTTTCACAAATTCAAGAACTACAACGCAAAGGAAGTAAACAAATGGAAGCGAGACTAAATAAAGGCGACTGCAGATATTCTCATTAATATAAAAAATTGAAGTACATTAGCCCAGCATACAAAAGGTTGTTCAAAAAAAAAATCAAACATCAACAACTACAAAAAATAAAACCCTAATCTTAAGTTTGGGTGGTCGGAGGTTCAAGGCTGTCTAGTCCACTCGGTTTGACTTCAGAGGATCCAGCTTCTGTCTCAGAGGGGGCTATCTCCTTGGCCTTAGAAGAAATGTCCGCATCCGTGCCTTCTTACAGGGTTCCCTGTTCCTCCCGAACCTCCTGTTCGGTTCCGAGAGGAACAAGCGCCCGATCTGATTATTCCAGAGCTTGGGATGACGAAGGCGCAGGGTCAGCTAGGGCCACGCTTATGTAAGGGTGGAGATATATCCTCCTGGACTGCCTGAGTTCCGAGTCGCCAGGGATTCCTACAAGATTCAGGGCTTCTTCCCAAGTAAACTTGCAGTAGTCTCTGCACACCTCGGAGACCTCTTCCGCAAGCCTTATCTCCGTCTCCTCTATGCCGCGGATGTACTCGGCATTCTTCTCAGCCTCGGCTACTTCCAGAGCCTCCTGAGCTTCCCTCTCTGCCTTCTCGGCGTTCTCAAGGCTGGCCTTGAGCTCCAAGACTAGTTGCCTCTAAGTGGCCAGCTCTATCTCCGTCGTGTACAATTTCTTTTGCTAGTCCTCAGCTTGGTCTTGAGCATTTTTTAGGCTAGCCTCGGCGCTCCTCCTCTCCCTCTCTTCAATAGTTAGCTTTTTGGCTAACTCTTGCTTTTCATGCTTCACAACCCCCAAGTTCTTCTCTACGTCCTTACGCAATTCGGTCTCAGCCCTAGCATGGTTACGGGCGTCCCTGACCCAATCTTCAGCTACGTAAACTTGTTAGGTAAGCTGCACGATAAGAATAACAAAATTATATCACAGCAGACAGAAATAAAATACATATTTCTAAATAGGTTAATCCAGTTGGTAAAGAAGTGATCAGGAACCTACCATGGCCAAGTCTCTCTTCTGAGACATGAACAGGTCCACCTGCCTCCAGGACCTCACTGCCTCCATGTCCCGAGGCAAGAGCAAAGGGCACTTCAAGGCCTCGGCAATGTAACCCGAGCACCCCTTTTGAAATTCTCTTATGGAGGCAGTAGACGGGATTGGAGCATCGTCCAAATCCAGCCGTGGGGCCAAAGCTGGTGGTTGTTGAACGTCCCTGACATGGACATAACCCCTGTGCTCGGATGGGGAGACCCTTCTATCATCTCTCCCACCCTTTTGTTGCTTTGGACCCTTCTGTTGTGGAGGGGGCACTTCACCTTCTTCAGCGTCCAGGTCTACGACCTTCCTCTTCTTCTTAAGGTTTGGCAGGGGAAGAAGGCCGAGCTCAGTTGCAGGAAGAGGAGAAGGTGGGGGGGAGTTTGGCAATGGTTTTCTCCTTGGGTGCCTCCTTGGAAGGAGCACCCTTGCTCCTCCCAACTAGAAGGTCCCTCAACCCCGCTCTAGGCTTCAGGGGCATCTCGTCTTCTTCTTCCTCGGTACTTTTGGACTCCGGGACACTCCGAGGTTTATCTTGCATTTCCTCTTCGCCCTCGAAGAGAAATTGGTCTATTTCGTCCTCCAAGGATAGCCGAGAGGAAGTAGACTCTTCTTTTTGATGAGCAGCTGGTTGAGGAGGGACTTGTTGACTCGGCCACTCGATGGGAGGGAGATCTTTCTTAGACAAGAAACTCGGCCGAGAGACGTTGATTTTGTGGATTCTCTTGTCTCTTGCTCGGATAGCGTTCCCGATGTCCTGGAAGCTGTCCGACAAAGGGACAAAGTCCAGTATTAGATGAACGGCACACAGCTGGCCGTCTGTGTGAACGAACACCTCGGATCGCAGTAGCTTGTTCAAGCCTAGGACGTTCACAAGACTAAGTTTGGGAGCGACAAGCTTTCTATCTGCAATCACAGCCAAGAAGCATGAAATTAATAACTAATTCAGAATCAAATGATAGAACAACGAAATAAAGTAAAACCTAAAGTGCAAGTTCTATGATAACTCAATCTAGTCCTAAGGCATCCCACCTGGCTCCCCCTCTTTGGTTGGACAGTGATGACCATCGTGCCACGCCCCAGAAATGATGATGAAGTCGTCCTTCATGCCCTTGTTAGACTTCGGAAGGCACGATACCATTTTGACAACGGAGGACCGGGATTTTAAGTAGTACCCCCTATCGACTAGCGAATGACACTTGTACATATGTACAACGTCGTGCCAAGTGAGTTACAAACCCATTATTTAGTTAAATGCATCAACGTAGCCCAGAACCCTAAATAGGTTGGGAGCGCACTGGTGTGGACATAACCTATGGTTCCTAAGGTACTCGCGGGTTATAAGCCCCATGGGAATGGTCATTCCCCCCTCTAAGAAAGCAATCACAGGAATGACTACTTCACCGATTCTCCTAGCGGTCAGAATGTCTTCCGGCGGGCAATACCGAAGACTTACTCCCTCGGGTATGTTATATTTTGCCTTAAAGAGCTCTACCGCTACAGGCGAGTCAACTAGATCCTTAAACCTACCAATTTAAGTATGAGGGAATACAGAGAAAACTTCCTAGTGGAGGAATAAGACCAAAAAAAAAAAGAACGAAGGGGCCGAGATTCTCGGCCGGGGAGAAAAGAACTTGAAAATCAGGTACTTACAGAAGTAATTGAGGTTCTTGTCTCAGTAACTTCTGAGATACCTAGAATTTTTAGTAAAAATGCTCTCGGAATAATTAGAATAAAGTAACGAGTGGGTACTGGAATGCTCAAAAACTCTGGGATGCTTAAGGATATGCAAAATGAGCAAGGCAACCCTCTCTGAACCTTTTATATAGGAAAAGAAAGTTAGTGGGAGTTACCCTGCTCAAAATTTCACGAAAAAATCCCAGCCATAGGATCTGCATCTCACCGTTGATGAGGGAGACAGAGCACCACCCAGAGCAATAAATGATGTGTTGCAATTTCCGAAGCGTCGGTAAAGTTTGCGAGACACGCAGAAGGGCGCCTCCACGTGGATAAATTCAAAAAGTTGGAAAAGTTGACCTTTAGAGAAGTCAAAATTCCGCCTTTCTCCTCGGATAAGAGAAGAAAACTGGAATTTTGAGGGGCTATTGTAGAGGTAAAAGGTCCGATTCCATATAGTGGGCCGTAGGCCTGTCCGAGGAGACCTGGCCGTCCGAGGACAGTAAATCACGAGGACTATACCTGGTTTAACTCCTCCCTGTAGTAAAACTTGTGTGAAGGAAGAAAAGAGTGGTCCGAGGAGCACCGCCTGGTCGGATGATCAGATGGACGATTTAGGTGAATGTCCCAGCATTGATCCCGTCATTCCTAGAGAACCTCCTGTTCATGTAGGCAAAGAGGACAGGTGGCAACAAAGAGATATTATGTGAAAGGCTGCTGCCACCGCATTTATAACCCTGCAGCTTACCTCGTGGCCGTATTAATGGGGAAATGACATCTAAACAGTGACCTTCATCCTTTACAGCTGCCGTATGGAAACTTTAAGTGAAGGTTGATGGAACAAGTATCAAAGTAGAATCACCTAACTGGCACGTGAAGCAAATTGGCCTATAAATAGAGTTGAAAACAGAGAAAAAGATCATCGAACAATCAGGAGCAAGAAGGAAGTCATTGAAGAAGAGAACAAGAAAGAGAAAGATACAAGTACTTAGAACAATTGCCTAAGCTCACTCCTCAGACTAAGCCGAGAAGAACCCTGTACCATTTCAATACTTCATTTATGTTAGTCTAGTCATAACCATACTTGAGCCATCAACCCACTCGCGTTCAATCAAGTTTTCTCGGCCCACTCTCTCTCTACAAATTCATTCCAAGGGTACTGTTCACATCATGGACTTTAGTTTCTTCTGTCTGTAGGCCCATTCGGTGATTTGTGTCCTTACAGAGCCTATATGCCATTGTAAATTATGGTATTTTTAGGATATAGATGGTGGAGTGGCACAACACTTGAAGAGAGGCTTGGGAGGACGGATTCCACTACCATCTACCAAGGTAAAATTATCACTTTACCTATTCGAAGAATTTTTCGACACAATCAAGTATATGATGTTATTAATATACTGTAACAAGTTTATCTCTCTTTGATTAATTACTACTTCTTGCAAGTTGCATTGCCTGTAGAAATATAATACTTCTATATAACTACCACTACTGCCACCTTTTGTTGTTTGGGGTTACCTAAATTTATATGTGATTTTTTTGGTTATGTGTTAAGAAATAAGAACTCATTGGCTTCTGCTTCTTCTGCAGCTCAAAGCTTTGGCATCTCTATCTGTGCTGCTCAAGCAGAAGTCCTTGAAGGATATAGTTCCAATTATTCCACAATGGGTATATTTTTTCGTCTCTCTACTACATATAGATGTCGGTCAATGTGTGTAGAGTGTGTAAGCTATAGAGCACACTCTACTTGCGTCCCTTTCCCACACTAAGATCTGTTTGGATACCACTTATTTTGCTAAAAATTGAAAACACTGTAGCAAATAATTTTTAAATGTATGAATAGTACTGTAGAACCCAGTTTTAAAGTTTTTTTTTTTTGAATAAAGTACTTGTGGGTCTCGTGAACAGTGCACAGGACCCACTAGAAAAACATAATCTCACGTGAAACGCTCCTCTAAAAAAAAAAAAAAAAAAGGCCAAAACGCAAACGCTAGCCTTTATCAGCTACATCCAAACGGGTACTTAGTAATGAATATATGCTCTCTTTTTTTACCATCTCTTAATATAAATTTTAGTTACTAGTTAATGTGGTTTTCTAAGTAATCAATGCTCAATACTATATTAAGTGTCCGTTTAGGAACAACTTATTTAGTTGAAACTGAAAACTTTTTGTTGAAAGTGGAGAAAATAAGTTAAAAATAAGGTGAATAGTATAGTGAGACTCATAAATAGTATCAAAAAATGCAGTCAGACTCATGAATGATAGCAAAAATAAACTAAAAATGTAAATAAACTGATTTTTTTAGCTCTTCCTAAAGGGATGTTATTTCAGCGTAGATTCATTGGTATGCTTACTGACCCATTGAAGTG
This sequence comes from Lithocarpus polystachyus, assembly GCA_033629205.1. Taxonomy (NCBI): domain Eukaryota; kingdom Viridiplantae; phylum Streptophyta; class Magnoliopsida; order Fagales; family Fagaceae; genus Lithocarpus; species Lithocarpus polystachyus. The sequence goes on from CM066162.1 coordinate 31,241,210, forward strand.
ACAATCATGCGGGTGAAATTATTGGAGTATTTTTGTGGTCATTGAAAATAAACGGGTTTTAAGATCTTTTAGTGAATATAGGATAAAAAAATAAGTATCATATAAAAGAAGGTGTGCCACAACGCAACAAGGCTCTAGTCTATCAAACTTTTTCTTGGGTACATTTTTAATGGAAATTATTGGCATTGTACTTTGCTCTGCATTATGCCTGGTTAATATTTATCTAATTTGTTACTTTTGTCAACTTTTTTTCACCGTTGTTGCTATAATGCTTTCTAAGAGAATTCACAGCAGTGAATGCATATTTTTAGCTATTTGGCTCATCTAAAAGTTACTTTATCTATAATTTTAACTATTAGCTCTTTGCACCCCACAGCAATGTATCTATAATTTTAGCTATTTGATTAAAATAATAATAAAACCTCAACAACAATCACAATATCCTCTGCCTCTACCTCTACCGTCAGCCTCCGGCACAACCACCTCCACCGTCAACTCCAATCACACCCACAACCACCACCACCACCACCACCACCACTAGTCCACAGCAGGGGGGGAAAAAAAAAACACCAACCCAAATCCCCAATCTTTTTCCTCAACCCAAACCAAACAAAATCACCAAATCACAACAAAATCTACTTCCACCGCGGCACAACCAAACCACAACCACCATCAAAGTAGCCTCAAGCTCAACCAAAAAGCAACCAGTTGAAAAAAAAAAAAAAAAAAAAAAAAAAAAACCGGGAGCTTGGATCGGCGCCGAACTCAACCACGAACCCAGCAGCTCAACCAAAAAACAACCAGTTGGAAAAAAAAAAAAAAAAAAAAAAAAAAAAAAAAAAAAAAAAAAAACCCAGGAGCTTGGATCGGCGCCGAACTCAACCACGAACCCAGCAGCTCAACCAAAAAGCAACCAGTTGAAAAAAAAAAAAAAAAAAAAAAAAAAAAAAAAAAAAAAAACCCCAGGAGCTTGGATCGGCGCCGAACTCAACCACAAACCCAACAGCGGCTTGGATCGGCGCTGGGTAGAGCAGGGGCGAGTGGAGGAAGCAGGAACTTGGGTCGGGTCGGCGGCGAGTGGAGGAAGCAGGAACGAAGATTGCAACGGAAGAAATGAAGATAGGCTGAGGGAGAGAGGAGCAACGGGTAGAAATGGGGAAGGAGGAAGAAAAAGAAAAGAAAAAAAGGCTGATACGCGTGAACCAGGAATAAAATATATATATATATATATATTTTTTTTTTAGATGTGAGCTACAGTGCACATCTATTTTTAAATGTGCACTGTAGCTGTGGAGCTATATTTTTTAAATATAGCTCCACTGCTGTAGCCTTCATTTTTATTATAAGTGGTGCTAAATAACTATATTTTTCGCAATATAGCTATTTAGCACCACTGCTGTGAATGCTCCAAAGCCTTACTTTATAGATGCCGTTATACAGATTTTTTTTTTTTTTTTTTTTTGGAGAACACACAACTTATTTTTAAAACAAGGCCCTTTGGAAGTTGGAAGACAACAAATTTCAGAACCACCAACGTTACTTCTGCGAACACTGAGAAGCGCCAAGTAGTGGGAGACATGCTCTGGAAAAATTTATCATATTCTAAAAGGATCATTTCTTTTATAACACAAGGGCAGATTCGTCAGGCCTTACTTACATTCCATCAATTTCAAAGAGCTGGGTTTAAAATCACGGAGTTTCTTCTGTCAGCAATTGTAAGGGGCTGTGGGAGGCTTGGTACGATAGAAGAGGGCAAGCAAGTTCATTGCATAGTATTCAAACATGGGTTTGATAGAGATATGATTTTGATGACTTCCCATCTCGACATGTACTGTAAATGCATTGATACCAAAGAGGCATGCCGTGTTTATGTCTTTATGATGAAATGCCCCTAAGAAATGTTGTTGTAAACAATAGCATGATTTTTGGGTTATGCCGGTCTCACTTGACATTGGATGCAATGACTTTGTTTGATAATATGTCTCAACGCGACGTGGGATCTTGGAATTCACTGATTTCAGGGCTTGCTCAAAACTCGGAAGGAAGGAATGCGTTGTTTTTGTTCAAGAAAATGAGAGTGGAGGGGAGCTGAAGTTGATGTTATGACCATGTCCGGTGTTCTTTCAGTTTGTGCTGATCTTGCTGCTTTGGTTAACGGTAAACAAGTTTATGGGGTAGTGATTAAATATGGGTTTGAGCTATATTTACCTGTTGGGAATGCCATCATTGACATGTTTGCTAAATGTGGATGCATGGAAGATGCCTGCCAATTTTTCATGAACATGCCAATCAAGAATGTAGTTTCATGGACGTCTTTGATCGTGGGTTATGGAAAGCATGGCTTGGGAATGGAAGCTCTTGAGGCATTTGACAATATGGAAAGGGAAGGCATTGTGCCAAACAAGATCACATTCTTGGGAACCTTATATGCATGTAGTCATGCTGGATTAGTTCAGAAAGGGTGGATGAATTTCAACACCATGGTACATAAATATTCCATCACGCCCATGATGGAGCATTACACATGCATGGTGGATTTACTTGCACGAGCTGGGCATCTTACGGAGGCTTATAATTTTGTGGAGAGGATGCCAATAAGCCAGAGGCAAAGCTTCTAACAGCACATTTTAGTTCATGTTGTTCTCACATGAATGTAGAGCTAGCAAAGACTGTTGGACAAAGATTAATTGAATTGGAACCTGAAGAAGCAGGAGCCTATATGTTGTTGTCCAACTTCTATGGAATTATTGGAAACTTGGAAGGTGTAGCAAATGTGAGAAACTTGATGTCAAAAAGAATAATAAGAAAAACAAAGGCATGTACATGGATTGAGAAAGATAGAAAAGTCCATAGCTTTGAATCAGGAGATGGGTCTCATCCCCTTAACAAAGAGATATACAATTACTTGAAAAATCTTGTTAAGAAGATGAAGAATAGTGGATATGTGCCTAAGACAAACATGGTTATGCAAAATGGGGATGATCATACAAAGGAAGAGATGATTCTTAGTCATAGTGAGAAATTGGCTATCACTCTTGGCCTGATTATCACACCCCCGAGAACACGTATAATGATAGTTAAGAATCTTAGAGCATGTGCAGACTGCCATTTATTTATTGCTTTGATTTCAAAGATTGAAGGAAGGGAGATTGTCGCGAGAGATTCTAGCCGATTTCATCATTTCAATAATGGATCATGCTCTTGTGGAGATCATTGGTAGAGGTATGGGAGGATCTTTGCCATGAATAATAGTTCATGTGAACGATATAATTGGATGAATCTTTCTCATGTGTGTAAACTATAGAAATCGTTTTCAATAACATAATTAAAATTATCCCCCCCCCCCCCCCCAAAAGGCCCCTCTACTTATTTATAGGAGAAGCTGCTTGTCCCACTTTTGCAAATAAAATTTAAAAAAAAAAAAAAGCAAAAAAACAAAAAACGAAATAAAAAACAAGAATTGTTTTGCTTGTTACTGGTACTACAAAAACTAGAACAATTTTCTCAGCTCCCAAACAGAGGACAAGCCCATGGAAGTTGCCGAGCATTTCAGTTCATGAATTTTACTTTTACTAATATACCCCACTGAAAGGTTCCTACCTAGTGGGGTTTTCATTTTTCAAAACAAAAAGTCGGCTGACGTGTCTGATTCTATTCTCCTATCTTTTATTTATTCTCCCATACTTCATATTCATGAGTCATGAACTTAGTTTTGATTGCCTAGCTAAGACAGTAGCTTCTAACAAACAAAGTGATTCAGGTTCCAATTTTCCATACAATTCATCCATGACTAGTTTGGCTCATTTGCCTATCCCGGTGGTTCTCTTTGTGTTGAAAAAACATTCAGACCTTACAGGTGGTGATCTCAGGTTCGCGGACACCTCTGGTGATGTTATTTTCAAAGTCAACCATCAATCCTCACATAATAATAAGAGGCCATTCCTTGGTTCCAACGGAAATCCCCTAATTTTCATCTACTGTTACCATGTGAGTCTCTCTATCTCTATCTCTCCTTCTGTTTTGCATTTAATTTGTAATGCCCACCAATTGTTCAAAACAATGTCTAAATCAACATGTTTGTTTTTTTATTTTTTATTTTTTGGTAAGTTACACAGGTAGCCATTCTAAAACTATGAAAGCATTTATAATGTATACTCTAAATTATTAAATTTGAAGATGAAACTCCTATATGTTGCAACTTGCATGTTAACCTTGAATTTGGTTATTGATTGAACAATTTTGTAGTTTAGAATGCACTTTGCAAATGTTTGAATAAGACAATTCTCAAATAACTTGTATAATTAAGGTGCCGTGTATGTGATTGAAGTTCTAATTTTGGATAAGGGTTTTGACTGGTATAATGGGTATTGTTGTAGAATGGGTCGTGGCAAGGCTTCAAGGCCGGTGAAGACGATCAAAAGTAGTGTTTATTCAGAGTGTGGAGGACGGTGAACAAGCTCACCAGAACAGAGTTAGAGGTATTTCTTGTTGGTGAGAATGGGAAGACTCAGCCTTTACGTTAAAGGTGAAAGGTTGTTCTTTCCAGAAGTCCTGCACTATTTGCAGAGGCAATGATATTGTGGCTTAGATACAAATAATTGATAGGTGTTGCTAGCAATGAAAACTAAAGCCTCAATGAATCAGATTTTGCTGTGTTCTGTGGAATTTATTTAAATATGCAAACAAAGATTAAATTGATTTAAGCTTTGATCATCACCCTGCGGCCCCATAATGTGTTATTGCTAGAGGTCATGCCCTGCCAATGAGGTTTAAGGATATGTTAGGTGTGTATGATTTGTGTACAGACTAGAAATTATTGAAGATTTGTAACAACATACATATGATGATGGGACAAAAGCAATATGCACTTGGTATAAATTTAATAGCATTGCTCTTCCTCTTTGCTCAACAAACTGTGTCGTTAGTCTACATGACTTCTTCTTTGTTGTTCGGCTTAACGTTCAAAGCTTTTAAACCATGCTCTTCTCATGGCCTTATGTATCTTGCTAAGCTCTCAACTTGAACAGTTGAACTACATTAATTTTAAAAGGGAAGTTATATTTATATGTTACAGAATGCATTGATTGTTGGTCTTGTTCAACTCTTAATAGATTCTTCTAATTTCTCATGCATGGTTTTTTTTTTTTCATATTTATCATTGATTATGTCATGCTTCCTCATCTTGTCATGCTTCCTCATCTTGTCGTTCCTTAAAATTACGTCTCATAGATTTGTCAAAAGCCACTAGCTGTTGCAATGTATATGCTGTAGATTGGTTATATTTTTTTTCTCAATTTGATAATTACAGAGTTATTCATTGTAGTTTTTAGTATAAGGTCTCGCTCATATGTTTTAATGTAGACTAGCCTCATGTACAAGCTGCGGCAGCTTTAAAAAGGGAATAAATTTTGACTAACTATATTTCATGGATCTGAAGATCTTGTTTTGGTTGCGGCATTGGTTGTAATATTTCTTGACTGAAGAATATAATAGAATAAAGAAGAGGAAGATTTTATTTTATTTTTGATAATTAAAGAAAAGGAGGATTTAACATGTACATATACTCGTTATCACTCCACACAAATATGTCCATGCATAGAGATTAATTATAAAAAAGTTCATAAATTATGCCTTTCGGCCATGTATTTGACTATTTTCCGTGGATTCAGATTCTCTAGATTTCTTAGGGTACTCTACCAAATAGATTTCCTTAAATTTTAACCATTCTTTAATGATTAAATGGTCTAGATTTTACCATGTTAGCATTCTACTAACAATAATCTTAATTGTTTTGTTTGCAACATTATTTTATTATTTTAAGAATATTGTTAGTGGAACACTGACATGACAGAATCTAGACTTTAATATCATAAAAGAGTGGTTAGGATTTAAGGAAATCTATTGATAGAGTACTCCAGGAAATCTAGAATATTTGAATCCATTTTCCATCTGCCTTAATGCATATCACGCTTCTTTTACTTTAATCTGTGTGAGAGGCTCATAATATATGAAAATTGAAAATCTTTTCTAGGTAGAGACAAAGCTACCTCCATGTAAGAGGATGCTGTTTGCAATTTACAAAGAGTCCATTTCTATGAAAGGATGAAAAATTGTAAGAGGTTGGAAAAATGAGAGGATGGAAAAGATTATAGTATCGCCCATATTGTGTAAGAAAATATGATTAGTTGAATTAACACATTATAAAAGTGACAGATCACTACTTTTATTATATTATTTTAACTTTTTTTTTTTTTAGAATACTAAGCATTTTAACACACACACACGAAAAGATGGGAGGTTTTAAAGAAATAGTGGTATATATCCAAAAGGGGTCTTTATATTATTTTAACTTCTTTCTCTATCCATTCATTTTTTTATCACCAAAAACTAATGTGGTTAACTAAATTAGAGTGGTTGGCTTAAAAAACGTTAATATAATGCAATTAACTAAATTATTTAAAATGACCTTTTAACTATTCCAATTTGGTTAATGTTGGCAAAATTTTAGGGTTAATGAATGGAAAAATATAAATAAATGATTAACAAACAAAAGCTTAGAGGCATGAATCTTGAGGTGGGCCTTTTTGTGTCTTGGGCTGGATTGCTCCTGCTGTACTACGGCCCTATGATTCTGGGGTAGGAGAGTCGGGACTGGCCTAATTGAAACACACCTTAGACTAGCTCATGCATAAGTTAGGGCCCTTCTTGTGCTTATGCGCCCTAGCAGGAATTTTGAGCATGTCACGTGCTCATGGTAGGAAATACTGTTACAAAATATTATAGCAGGAAAAACATAATACAACAGAATAATTAAAACACTTTAACTAAAATATTTTCTACTAATAACAATAATACTTAAACAGTTCCACAAAGGAAAAGTATGGCAACATGATTACGACAAGAATAGATTAATAGCAAAAAGTCACATTAGTCCTTAATCAACCATGGCAAAAGAAAAGAAGATTAGTCTATTAAAGGAATGGGCTTGAGTCTTTAGCAGATTCAAGTCCAAAAAGGAAAACCAATCTCTAATGTGGGTAACTTCAGAGGGAAATTCTGCTATAGAAGTTACTCACTTTGGAAAATGGACCTAAATAGTTTGATCTCAGATTCTTGACTTGTTAGAGAGTGGACTATTGAGAGGGAGAGAAGTGGGTAGCCTATTAGTGCCTGCTTTTACTCCTATCACTCATATTTTTCTTCCTCACTCTTGGTTTTCTGTTTTTTTTTTTTTTTCCTTCTCTTACTTGTTTTCCCTATTTTCTTTCTTTTCCCGTTGTTGTTGTTGTTGTTTATTGTGCCCGTTTATGGCCTTTTTATACTGCCTGCTGTGATAGGATTTACTATTTTTATCCCTTAACTGCATTTGGCCTGTTGTGAGTGTCCTTTCAAGATTGCCCACTAGTCTGCTGGCTGCCCAACGACCACCACTACACTGTGTTGTCCGTGCCATGCCTCATTCCCAGACAAAAGTGGTTTTGTTTTGTTTTTTTACTTCCCTTGATACTCCCATCCAGATAAGGGCTAGACTTCTCCCTTACCAACCTCTATAGCATGCACCCAGTGATTCTAGCTCATGTTTACCTCTTTTAGGTGAGATGTCATCACAGCATGACATCTCCCCCAATAGAACTTGAGCAGGAACCCCAAAATAGGCTCCCTTTCTCCCTACCTCTAGACCACACCCTCTTTTACCTCTGACCCGTGGCCCACCTTCTCTGTATTGGCTGGGTATAGGTAGGTGGTGTCAGAGTATTGTGTGTGTGCTTTACTTCCATATGAGTCCATTGCTTTTCTGGCGCTTACACATTTGCCATTGCCTACAGGTTTGTCTAACTTTGCTGCACACTTTGGTGCTTGTTTAACTCTTGCGGCGTGAATGAGTTCTTGGTTCTTCATTCTTTGCATCTTATTTCTTCTTCGGCTGGGCATTACTTGGGTGTGGGCTTTCTTTTCTTTAATTCGGTCTATGTCTCTTTTCATCTTTTGTTCGTGGGCTGGCTGGTGCTCCTGCCACGCCACTGCATTGTTCTTACTATAATATCATTTACCCATTGTTTACCTTGTTATTACTTCTAGGCTTGTGGGTTGAAGCGTCTGCCATGCCAGTTTCTCATATTATTCATTCTTTTAGTCTTTATTGCCTAGCATTCTTGCTGGGTCAGTTCATTCAACATCTCAGGCTTCCCCATCTCATTTCATTCTTTGGGGCATTCTCGACCCATTTCATTCTTTGGACATCCTGAGCCCATTTCATTCTTTCCAACTTCTTACATTCTTATGGGCTTTTGCTAAATCCTTTGGGTTTTCCTGGCCCAATTACCACATCCTTTACCTTTGGGTTTATTGGCCTTCGAACCAATCTCATTTACTAATTCCTTTCTTTGGGTTCCTCTGGCCCCTTTTTGTTTTCTTTTCATTTTTTACGGTTCCCATGGGCTTATTACTTCATTCTTTAGGACTTTCTTAGCCCGTTTGCTTTCTTTGGGGCTACTTTATTATTTTGTGGCCATGTGGACGATTATTTCTGCCATTTTGGCCCAATGGTCTTTATTGTTTTCTTTCTTCACCTTTTTCATATTGTTAGACTTCTTCTATTGAGCCCTTTTATCAAAAGTGAGCATCAACAAATCTTAATTGTCTTTAGGCAATATTTGCCCCATTAAAATGATGTTAAAGAATTATTGCAAATTTGTCCCCAGCTAAGCCAAGAATTTTTAAGTAGCATTTATGAGAGAATTCTTGTGGATTTATCTATAATGGTGAAGAGTTCACTTTGATTGATTTTGACGTTCACAAAGCATACTAACTATTTGAGACACTTAAAACCATTGTCTAAAAATTATACAGAAAACAAGTTTTTAAGACTTTGACATATTGACCTGGAATACATAAAATAATTCATTAATGTTTCGCCTTGTCAACTTGGAATTGATTAGGAGTTGAGACTCCATAAACAAAATTCAGTTGGCCTTATACTCAATGACTTTCTTAAGGATTCGCATAGAATCTTAATTCAAAATTCTCTAACTTTCACATATATTACTACATACTTTGTATATACTTATATATACAACACTTAATCACATAAATGACTATTGAGAATTTGTTTTTGCCTATGATTGAGTTCAAAATTGGCTGGATCTTTTATATTTTGTTGAATAAAATTGGTCATGTAGCTTGATCAGGAAACTGTTTTTTTGTCTGAAAGTGAATGTGTAATTATTTAATATTTCAGGAGCACAATAAATGTGTACTTCCCCTCGTATAAAGGTTTAGGCTAAGAACCACCAGCTTTGCTCGCGCTCCAAGCCGAAGAATTTGCCATCTTATGGATTGCACAAATTGCTAAAGAAGAAAGGTGGGACCAGATAATTATCGAAGGAGATTCCAAGAATTGTTTCAACTCCCTCTCCTCCCCACTTTGCCATCCTGATTGAGTCATTAGTAGTATTATTAGCAATATCCTTGTTCTTAAGGAATCGCTTACTTCTAGTCTTTTTATTTGGGTTAAGAGAGATTGTAATGTAGTTGCTCATGCTGTTGCAAAGCTCTCCATTAACTCTGTTCATTCGTTTTGTTTCAATATTCACAATCTACCGGTTGTCCTCTTGGATGCTTGTAAGGTAGACTGTCGTGTTTTTCCTTCTCGATTAATAACATTGACGTTTAAAAAAAAAAAAAAATGCCGCTGTAATGGATCTCGTCATAAATTTGATTAATAAGGCCTACTATTATGTGAGAGATTTCACATTAATTGTATCTCCATAGCACTAAATAATTACTCCAAAGTGAAGAAGGAAAACTAGACTCAGAACGAACAAAGAAATAGGAGCAAGTAGATGGTAAGAGCGTGAGACCTAATACATAAACATAAATGCTATATCCGCAACATTTATATAATACTTTTAGAGTGTGTTTGTTTGGAGGTGAAATAAGATGGATGGAAAACTTCAAAATTGAACATCATTTTTGGACATAAATACCCGTGTGCAAGGCTTGTCTACGATGCTTTTTTTTTTTTTTTTTTTTGAACGTTGCCTTTTCTACCCTCCTTTCTTTTTTTAAATTTTATTTATATATTTATTTACTGGGCAGGCTTCCTACAATTCTTTTATTTTTCTTTTGTGTTTTCTAGTTTTTGTTTGTTTTTTTTTTTTTGTTTAGATGTGATTTTTTTTTTCTAGAAATGATTTTTATTTTTTAATAAATTTAGGTGATTGATTTTTTTGGTTGTTTATTCATTTTTTGTTTCTGTTTTAGTTGAGCATCATTTTTTAATAAAATAAGAGTATAATATTATGCGAACTTACTTTTTCATCATTTCACTTTTTCACCCCACCTAAATAAAAACAAAAAAAAATTAAAATCTTCTCTAGCTGCCCACTTTTCTGCCCACCGACCTTCTTTTTATAATTTTACTTTTTCGTCTTCCCAACTAAATAGACTTTTACAGTATCCATGCTATTATTGACCTGGACAAAAGTAACAGGAGAAAGCCCTTGATCAAGGAAAAAAAAAAAAAAAAAAAAACACGAGCGCAGACATATTCTTTAGGGGTTCCCAACTTTGAACTTCAACCCGAGCTCTTGTCTGAAAAAAAAAAAAAAAAGCCTCTCTTTCTCTCTCTGTAACTAGAGAGATACAGAATGGGGAGGCAGAAAGGAGAAGGAGGTAAAGGCAAGGCAAGACCTTCAAGCAGCAGGTACAATTTTCCCTTTCCTTCTCTTATACAAATGATTCGTTATCATAATTTTTGATTTCTAATGTCAAAGATATGAAACTTCGTTTATTTATTCATCGTTCAGTTCGGCCGCTTCGCTTTTGCCGACGGGTTCTACGGCCACAGTGGGATTCGGCGGCTATGTTGGTAGCTCTCGTCTCGATTCTTCTTCTCTCGCCACCGAAGACTCTGTGCCCTTTCTTGTATGCATTCTTTCCTTTTTATCAAGCTTCAATTTTTGCACAAACAATTGAATGACCTAAAAGAATTGGCCTTAAAGGCACCATCTTTTTTAATGCTAAATCATTGATTGTGAATTATGGTGTTTTTAGGACATAGATGGTGAAGTGGCACAACACTTGAAGAGGCTTGGGAGGAAGGATTCTACTACCAAGGTAAAATTATCACTTTACCTATTCGAAGAATTTTTCGAGCACTATCAAGATTCAAAGTGTATGGTGTTGTTAATATACTTTTAAGAAGTTTGTATCTTTGATTAATTATTTAAAAAAAAAAAGGTCAATTGCTACTTCTTGCAAGTTGCAGTGCCTGTTGAAATATATAATACTTCTATTAGTACCACTGCCGAGTGCCGTAATCTTATGTTGTTTGCAGTTGTTTAAATTTATATGTGATTTTTTTTGGTGGTGTGTTAAGAAATGTGAACTCATTGGCTTCTGCATCTTCTGCAGCTTAAAGCTTTGGCATCTCTATCTGTGCTGCTCAAGCAGAAGTCCGGGAAGGATATAGTACCAATTATTCCACAATGGGTACATTTTTTTTTTTGTCTCTCTCCTACGTATAGATGTTGGTCAATGTAGGAAGGGTGTGTAAGTTATAGTGCACACTCTATTTGCACCCCTTTTCCACACTTAGTAATGAATATATGCTCTTCTTTTTACGTTCTCTTAAAATAAATTGTGGTCACTTGTTAATATGGTTTTGTCATTAATCAATGCTCGTACTATATTGAGTGAGATATTTTAGCATTGATTCATTGATATGCCTATTGACCCATTAAGTGGCAATTATACGGGTGAAAATCTTGGAGTATTATTTGTGGTCACTGAAAATAAATGGGTTTTAAGGTCTTTTAGTAAACATAGGCTAAGTAGGGATCATATTAAAGAAGCGATGCCACTAAGCCACAGTGCTCTAGGTTATTGTACTTTGTTATGCATTATGCCTGGTTAATATTTATCTAGTTTGGTACTTTTGTCAACTTTCAATTTGGTTTAAACTCAAGTAGCTTGCATTTTATTTTGTAGGCATTTGAATACAAGAGGCTGTTGCAGGACTATAATAGGGAGGTTCGGCGAGCCACTCATGACACCATGACTAATCTTGTCATTGCTGTTGGGTTTGAACCTATCTTGATACAGACTCATGACTTTTGGTTTCCGCTTTTTGTGATGCACTGTTTAGAAATCTGAGAAGTTAATGAGGAGAAATCATTGTTGATATCATTGATCCAATTTCTTTTTTCGTTTTTTAAATTTCTATTTCTTGAGATACCATATTGGTTGCTTTTGACCATGTTTAAGCTTCTGAGGTGAAGATTGTGTTTTGAAAAGAATACATTACCATTTCTCAATTCATAGTGGAGGCAAAAGACCAAAAAAAAAAAAAAAAATTTATTGGTGCTAATTACATCCACTTCTTTGTGGTGCTTTAGGTCATATTTTAGCTAGTTTGTTTTTAATACAATCTGTAACATGAATGGATATCTCCTTATCACTTTTTTTGAATGCTGATGGTACTTTGATATAATTATTGTGGCAAGTTAATAAGACATTATATTGTTTTAAGCAAGGGTATCTTGTCTCAAATTTCTGAATTTTTGTGTTTTGGAATTCTGTAAATATTTACATACAGTGATAGCATGTTCAAGCTTTACATTTAATAGATTTAATTTCTGCATACTTTTCCATATTTATTATTAGCATGTTGTAACCCTAGTTTTGCTAAAGGGTACTGAAATCTTTCTTGTGCAACTGTTGTTTTTGTTTCTCAGGAGAGATTTAGCTCCACATCTGAAGTCTTTGATGGGACCATGGTGGTTTTCTCAATTTGATCCTGTTTTTGAAGTTTCTCAAGCCGCAAAACGGTCATTACAGGTTTGCTGATGATGTTGTATTAGATTCTCTCTCTTTCAATTATTTAATATAGCAATTAGGAAAGACTTCTGCTACCTTTAGGATCTGTTTGTTTTAGCATAAAATGCCAGCTTTTGTTCACAACCCATTGATATACTATACTGCTTTCTAAAGCCTCACTTTTTCTAGGTACAATTATATTTTTACAGAACTTTTTTAAAACAAAATAAACCTATTAAAATAAGTTCATTGAAAGACACTCTTAAGGATATGCTAGACAACAACCAAAGGGGAAACTTTATCCATTAGTAAGTGCATATTCATTGTCCATTCTGTCTTTCCTTCCAGATTATGCAGTTATATATTCATTCTTGGCTTGGGCGAAATTGCCAAAGCAAATTGTCAGTTTCCTTCAGCAATGAGGGATTGTGGCAATACATTTCCTTGCATACTAGGAATTTCCTCAAAATAAGTGGTTCTACTTTTAAAAATTATCTCTAGTATACTTCCTGTGTACATGGGTTGCACCCCTTTGTGCTTCTTTAATTAGTTATTTACTTACCCCCCCCCCCTCCCCCCCAAAAAAAAAGAAAAAGAAAAGACAAAGAAAATTGGGTGTTTGATTTCTCAATTTTGTTGGTTGGAATTATTTGGTGGGTATATTAGGCAGGGATGTCAAAAATAATTGGCTCTAGCTGCAGTTTGGTCCTGCTGGCTTAAACTAATAGTTACTATGTAGGGCCGGAGTGCCTTCCAATTTCAACTCAACTTTGAGTATTTTTTTTATTGGTACATGCAACTAGTGGATTTTGGATCCACAACTTTATCCTCTGCCCATTCTTTTGAGAGGAACTGCCATTTGAGCTAGTGCTCATTAGTAACTCAACCTTGAGTAATTTGTCTTGAAATTTTTAAGAATTATTTTTTTCAACATATGGCTAAGTGTTAATGATGCTGATGGTTGTCAATGAAATGAAATATAAATTCAGAGTATGCTTAGAAGAGTCATTGTGGTCAGTGCTAAATCTTTTAAAAATTTGTTATGTTAATGAGAAATTTTATATATTAGCTTATTTTTACAGAAAACAATACAATTAAATATGTCCAACTATTCCCCCCCCCCTCCCACACGCGCGCGCGCGCACACACAATTGCCAAAATTTTCATAAACTTTACTTCCATCAGTCCCATGAATTTTAAAGTATGTATTTTTTCTTTTGAAGGTTCATTCCTATCAAATAACCCTCTTAAGCAGCTTGTCTATGCATTTTTATTCTGGTCCATTGTTCAATTTGATGGGCAATTTATATTCTGACTTCGATTTTAGTTTAATCTTACTGTTTTATTGAGACATCAGGTGGCCTTTCCAGCACAGGAGAAGAGATTAGATGCTTTGATTTTATGCACAAATGAGATATTTATGTATCTGGAGGAAAATCTAAAGCTCACACCAGAAAATATGTCTGATAAAGCAGTAGCTTTGGATGAGTTGAAAGAGATGCATCAGCAGGTAAGCATTTGATTGAGCAAAAGCTAGATCTGTTATTACTTCATTGCAAGAGTGAAAACTAGGAGAGTGGGAGATAATATGATGCCTAATATAGAAAAAAGAGGAAGAATAATACGTTCCCTCTCTCTCAGCTTCCAACATGTCCTAAATGTTTCTCTTCCAACTCTTTTTTTGGTAACAAACACGCACATCCTTCCCCCCCCCCCCCCCCTCTCCCCCCTCAAAATCAAACAAAAGGAAAAAAAAAAAGGAAAAAAAAAAAAAACGAAGTACTCCAACTTCCCTGTGTTTTATCATAGTTAAATGGGCTTCATTTAAAAAAAAAAAAAAATTGACTCCTGTCTCCCTTGAGATTTATACATTGCATTAACTTAAGTTTCTTTTGTCATTATACTTATAGAAATTTGATGGCACAGTCCAAGCCTTAAGAAATACTCTAATGACCTAAATACATTGATATTGTTTTTACTTTCTTAAAATTTTTTGGGATGATCAGATTGAGAAAGCTATAACCATTGGTGACATGGATTTTTGCCAGCAAGAGTGCTAGTCTATTGGTCTACCATTACTGGTGAACTGGTGGAGCGGGAGGATATGCACCTATCCACTCCTCTCCATGGTGTCTTAATTGACTCTCTCATACTTGCTTAATCAAGCATGTCTCTGAATGTCAATATCTGGAGATCTTTTAGCTTTTAAATGGGGCCCAAATTATGAGGTGATTCTATCCATTTGAACCACGGCTCCTTTATTACTTGGTGAAAAAAAAAAAAAAAAACAAAACAAAACATGGACTCTTCACAGCACAAAAGGCATGCTGCTGATCAGAAGATAAAATTTATATATGTAAGCACATATTTGATTGGTCGAAAAGCGTATTGCAGAAAGTTCCAAATGAGTTAAAGCTTGTGGTCTGGAAGTGAAAAATTATGGACCATGAGGCTGAATCAAAACCATTTTTAATTCACTCAAAAAAAAAAAAAAAAACATTTGTACTTCATCAGCCAACAACAAATTGTCTATCACCAACAATTTCAATCCCAATTCTTTAACCATATTCAAAGATATTTTCTGGATTATACTGCGTTCTTTACTTTGAACTCTAGAAGTTCCATTTCTTTTAGGGATTTCTGATTGGGTAATCACTTTGAGCATCAAGACCCAATTGTGGATTTCTGATTTGGTCACCTCGTTTGGAAATGTGGATATTTAATTTAACCAAAAGAATTCATCTAGTTGTCACTTCCAGTTGGGGCTGTAGAATGTGTAGATTATATGATTTTTCTTCAATCAAGGGCTTGGTTCGGTTGATTTGGATGACCGATGCTTCATTGATTAGTGTGATTGATAACAGAGTTTTATATGAAGCTTTGCTAATTCTTGGTTGGATTGTAGCCTATTTGGTAGTATGTTGTTTAGGAAATTTCTGTTTGGAGGCAAGGAGGTCGAGGGAAAATTGATGCTAGAGAAACATGAAAATTCTAGAGCAGATGTAGGCAGGTGTAATTTGGTCAATCTATAAAGTAATAAATTTTGTTTTCAAAAAAAAAAAAAATATGATTATCCACGTTAATGGTATAGCCAGTGATCAGAAGTCCTAGCCTGGGAATTACCCAATAATCATACTCCATTTATGGGAGACTTCTCCTTGGTTCAAAAAGCTTTTCTTAAATCCTGTTTTCTTCTATTTTCTTGAACTGCAGGTGATATCTTCATCATTACTGGCACTGGCAACACTACTTGATGTGTTGGTCTCTATGCATTTAGAAAGACCTGATTTTGATAGCTTACCTGCTGAATCAAAACATGCTTCAAAGGCTAGGGCAACTGCTATTTCTTTTGCTGAGAAGTTGTTCACTGCTCACAAATATTTTGTGGACCTTTTAAAGTCCCAAAGCCCTGCTATTCGGTTGGCTACTTTTTCAGTATTAAGGAGTCTCATAAAAAACGTTCCTCAGGTTATAAATGAAGGAAATTTAAAAACTCTTGCTAGCACAATACTTGGGGCTTTCCAGGAGAAGGATCCTTCATGCCATTCATCAATGTGGGATGCAGTGTTACTATTCTCTAAAAGATTCCCCAACAGTTGGACTTCCTTGAATATTCAGAAAAATATACTCAATCGGTTTTGGCATTTTCTTAGAAATGGGTGCTTTGGATCTCAGCAGATTTCTTACCCAGCTTTGGTTCTATTCTTAGACACTGTGCCACCTAAAGCAATTGCGGGAGAGAATTTTTTTCTTGACTTTTTCCAGAACCTCTGGGCAGGAAGGAATCCTTCCCATTCCTCAAATGCTGATAGACTAGCATTCTTCCAGGCATTTAAAGAATGTCTTATTTGGGGATTACATAATGCATCAAGGTTGGAGTCCTTTTTACTTTTTAATTTGGAAACTTTTAAATGAAATCCTATATTTTTCTGATTTAGTTGCTTGTTTATCATGGAGCTCAAGTTTATTTTTATTGTTGTTATGGTTTTGTTTTGCTGTCATGTTTATTCTTTTTTTAAGTTATCCCTGATTTTGTGATTTTCATCCTCTGTTTGATGGCAGATTCTGTGAGGGATCGGATTCCATCCATCATTTTCGAGTCACTCTGATTGACAACATCCTCGTAAAGCTTTTGTGGCAAGACTACATGTTTTTTGTCAGTGTGAAAAACCAAGATAGAGTCTTCTCTGGAATATCTGCAGATTCATCTGACAACAGTGGTTTAGCTTCTAATAAGAAGACAGTGGAAACATTGAATGTTAATTATCCAATGAGCTATCTGAAAGACTTGGGAAAATTTATTATTGAAATTCTTTCAGGCATAAGTTTACTGGAACATGATCTGCTCGCTGCTTTCAGTACAGAATTTCAGGAAAATTGCCTAGGTATGCTACAGCAAGCAGAGAACTTAGAAAGAGCTACTGAAAGTGTAGAACGCATCATTCATTTTATCTTATTACTGGAGCAACATGGAATTCATAGAGGTGAAATTTGGCCTTTGGTTGATTTAGTGGGACCAATGTTGGCAAAGTCTTTCCCATTAATACAATCACAAGTAAGTTACTACTGTGCAAACTCTTCAGATGGTGTAAGATTTTATATACTGTTTTTTTTTTTCAAAATTTTTTTTTTTTATGTAGAATATCTCACTTTTGTTCACTTTTGACACTCATGAACCTGAAAATGTACATTCATCTACTTGCATGCTTCTATGCTGTGTCACTGTGCCAAATAAGAACCTGTTATCGGACATCCAGTCATGCTTTAGAGACTTTAATCCTTTGGCCATCTTTAACTAGTGGGAGCCAGGAAGGGGCAGTTTTCCTGGTGTCTGCCTCAGAATGGTCCATGTAATACTCAGTTGGCCCACCAGGCCATGAATAGAGGAAAAAAATAAAAATAAAAAGAGAATAAAAACTTGAGTTGTGAACTAATAGAAACTTGTGTTTATGAGGATAGTGACGTTGCATTTTAGTCCGTATTATTTCTACTTTATAAAGGTTTTAAGAAGTATAAAGGAGGAATTCCATTTATGTCAAGAAGGCGTTAAGAATGTTCTTTTGTAAATCTTTGTATATACTATAGTTTGAGCTATTCTACGTGATGTGCAAGGAGCTATGGTTAAAGAAGAATACATGATGTGCAAAAAATTAATTTCCATGAGGCTTATTTTTATTAAATATCCATTAATTACTAGAAAGTTGTCTTTCTTTTGAAGGAGTTCAATTAGTGATTGATTGAGTATTCTTGTTTGTATCCTTGATATGTTTTTTTATATACTCTTACTTAGATATTCACTAGTCTTTCTCTTCTTCTCTATGTCAGGACTCACCAGTGAGTGTGAGACTTCTATCAGTTGCTGTTTCTGTATTTGGACCACGCAAGATACTCAAAGAACTTTTTATTCACAATAAAGGTCCCTCCTCTAGTTGTCTGTCAGATGGCAGTGATGGGCAATTAAAGGAAGAGCAATTTATGCAGATGTTCAGGGACATTTTTGTTCCTTGGTGTTTGTATGGAGATAATTGCTCTACCAGTGCTCGACTTGATCTGATGCTTGCCTTGCTTGATGATGAATATTTCTCTGAGCAGTGGGGTAGTGTTATAACATATGCAACTAACCTGGAGCATTCTGAAACTATGAATGGGTACCGAGACTCCAACCATATAGCAATATTGGCAGTGCTGTTAGAGAAAGCAAGAGATGAAATTGCGAGGAGGAAAGTGGGGGAAGATTCTGGTACTCGGAAAGGTGCCAATCCAGATCACTGGCATCATGAGCATTTGGAACTGGCTGCTGTTTATGTTGCAAATTCACTTCCTCCCTTCAGAACTTCTGATGCTCGGTTTGTGTGGTATGTGACACTTTCAGCATGATGTATTTCCATTTTGTATTACTTTGAGTCAGGAACTGACATCATGGCCCAAGAGTATAGATGATCAAATTGATACTAGACTTTCATCATAAACATGATACAAAATGAATCAACAATCATGTATATACTGTTTGTAAAGCATCGTTTCCATAACATGATGTATTGTCTCTAACTTGGGGGTTGTTCATTAATTTTGAGGTTTCCATATTATTCATTCATTTTGAGGTTTCCATATTATTGGGGTAACTCTTTTACTTGCACATATTGCACCAATGTTGGCCCACATGTGAGGAGAGTGTTAGAATAATCGGTAATTTAATACTAGAAAAAGTTAAAATTGATTAGATTCACCATTTTCTAATTGCTTAAAATTTTGGGATAATCAGTAATTTAACATTAGAAAAAGTTAAAATTGATTACGTTTGCTGCTGATTACTGCATATTATGACCTTTATCTGCCTTATCTACAGTGCTGTTCTTGGTGGTTTGAAAGAAGGCGATGAAACTACTTTTGTGTCCAGAAATACATTGATCTTGATATTTGAAGAGGTTTTCAGAAAGTTACTCAGTTTTGTTCTGGAGTCCTCTTTGACTTGGGTTAGGGATGCAGGTTCTCTGTTAGCTGCTGGGGTAAAGAATTTTGGGATGGAATTGGAAAGCTCTTTGAACGTGTGTGAGATGGCTCTGTTTGCTCTTGAAGTACTTGATGGTAGCTTCGTTTGCTTGAAGACACTTGGCGAGGAAAATGGACTAGTTACAGGTATTTTAGCTGCAACATTTATTACTGACTGGGAGTTTAGCATAGGAACAGCAATAGGGGATGCAATTGATGACGAATCCAGGAAAAGAATTAAGGCTAGGTTGGATTTTGGTGAATCAGTGCATGCGTTTCATTGTAAGATAAGTAATCACTTCTGGAAAAGCCTCAGCATAAACCATAGGATGAGAATAGGAATTATCTTGACTCAGTCTATTCGTTCTGCTGTTTTCAAGGAAGATAGACTAAGTGCCGATAAAATCACATCTTTGTGCTGCCTGTGGATGATTGAAGTTCTTCAACGTCTTTGTCAATATCGAGATGAGGAACAAAATCTCATGGATCAGCTTCTGAGCAAGAATGATACTTGGCCATTGTGGACTAGTCCAGATTTTAACACCTCAAAGGGAATAGCTGCGTTGGATGTCGAGAATGCAACCATTGATATTCATGTGAGTGGGCCTTTTGGATTACTTTTTCTGCTCTCTTAATAATTGTTGTTGATTGCTTCATATTATTTTTTATATATATATATTTTTTTGGCATTGCCAAGTTATTCTTGACAATTCCTCTATAATAATCTTTTGCTTTGATTCTCTGTCTTGTTGATTTGGAGCATGGTAGCATGCTTAGCACTATTGCATTAATCTCTCCTCCCCACCCCAACTAAGGTGTGCAGTTCGCATTGTTAGCATGATACTTATTTGTTGTGTCTGCCACTGGTTGCTGCATCTGCTGTTTCTTTGATATTCTCTCTATTTTTATTCTAATTTTCTAAACTAAAAAGTGTAGATCCTAGTTCTTTAGAAGTTTTAAGTGAATCCCAATGTATGAACTCTATGGCCTATGTAAATTCCATCTCAGGACAGACAGGCATTGGAACTTCCATTGATGCCTCTAGCATGGATATAATTTTATGACTGTTGTTATTCCTTGAGTTATTAGTTAAGACCACTTGCACTGATGCTGCTTCTGCTATTGCTAAAAGCAAGAACTTAACACCATCCCATCTAGTACATATTCAAATCTTGTGAACTATGATCTCGTCAAAAATAGGCCTTTCCTCCAGGCCTTTGTCTGCTGTGACACATGACCAAGTAATGGTCAATCCGATATCATTTTCAGTTATACTTAACACAATAGTCCTTATAGCGGACCCTGTACCCACGAAAAAAAGCGTATAATTGATTTTATTAAAATTCATGTTTTTACTTGTATAAATTGTGTGCTCTGTTTTTCAATCAGATATAAGAACTGTATGACTTACAAATTGCAAATATATGCCAAATGCAGGCCTCTGGGAGTAACAAGTTTGTTTCTTTCATCAACAAACTAATCCTGGAAATTGGTATAGACACAGTCGTCGGTTTTGTTAAACATGATCCTTCTCCACCTGAGGAAGCAGCCAATGAAGAGGATACTGCTCGACCCTGGCTTGCTGCTGAAATATTGTGCACATGGAAATGGCCGGGAGGCAGTGCTGTAGCTTGTTTCTTGCCTTTGCTGAGTTCATATGCCAAAAGTAGAACTTATTGTTTCCAGGAAATCTTCTTGGATTCCATTTTCAATATATTACTCGATGGTGCTCTTGTTTATGGAGGAAGAAGCGCACATAGTTTGTCTGTTGTGTGGCCTGCTTCAAATGATGAAGTCAAGGTTATTGAAGAACCCTTCTTGAGAGCTCTTGTATCTTTTCTTTTTACTTTGGTCAAAGATGATATATGGGAAACAGAGAAAGCTATGATAGTGTTTGAATTGCTTGTAAATAAGCTTTTTATTGGCGAAGCAATAAACAGAAACTGTTTGAGAATTCTTCCTCCTCTTGTGAATATTCTTGTACGATCATTATGTAGAAGAAGCATTGCATCTGGTGAAACTGGTAGAGATGCTAATCTTGATTCTTTAGAGGAAAATCATATGCGGGAAGCTATTGAAGGCTGGCTCCAAAGACTATTATTGTTCCCACCTTTGATTTTATGGCAAACAGGAGAAGGTAAATGCATTTTTTTTTTTCAATCAATAACAATAAGCTATTATTATGTGTTTCACAATATTTATTGACACTATTGATCGCATGCATGGAGTGCAGGACCCACTCAAGAACCTAAACATAACTCAATACAAACATCACAGATTCTCTCTTTAATTTTTCTTTTTCTTTTTTTGGAAGAGGGAGAAGGGGGTGGGGGGGAGAGGTGTGTACAGATCGATAATATAGAGAGTTGGTAGAAGATATAATATTTAGACCATTTAGCTTCTTGTTATTGGTAATTATACATGCACCCTATGGGTCTTAAACCCATGACCTCACCTTCTACTTGCTTTTACATGGAGAATGTGCCATTTGAGCTAGAGCTCATTGGCTAGTCCGTTTGATGTTTCGAGTTACGTCAATATCCTACTTGGGACCATCAATGGTACGTTTGGTACACTGAATGGAGATTACGACATGAATTGTAATTTTTATTACTAGGAGTAAAATGTGATGTAATATAATAACTAAACCTATTCATAAGTTTGGTTGTGAGTTATAACATTAGAATAAAACTTAAGATTTATTTTAGGAAACATCTTACTCATACAATTATATCTCCTTAAAAATTGTTATTTTTTAAATTTAAGAGATATATATGTTATTTTTTATGATTTTTTATTTTTATAATTGTTAGATGTATATAGAAAGTATGTTTATTTGAAAATATATTAAATTTTGAAATTATTGTACTTACTAAGAAATAGTTAATACAACATTTTTAAGAAGGAATAGTTATTTGTCATTTTGAAGAATAGTTATTCATAAAGAATGACTATTCCTTATAATAAAAACATAACCAAACTAAAGAATAGCTAAACCATAGGAATAACTATTACATTATCGTGTCTATTACAGTCTACCAAACATGCCCCAAGTGATAGAGCCCACTTCAGTCATTTTCTGCATGCAATGAAGGCCCATTGGTGGTTTCACAAACAGTTTATTTTAATGATGCATAGTATATTGTTAATGCTACCATGTTATGTCTCTTGTAGATATGGAAGAATGGTTTTGGTTGGTTATATCTTGTTACCCTTTAAGTACAATGGGAGGTATACAATCATTGAAGCCAGATAGAAACATAAGCGCTATTGAGAGAACACTCTTGCTTGAATTATTTCGAAAGCAGAGACATGTTGCTGGTGTAACTGCTGCAGCTAATCAGCTGCCAGTGGTGCAGATGTTGCTATCAAAGCTATTAGTTATTTCACTTGGTTATTGCTGGAAGGAATTTAATGAAGAAGATTGGGAGTTTTTGTTGTCAAATATAAGGCGTTGGATTCAATCAGCAGTTGTAATGATGGAGGAAGTTGCTGAAAGTGTGAATGATGCTATCACTAGCATGTCTACTTCTGATAATTTGGAAATTATTTTTCAAAACCTCAAACAAATTGTTATGGTTTCAGATTCGTTTCCTATAGATATTGCTACAAATGCCCTCCTATCATTTTCTCTGTTTTCTGGGCCTCTTATACTCCAACAAGCAGAAGATGCAAATAATGTAAATCCCTTGAGAACAGAAAGATGGGATCCCATCAAAGATCGGATTCTAGAAGGTATTCTTCGCATATTTTTTTGCACTGGAATTGCTGAGGCTATTGCAAGTTCCTATTGTCATGAGGCTGCATCTATTGTAGCATCTTTTCGACTTGAACATCCCTACTTCTGGGAGTTAATAGCTGCGAGTGTTGTTAATTCTTCGACACAAGTTAGAGAAAGAGCAGTAAAGTCAGTTGAATTTTGGGGGCTAAGCAAAGGGCCCTTTAGCTCTTTGTATGCCATCCTTTTTTCCTCCAGACAAGTTCATTCGTTGCAGTTGGCTGCTCATTTTATGCTTTCAACTGAACCTGTGTCACATTTAGCCATCATTGGAGAAGATACTGCATCTTACCTGGTTGGTGATACTACAAGTGACCAGGATCCAAGCTGTTTGGATTTGTCATCAGAACAAAGAATCCATTTGAGGGAGGAAATATCTTGCATGATTGTGAAGTTACCTTATGAGGTTCTTGAAATGGATTTGGTGGCACCACAACGGGTAAATTTGCTTTATACATTAAATTTAATCCACTCTGCTCTGCTCTGTTTTCTTTTCTTCTTTTTCGCACTTGTATCAATTTCATTATTCATATGATTGATGTAGAAATTTGATGATTTCAGTAATATACTGATATGTTAATCAACTTTTCAGGTAAATATCTTCCTTGCTTGGTCCTTGTTACTATCACATTTATGGTCGTTACCATCTTCATCATCTGCAAGGGAGAGATTGGTCCAGTATATACAAGATTCTGCAAATTCAGTGATTCTAGTTTGCCTTTTCCAGCATATCCCTGTAGAACTGTTCATGGCACATAGTCTGAAGAAGAAAGACACAGAGCTTCCTCCTGAGATAGCAGAAGTTGCGAGTGCAGCCACACGTGCCATTAAAACTGGTTCATTGTTGTTCTCAGTGGAATCTCTTTGGCCTCTTGAAGAAGTGAAAATAGCTTCGCTTGCTGGAGCAATATTTGGTTTGATGCTATGTGTTCTTCCTGCTTTTGTTCGAGGGTGGTTTACTGATTTACGCGACCGTTTGACATCAACTGTAATTGAATCTTTTACAAGAGCATGGTGCAGTCCTGCTCTCATTGCAAACGAATTATCCCAGGTGTGCATGGTTTGAGGTGCATTTATTGTTTATAGGGAAATAAAATGTTTGTGTGATAAGCTCACTTTAAAATCCGAAATTGAACTTTTTTCTATGCCTGAAGATATAAATTTATTAGCTCTTGAATGCCCTCGAGAATCTATTATTATCAGTTGGTGTGGAAATTAATTCTTTCTGGAAATGACAAAGCACTAATTTTTAAGTAGATCTTTACACTTTGGTTGGATTTTTATGCCTGGACATGGTGACAAGTGATCATTTAACGTTTCTTAATAAATGTGATTGTCATTGTTTTTAGACTTGCCCCCTATTTATTATTTTATGATTAGGCACCACCTTGATTTGGTTAGTTAGAATAGATACTCTCTGGTATTAAAATAACTCTTTCCATTGATCATTAATTATTTGAGAACCACTGTAATACTGACATTGTTGCTTTTCCAATGCAGATTAAGAAAGCCGAATTTGCTGATGAGAATTTTTCAGTTAGTGTAAGTAAATCAGCAAATGAGGTTGTTGCAACCTATACAAAGGATGAAACAGGAATGGATCTAGTCATTCGTCTTCCTGCATCTTACCCATTACGCCCTGTGGATGTTGATTGTACGAGGAGCCTCGGAATTAGTGAAGTGAAGCAGAGAAAGTGGTTAATGTCTATGATGTCATTTGTCCGTAGTCAGGTATTTGTTATGCATATTAGTTCACCTTTCATTATTTTTGTTTGTTTCTTTTCTCTTCCTCAACTGATAGGGTCTGAGATGTGAAATCATTCTTTATGCTATTGGTGAACATGATTTGCTCATGGGACTATACCTGGACGTAGCAGCAGAAGTTGAAGTTGAGTAGCTTAATCAGATGCAAGCAATGTTGCCTGTCAATAAAATGCAATATAGCAGTTTTCCATGGAGGCGAAAAAAGAGAGTTCGCGGGGAGGGGGGGGGGGGTGTTTGGGTGGTGGGTGGGCAGCCCACAGATAGATAAACTAGAGTTCCATTCAATTGGATGGCTGTGAGGCTAATCATGTTATGATTAGGTTTAGTACATTGACAATGAAGATAATGTACTTTGTTTCTATGATGCAGAATGGAGCTTTAGCAGAAGCTATCAGAATTTGGAAGAACAACTTTGACAAAGAATTTGAAGGGGTTGAGGAGTGTCCTATCTGTTACAGTGTCATCCACACTGCCAACCACAGCCTTCCTCGCCTTGCTTGCAAGACTTGCAAGCACAAGTTCCATTCAGCCTGTCTCTATAAGTGGTTCTCAACTTCTCACAAATCATCTTGCCCCCTGTGCCAGTCTCCATTCTGACCTAGTGATCATCCTGGAGTCACAGTCTCTACGTTTTTCGCTTGTCTGATTACACCGTATATCATTTAGCCAAAAGAAGTGGTTGATGGTATAATTGAAGAGTAGAAGCATACATCCAGAGAACATAGCTGTTAATTTCTTCTGCAAATTAACTCAAATGCATAAGCCAATACTCCTATTCCGGGCAGTGTTTTTTATAGTCCTTTCCTCTTTACAAACCCCAGACTCGTTTAGTGGATGAAAGGGACAGCATAGGTGTAGAGGAAAATTTGTAAGCTCCTCTCTCTCTCTCTAAGTCCAATATTCTTGTGATCCAAGAATTAATGATCAGGCCTTTGGTTTTGTTCAGTGCTGGTAGCTAAAGCTTCCTTTGAGATCATAGATGAGATGCATTACACTCTGGCCAAATCAAAATCGTAAAATCTTTTTGAAAATGTTCTCAACCCTCAATGAGTTCTAATGAAGTCGGATGTTGTCTCCAAGTAACTACATACTTCTATTTAGGTTTTGAATGTTGGTTCTTAGGTTATGCACATATGCAGAGAAATATACCCAGAATTTTGGGTACATTATGTATGTAAATAGATCAGGTTTATGAAGTCCCAATTTTGTTTCCCTTTTAGAATCTCAGTAATGTTGAAAGGGTTGAAAAATAGTGATATGCAATCTTGTTTGTTTTATAATTATTTTCTGCAGCTAAAAGTTTATTTGAATGTTAACGTTGCTAATGCTCAGAACACCCTCCAGAATAGCTTGCAATCAGGACTGACCATTGGCATGCTGGTACCCTTCATGTGCCCAAACATCATTATACTGATTAGTCTGGATAAGCCCTTCTTCCCCATTCTCCAATAGAGAAAAAGGGGAAACAACGGATTCTAAAAATGGGGAAAAGAGGGAGGAGGAGGTTAATGTAGGAATTTTTCCAACCGACTTAAATTTCATGTGTGCTTAAGCAAATCTGATTGGAACATCAGGTTTCCCTTGTATATTTGCTGGATGGCCGCCACTAATTTGATACTTGTTCATATGTTTGGTTAGTTCTATTCTTATCTGTTATGTTTTGCAGATTGATAATCCACGGTTATCAAGGCTCTAAATGGAGGAATCTCCTCTAATCTATTATGTGCTGCTTTAGAACTAATCTACTCTGTGCTGATTCAGAAGACTATTCGCTTATTTTAAATCATATAATTCATTATATCATTTAAACAAGTAGTATGTGGCAATTAAGTCATGTATTACTATTACAAGAACATATGGAAAATCTTTTGAGTTGTCATGTAGTGAGAGCATTAGCATTAGCTGTGCTATGCCAAATGTCATTTTAACATATCAAAACTTATTTTATTTATTTTAACACATCATTTTATAATACACTTTACATTACATCGCCAATTTTAAGATTTTAAGACGTTAAAGTAACCTCTTTCTTTTTTACTCTTGCTTGCATGGTTACAAAAAATAATTTTTTTTCTTCTTTAATCTTAATTAGTTTTATATATTGTAATTGGGATCAATGCAGTTTAAATGTGTTTTTTTGGTAAATTAAAAAAAATTATAAAAAAAGTTAAGAGAAAAAATAGTTTGATACGAAAAAAATGTTGTATGTTTTGTTAAAACATTCGGAGATGATAATAAGAACAAATAAATTGTCAGAGGGTTAGAGTAGATGAGCCTTTGATAACTCTATATTTTGACAATTTAAATCTCACAATTAACTTCAAAAAAAGTAAGTTTTAAGAAATTGTACATAAAAATTAAAAGTTAAAAGCTAAATGAAAAAACTGAATGCAACACTCAAATAATTAAACCCTAGGGCCAAAACTTACCAAAAATAAATAAATAGGCAAATATAGAAACCTGGCTTAGCTAAAAAGAAATTTCTTACAAAAAAAGATAAAGGAATCTCGCAGGTCAAAACTACAAAATGCTATATGATCTATATATGGTACATTGTCTTTGGACGCTAATTCCATTAGGAAAGATGATCTTAGCCAAAAAGTAACTGGTGTAATGGAACTTGCTACTTTAGTGGTAGCATTAGGGTAGGAATCCAATGAGGGCAGAATTTCATTAATTTTCAATAAGGAGATCAAAACCAGAAGCAATGAGAACAAAACATGTGCCTCTGTGGATGCACATCTATAACAAAGGTCAAAAGGAGAGTATATTATGTCGATTGTCGCATGAAAGGAACCAACCCCCCTCATCTCTGATCCATTTCCGTTGGCCAAGTAATATACTTTCTTCCAGTTTTTCTCCGAGAATACTTCATGTTGTACTAATCTTTGCCTGCCAGAGATGACAACAAACAAAGCTTAGAATCTGAAACATGATTCAACGGGGAAAGTGCTTTAGGAGCACTTTACTATTTAGGGAGTATAGCAAGGCTAGAAAAAAACGGTCATTCTCAAAATTTTTACAGAGTATCATATTCTCACATAATGAGTAAAACATAATGAATCCAAATAGTTTGAGATATGATATGTCAGGGTGTCGAGAGAAGATGCAATATATTTATAGAGATGTGCCAAGTGCTCTCTTACTATCAAGTTCCTGTTTGAATATAAGAGACAATCACCTATCGCAATCATTGACCTGCTATCAACTGATAGAAGGTCAAGGACAAAACGTCTGACAGAATGAAATTCTGAATTAGATTGTAATACAAGTTTTGGGACTGAGGTATTGTTCTTATTATTGTACTACTTCAATTTAGATTAAACCAAGAGTTATGCATTCATCCACTAATAATATTTTATAATCAGAAAATCATTCAAATTTCACGAACATAGGCAAGTTAAACTTTAAATTAGCAGATGATCCTAAACAAGTTGAATTATAGTAACAAATCGTCCACCCAGATGACACCACTGTCTAATGTTGGAAGATTGGTACCTCAACACTAATCAGCATTACAAATACTAGCAAGCATATAAATTTCATTAGCATACCTAAGGTAATAATGGCAAACAGATGCTGCTTCATCTAAGGTGTAATGAGGAAAATTAACACGAGCATCTTCAGGAACATCTGGCAAGTCTTTGCATAACTTTCCTACAGCAGTTGAATGAGAGAAAGCACCCACCATCATGTCATCCTGCATCATAGACCTAAAAGCGTTCACCTGCAAATCACACAAAAGAATTTCATATAATGCACATATCTCTGATAGTGATATGTATATAGACACACAGTCAAGCTAGAGGAATTAACTCTTTGAAGATCAAATACCAACTTTTTCGTTTCCAGGAATAAGATTAATACCTTTGTCTACGTAACTTAAATTTGCATTAAGGGCTATGACCAACATGTAAGGAGTAAAAGAGTGGGTTCACTAGAATTGTTAGAATAACCATAAGGGAAAAACTTAGGTATGGTACATTAGGTTCCCCAACTGAATTCAAACACATGGTTGGGGAACCCAACATACTACACCTAAATTTTACCCTACATACAAAGCCAAAATGGAAGAGGGGGGGGGGGGGGGGGGGGAATTGCTGAAGTTTTATACATATTAATAATTGCAGTTAAGACAACATATACTTGAACTGAACGGTTGGTGCTAACCATTGTGAGCTCTCTAGCATGTACTGGTCGTCAAGAATGAACCTTTACTGCTTCCTCATACTCACTGAATGTAAACCAGCTGTTATACTGGACAGAAGTATGGGCAAAAATAATTAAAACATAGGCTAGTAGTTATAAAAGATCATATCATAGGGCTTGGAACAAATGATTAACCCAAAGAACAGGAAAATGTGTGAAGTTGATGCAAGAAATTGGGTCTCACTTGATCAATTGCTATAAGCACGGGGATATTTTTCACAAGTGATAACTCTTTCCTCAAACGAACTACCACTCCAACAGCTGCATGTGTGTGCTTGATTCCTGTGTTAACCAGGTCATAAAGCGTTGAACCTTCAGGCATTGCCATGTTATCAACATCTTTCAACTGCCCAACACCAGCACCCTCTCCCAATGGAATCGGATCACTGATTTGGCATGGTAGTTGTTATAAGTGGGATTCATTGCATTTCAGAAAATCCTGGAGACAAACAACTCATAAGGAATATATAGACCCAAACAAACTACCAAACAAGTCCTATGATATGATACAGTTGAAAACAAACTACCAAACAAGTCATAATAACTGCTAATATATCCCAAGTAAACATTGCAGAAGAAGCAAGAATATGGACCTTTTTTATTTTTATTTTTTTCAAATGTAATTTAAATGATACGTATCAAAGAATGTCTAATCCAAAAATCAATGTCATGCTAACATAGTTACAATAAGTGAGCATGAAATTCAATGAGCTAATGACCAATTTCACATGCTGCATCACATTGTGCATCTTCAATGAATTATACCACCAAAATCCAGAACCAATCCCTGACATTGAAATTTTTTTTTTTTGATAAGTAACGAAAATTTTATTAAAATAAAACGGAAAACAGCTAACCCGAGTACATTGGGAATGTACTATGGGGGCATAATCAATGACCAAGATTACAACGATCAAGTAAAGCAGGAAGGGAAGAACAAGAGAAATGACAAAAGACCACACTCCAATCAAGGAGGGTGTGTAAAAAGAAAGGCTTAATCTCTAACATAGCGCGTTCACATCCCTCAAAACTTCGAGCATTTCTTTCATGCCAAATACACCATAACAAGCAATAAGGCACAAGTCTCCACAACTCTATATTTTTATGTCGTCCAAACTTACCCTGCCAAGACTCAAACAACTCAATAACCTTCTGAGGCATAACCCACTGAATTCCAAACAAACAGAACACCAATGACCACAACTCACAAGCAATGGGGCAATGAAGAAGAAGGTGATCTACTGACTCCCCACAATTCTTACACATATAGCACCAATCAAGAACTAGCACACGTCGTTTGCGAAGGTTATCTGTTGTTAAAATTTTACCTAAGGAAGCAGACCATGAAAAGAAAGCTACCCTTGGAGGAACCTTCGATTTCCAAATCATCTTCCAAGGAAAGGATAAGAAGGTAGGAGGGTAGAAAGAAAGATAGAATCCTCTAACCTCAAAACCTCTACTCCTTGCTGGCTTCCAACACACCCGATCTGAACCCAATCCCCATACCATCGAAGAGTAGACCATATCCATAAACAGATCAAATGATTCTTGTTCCCAATATTGTGGAGGACGACGAAATCTAGCATCCCAATGAATCCTCCCACCAGACCAACACATTGAAAATTTAAAAAGAAGAAATGGAAATCTTTTTTGTTTATTTTAATTCTGCTTTAAAAAGAATAAGTTTCAAAGATTGACAGCTCCCAATGTGTGACTGAACAACTAGCCAAAATAAAAAAAAGGGGTTAATGATCTTGCCTTGAGAACATTTTCAGCCTGAAGAGGTGTGTCCCAAAGACCCGTATTTGGGTTCTTATAGAAAAATCCTCCATGAGTCCAATCTCGGCCCCTGGGAACATAAAAAACCAGCCAACCTTCGTCACGAGCCCAATGAACAAGCATTGCAAGTGCAATACTCTTTCCACAGCTCACAGGACCATCCAACACTACCTGCTTCCTAAGTTTGGGACCTAACAAACATTAATTTCCACCATAAGCACTGTCTTCCGAGTCTGTAACTGTGACACCTAACAAGAATTTAAGCTACATATATATTTTCAAATTCTAACATGTCGTCTTACAGTAAATCATTTGTCATAATCTACATCATTTCGAACCCAATGTTTGAAATTTTTGTGAAAATGCTCACCTTTACTATGAGAGAGTGTCAATGGGGGATCAACAATTCGGTGAAAATTATCATGAAGATCCAAAAAGCTCTGGCAAATAAGAAGAGCTGGTCGAAGCGAGTCCTCGAATTCCTTCACCATCCCAGTTGGTAACCCCTCCGGCAACGCCGATTTCAAAGACTCCATACTAATCCAAATCCACACAAAAATGACCAAATTATCAATTATTAAGCTATAAATACAAGTGGGTTTTTGTTTAAATTTTGATTTGGGTACTTGAATTTGAAGTAGGAGCAAGTGTCTTTGCGGGAGAGAAGGGAGAGGGAAGGTGTGGAAGTGAAGAGAGGAAGGCCATTGGGACCCATATTGAGGGTGGGATCTTTTTCGTCCATGGCAAGGCGCCGCGCCCGAGCTTGTGCTTCTGAGACCGCTGCGTTGACCTCGGCCAGTGCGGCATCTTCTTGAACTTGCCCTTCTTGCCCTCTGGGGGAGTGATGGACTTGACATTCTTGACCGAGTAATTTCGAGCTGAGGAAAAGGAGTACTGAGGAGGAGGTGGGGTTGGGATTGGTAAGGATTGGAGAGTCCATGAATGGGGTTTTGGTTTTGAGCTTGTAGCAGTTGCGGCTCTCAGAATTGACCGCAACATTTCTCTCTTTTCAGTGTGAGAGTGAAAGCGGCTGATCGCTGAGGTTTCTGGGTTTTGGGAAATAAGAAAAGCAAAGCTAGTCAGAAAGCACAATTGAGTTTCGTCTCAAGTGAAAGGATTTGGCATTTTGGGTTTGAGGATTTAGAGTGGCCCAAGCCCAATTTTAAAAACGAAGGGGGCCCATTATTGTTGGTGGGTTTTGTGGAGATTGAGAGAGGGAAATAGAGGATTAGATGAAAAAGTGTATATATACTGTTGTTTGAAATAAGGGTTAGGCCTAAACGTGGCAAAACGGGCGGAGCGGGGTGGGCCGGGGCAATTGGGTTTACGGGTCAAATAGGTCGCAGGTCAAAACAAGTCATTTTTAAATGAGTTAATTGGGTTGTGGGTTGGGTCGAGTCGAGTTGACTCGTATTTTTCAAACAAGTTTTTTTTTTTTTTTTTTTTTTTTTTTTTTTTTTTTCCAATTACAAAAACAAATCAATGACAACCTGTTTAGAGAGAATGAATAAAATCAATTAAGCAAATAAATTGCACTTAATTCCACTTGTTAATATCCTTCTAATCCTGATAGTTTTGAGCATGACAAAAATTATTTATAGTCATAAATTCATGATAGAAAAAGTCTTCAATGTTAATAGTTCACTATCAAAATGCATATAATTACAAGTTTACATCTTCAAAAAAAGATAGATCTTAAAACAAAACAAGTAAGCTAACAAAGTAGCAAGTTATTGGTCTTCTTAAGTAGGGGTGTGCGCGGTTCGGTTGGCTAGGTTTTTTCTCAAATTTGTTACCAAACCAATAGGGATAGGTTTTCTCATAATTGGAACCGATGCACACCGCTTGGAGTTGGTCTTTCGACTTATAGTGATTCAGTTTTTTGTGGTCGGTTTGAAATATTAAAAAAACTATATCAATACACAACCTGTTTAATATTTCAAAAAAAATGTCCAATTGACAAACCTTGCACACATAAACCGGTTTACACATTAATACAAAAATATGTTCACACATTAATACATCAACCTGTTCACACTTCACACATAAACATGCTTACACATTAAGACATCAACCTTTACAAGGAATTTATTCTAGAACAAATAAACAAAAGCCAATGCCTAATTGCCTAATAGATAGTACGATAGTACCATAGGTCCACAATAGTTCTGCTCTACAGCGTCTACTTACTCAAAATCCCCAAATCAAAAAACATAAAAATAAAAATATAAAAATGCTGAAAATATACTAGGCAATATTGGAAACAAGTTGGATTAGCGGACTTAGAGAATAGAGAGAGACGAAATGGATAGTGTACTATGAAACATTGAAACTTATTGGTGGTCTTGTGGTGGACTAGCAGGGGAGTGAGCACTACTACATTGAGCAGCTTTGGTGCTATAGAAACTAAGAGGAGAGAGAGATTTCTGAAATCAAAAGTTGGAAAAGAAGTATTTATATGATTCCTTAATTTTTGTAACCCTAGCCTTCCAGTTCCACGACGTCGTTTTCCTTTTTTTTTTTTTTTTTTTTTTTTTTTTTTAAATAGCCTAGTGAAACGGCGCTGTTTCACTTAGTTATAAGGGTAAAAACATTATTTAAATATATCAAAATATTAAAGAATCAAGAATATATATATATATATATATATAGATATATAAATAACAGATCGGTTCGGTAAGGATTCAGTTTTTGGAAATCAATTCCGATTGCATCACCGCACAGGCGTTGGAAAGATCCATGACCTCCGCTCGTTGGCCTCAGCACCTGCGGTCGACCCCAGGTGCGGTGCGGTTTCTTAGCTCTGGTTGGCCCCAGCGGTTGTAGCGGCTATTTGCATACATCTATTCTTAAGTGCATAGTTTCCTGTTGCATTTAAAATAATAGTAAAGTTAGATTACTTAGAAAGATAAACTAAACAAAAAAAAAAAAAAGATTTAAAAATAAACATAACATATTAAGTAAAGAAGAATAAGTAAATATTTTATAAGAATTACATCTCAATCTCAATCTACTCAATGTTGGTAGCAGATTCAGCACTGCAAATATTTATACTTGTAAATTGTAGCTCAAGTTGGCCAATTTCGTCAGCATCTTCATCTACAATACAATATTTTAATATAACTTAATGTACCATGAAAGCAAATCAATAAATAATTAAAATTGTATAATTATAACTATAAAAAATTAAATTACCTTCAAATCCATATAGCTAACTTTTAGTACACAACATAGCTTCCACATTCTCAGGTAAAAGACGTGATCGATATGGAGTAAGAATTTTTTTCCCAGTGCTAAAACTTGATTCAGAAGCAACAGTGGTTATCAGAATGCTCATGAGATCCCGTGCCATTAAAGAGAGCTCTGGAAATCGATTGTAATGCATTGTGTTGTGTGATTTGTGCCTTTGGCTTGTGTTGGTTTGTCACGTTTCAACTTTTCAGGTTTGTGCATTGTGTTGTGCGGCTTGTGCCTTTGGCTTTGGACAATGGAGTGATGGACTACAGCTAGTATTGAATGAGATTTTTTTTAATGGTTGTCTTGAGTCTTGACAGCCTTGTGTAAGTGTGTTGTCTTGTCTCTCATGTCATGTCCGTGATTTGTGAAACCGATTGTAATGCATTGTGTTGTGCGGTTTGTGCCTTTGGCTTGTGTTGGTTTGTCACGTTTCAACTTTTCAGGTTTGTGCATTGTGTTGTGCGGTTTGTGCCTTTGGCTTGTGTTGGTTTGTCACGTTTCAACTTTTCAGGTTTGTGCATTGTGTTGTGCGGCTTGTGCCTTTGGACAATAGAGTGATGGACTATAGCTAGTATTGAATGAGATTTTTTTTTTTTTTAATGGTTGTCTTGAGTCTTGACAACCTTGTGTAAGTGTGTTGTCTTGTCTCTCATGTCATGTCCGTGATTTGTGAAGCAGAAGCTTAGCTCTTATTGGTTGTGAATTGTGATGAAGCTCAAATATTCTTTAGCAAAAAAAAAAAAAAAAAAAAAAAGCTCAAATAGTCATTCTCTCATGTCATGTCTTGACAGCAGTTTTACTTGTTTATAACTTTATTTGACTGACTATTAGTTTTGATATTTTGTGCTTTACGCACCTAGTATCATGACGTAGTTTAAATATTTTTTTAGCGAATTTTTTTAACAGGTCGAGTCACGCGTTATCCAGGTCGGGTTGGGTTGACTTGAAAAAAAAAAAAAATCGGGTCAGGTCACGAGTCAACCCGTTTTGATTCGGGTTAAAAAAATCAAGTTCGGATCAGGTATTTTTCAGGTCGGGTCAGAAAATTTTGACCTGTATTGCCATGTCTAGTTAGGCCTAAGGTTGTTGTGGTACTTAGGATGTAAAAAGATGGGTCCCTTATGACATTTTGGGTTCGAGGAGTTAGATTGGCCTAATCTTAACTTTAACAACAAACTAGGCCCCATTTTCTTGGATTGATGTTATGTGCGTTGGGCTGGGCTGGGCTCCTCTCTTTCCTTCTCATAAAAATAATATAAAGTAAGATTCATGGCTTATTCACAGAATAGATGTACTTCTTCATTCCATACATATCAAGTAATTACTAATTATAAGGTATTCAAAATTGTCCTTTTGATTTTAGCCTTAAACACTACGCTATTCTATTACAAATATCTTGAGGGTGGGTTTTTTTTTTTTTTTTTTTTTTTTTTTTTTTTTCAACATGGTTTAAAGAAAAAATTTTCTTAACTCTTATGGTGATTAGAATTTCAATGGATTACTTGATCTACTCAAGAACCTATAATACCTACAAGAAATAGGATAAACACTCATTTGAGGGTATAATGGTGTGATGTCAGCCAAAATCCATCCAATGATTAAGTTAGAACTTATAGAGGATGGGGATACGAACAAAATAATTAGTAACTAATTTTGTATTTTTGTATCTCCTTTGAGGCCGGCCGGGGGGGGGGGGGGGGGTATTATATAGAGGTTGGTTCCAACAACCTTCTCCTTGATTGTAGCCTATCTTTTTACAGTGCTGAAAAGGTGGTTACATTCATGGGGTGTGACTACAAGAATTTGATTCCCATTAATTAAAAGGTTGTGGGTTGGTCAGCATAGCTTTTGAACCCAAATGGGACAATTTAACATAGTGGGGTTCATCCATTCTTGTTGACCCTAGGAGTCAATTGTCTATATATGCAAGTAGTAGGTTCTCCAAATCCCTTTGTGGTATGTTTGGATGCCATGGATTTGGACTTATGGATTTGGATTTGAGGGGAAAAATCCTAAAATTCTTTGTTTGGTTGGATTTGGCCCAAATCCAACAAGAATTTGATAGGTCCAAATCTATGGAATTCAAATACTTCAAATCTGGTGGAATTTGGGAAATCTCTCATGCTTGCTCTTTGCTATTTCTCTCTTCCTTGACTTGAGTTTCTCCATCTCTCTTCCTTGACTTGTGTTTCTCCATCTCTCTCTTCCTTGCGACAAGCTTCTTCTTCTTCTTCTTCTTCTTCTTCTTCTTCTTCTTCTCTCTCTCTCTCTCTCTCTCTCTCTCTCTCTCTCTCTCTTCCTTGCGGCAACATTATTCAGGTTTGACTCTCTCAAGTCTTCTCTTTCTCTTTAACCTTTCTATTTCTCTCTTCCTACTAAATCTGAATCCATAAAGGTCGTGGGTTTTTCTGTGGGTTTCATTTGATTTATTTTGTAAGTTTTGTTTGATAGTATTTTATGTGATTTGTTTGTGGATTTGTATTTATTTTTTATTTTTGGATTTTTTTGTGGGTTTGAAATGCAAATTGTGAGTTTAATGAAATGCCTCTATAAACTATGTTTGAGATGTGAAGTAATAAACAAAAGATACTATGATCTTTGAAGCCATCTTACTTTGGTTTGGACAGCTTGGATGGTAGAAAGTTGTTGAAGAGTGTTAATGTTGTCAATATTTGTGTCAAATTGAAATGGAGAAAGGGATTTGGGTCATAAGTCAGCAACTAGTTTTGTAGGTAGCACCTTTACTCTAGGAATTGAGTGAGGCAATGTAAGACACTTGTGGTTATTGTATATAGATGTATGAGGAAATTGCATATGGTCACTGTGACTTCAAAAATAAAATGTTAAAAAATATAATAGATTTTTTTCAAGGATAATTGTGTTGGGTGCAATGGAAAATTCATTTAACTTTGGATGGTATATTATTGCATTTGTGCTCTTATATATGATAATTGGAGGGTAGCTCATTGGCTTTGGAATTATTTTTAAAACTATGATATATAGTAGGGATGATGTGCTATTGATACCGGATTTTGTTCATCTACATTTTTGTGCCAAAATTTCATTTTTCACAAAAATTATATTTTTAATCACAGGAATATGGAAATGTTTAAAACGTTGAAATTTATCTCAATTGGGTGGCAGTATATCCAATTTTCCATGTTTAAATTCAAAATTACCAAAATGCTCTTGTTGAACAATCTTTTTCTAAGTTGACCGACAATCAAACCACGTCAAAATTTTTCCCAAATGATGATTTTCATCTTTCCATGTTAAAATTAATTTCCCCAACCGTTGTTTGAAATTTTGACCGCAGTTAACCCACATTTTGACACCAATTTTTGTCAAAAAAAGATTTCAACGTTTGAATGGTTTGGTCAATGTCGTAGATAATTTACTTCCCTTCAGTTTGACAATTCATAAGCCCAAATCACACTTAAAAACTAGCAAGTTTTATTGTGAAAAAATGAAAAATGTACTTGCCGATTAAAATTGGCGACTTGTCATTTAAATCTAATTGTAGTTTAATTTATTGAATTATAAGCAAACGACCTTAATTAGATTGGCCCCAATAAGGTGTCATTGGAAATGTCTTGTGATGAATTTCATTTTGGTGAGCTTAATTTTCTAAAATTCCATTTAATAAAGCCAATTTACCAAAAATCCAAAAAACTAATTTACTATTGTTATTACTGATGTATAATCCATGCATATTTATGGTACAATTAAAAACAATCATAACTATAAACATATATAAGTTCAAATTATACCTTGTATAAGGGTTACACATTTTTTAAGTTATAGATATACACATAAGTTTTATTCTCTCTCTCTCTTTCTCTATCTTATTTTAGTTTGTTTTGGATATACACGAGTTTACTTTTTTTTTTTTTAATTGGGTTTTGATGGTTTATTTATATTAAAATTTTCGTCTTTTACCTAATATTAACTTACCTAGAACAATTTATTAAAAAAAAAAAAACTTAGATAGCACACGTGATACAAAATTAGACAACAATGGAAATTTAATTGGATCTCCTCTCAGCTTTGGTTTTAATTATATATATATATATATATATAAATTTATTAAATCTTTATTTCTTACCCCTTTTTCAAAAGCTTTAAGATCACTCAATTTGAAACTTGGAAATAAAGAGCAAGTACATTTAAAAAGTAGACCTTATAAGCTTTCCAATGACACCTCATTTGATCAAAACGAAGGTCAGAAGGTTCGAAAAGATTTAGTGGAAAAATAGGCCAAAGTTAAGAAAAACCAATAAAATTGCATTTTGATACTAACTTTGCATGCAGATCCTTAATTGTTCCTTAAGTGCTTTCTTGAATTACGAGTGTTTCTTAACATCCTTAAACACAAGGCTCGATAAAAGAACT
Organism: Lithocarpus polystachyus; assembly: GCA_033629205.1. Lineage (NCBI taxonomy): Eukaryota > Viridiplantae > Streptophyta > Magnoliopsida > Fagales > Fagaceae > Lithocarpus > Lithocarpus polystachyus. The sequence goes on from CM066162.1 coordinate 31,279,677, forward strand.
TCCGAATTAAGACATATTAAGTCGGGCAGATTAGCCAAAATCATGGAAGTTAATGTGTGTAGCCAACTTTAGAAGCTAATAACTTTTGGCACATAACTTCAAATGAATCAAGGCCGGAACCTATAGAAAGTACGCTGTGAAATATTTCAGTGGAAACCAATTTCATCCAAATCAAAGTTCGGAAAAGCTTTCAAATTAGTGTGCAAAGTCAATACCTGAGTATGATAAAAAAACTGGAGCCGAGGTAGGCTTAAAAATCAGAACTTTGCACATGCACAGCCTGAAGCTGTGCATGTTAGCAACATGCACAGCTTCAAGATGCACATGTGGTCCAAAGATTTTGTTTTAAAAGCACCAGCTCCCCCTTTGGTCAGAACACACCAAAAAGTCCTCCAACCCCTCCTCTTTTATGTAAAAATCATTCTTTGAACTTCAAGTTTCTATTTTTCTTATTAAAACTCATCTTTTCAGTCTAAAGCTTCTATGTTTATATTTGATGATGCCAAGAATCAACTTAGTAAGCTGCAAGGCCTTCACATATTTCGGACGAACCTGCACAAGTAGAAAGAACCTTAAAGGGAGGTACCGGCATGGTATAGGCCAACGACCTTCCGATGGTTAAGTTAGTATTGCTCACAACTCTAGAGTGCCAGAGTCGGGGTAGAAGCATGCGTACCTCGATTTGGGAGGGCGTTGAAGTATTTATAGTAGTAGTAGGGGCTCTTGGCTAAGGCGTGCTGGAGAAGATACCACTTTACCAGAATTGCCCCTGAGTAGCGTGGAGCGCAAGATACTTCTTGGACAATCAAGTGTGTTGGGCAAAACACCCCTTTGGGAGCAATCGTACTCCACAAGATATCTGTCCAAATAGTAGCGTACGCGACAAGACTCATTTTCTCAGAGAAGCGTACATGGCAAGATAGGCTTTGGTGCCCCATGCCTCCCCCCGTCGATGGTCTCTCCCGTCACCCCGTTTAAGGGTCGTGTCGTCAGGGTCTAGCGTCCGTCATCATATCTCGCACCGTCATCCCGCGCAGGGTGCCGGCGTCTAGTGGGAGTTTTATCCCCATCAGGTGCCCTCTCAACCCATCAGTCCGTGAACACACAGGAGACGGAGTAATGGGATGACGGTTCCCATTAGCAATGAGAGAGTTGAATAGATAGGCTGTCATTTAGTAATTAATGCTGGGTAATTAATGCAGGGCACGTGTCGTCGACTTAATGTCCGTGTGCCAAAAACGAGGCGTCCCCTTGCCTTTCGTGCTACCCCCATATATAAGCCTCCCTTCTTTTTCCTCATTTTTCACTTTTCATTGAAATCAAGCGATTAGAGCGCATCCGTTCACCCAGCCAAAAAAGCGTTTGATCCGTCAACATTTACGCCCGTCGCGCTTCCGCAATCGTCGACTATACCTTACACCAGCAGACGTAACCGGTAAGTCTTTTATTGATTCATTCATTTTTGTCACCGTCAAATGTCTTTAGACTAGTTAAACTTAGGGCTTTCCGTCACATGTAGGTGACAGATGTTTATCGCGTCCAGTAACCAGTCATTTGTCCGCGACAGAGCGGGCTACAACGAAGTTCACCCGTCAGGTCCAAGAGATCCTGACACCTCTAGTGAAGACAGTTCATCTACCAGCTCTTCTACATCAAGTAGTGATAGGGCAGAAAGTAGCCTTAGTGACGGTCTAGGGGAAACCGAGCCACAAGTTCAGTCCGTCATAGGCTCTGATGGGATCAGGAAGTTCGTAATGCTCTCACTGTGGACGGTGAACGATTTCTTTTCCACAATTAAAGAGTCTCACTTTAGAACGCTTAGGAGTAAATACCAGATACCCGTCAACATACCCATCCGTCTATCCCGCAAAGAAGAGAGGTGTTATTACCACGGTGTCAGGGGTGTCGGGGTCTATGAGCAAATGCTCAAAGCTGGGTTAAGGTTTCCCTTAACTTAGCTACATCGTCAGCTTCTCCATTACCTAGGACTGTCCGTCAACCAAGTCTCCCCAAACGCTTGGAGGGTCTTCTTGGGGGTAGAAGTACTGTACGGATCAATGTCCAAGGGGAAGAAAAGATTAACAGTGGAGGAGTTCTTCCACTGCTACGGGTCCGGTAGAGATTACAAAATCACGAGGGATGTATAGTTTTGTTGCCAAAGGCCCACTGTTAAGGCTAGTGAGTGATACTCCAGATTCCAATAGGGACTGGAAGTCTAGGTACTTTTTCATAGACGGGGATGAGTGGATGTGTAGTCCTGGTGAGACAGAGTTCATGCCTGTCGACACAACATGGGGTGTACTACCCCCGTCTGGTATGCATCCCTTTACCTTATTTTCTTTTCAATCTCTAAACACCGTTGATTTCTAACCGTCTTCTTTTGCAGCTCAGGACCGTCCACAAGTTTCTCTTGAACAGTGGAGTTTTTGGAGAAGATTTTCCAAAAGACTGAGTTGACGGAAAGATCTTGGGCCACGTTGGTAACCCTAAAAACAATCTGTTGGCACTGTGACGGACCCGAACCTTTCGAGGAAGCATTAAAATACGAGACTCAAGTTCGAGCGCGTAAGTCCATTCATTTGAATGTCACGCTTCCATTTTTAGTCATTAACTCACGTACCGTCTTCCTTTGCAGAGATGGACGAGGCAAAGAGGAGAGCTTTCATCAGGCAACAAGCAGCCGCGAAGAAGAAGGACTCTCTGATAGCTGGGACGGATGCGCCCAAACCGTCCATCACAAAGAGGAAAACTGGCCAAGAGGGGGACCGTCACCCCAAGAAGCCGAAGGTGACGACAGAGACTGTTGTTGGCCTAGAGGCGGAGGTGAAGAAGGTCCCTGTCAAGCATGGCAAGGGAAAGGGCCTGATGACGGGTGGCCCAGTGCCTAACGTCGAGAAGCCACCTGTCCTCCTTCGTGAGGATTCCAAATATGCTATCGAGAAGCTGTCTTCAATCATGACGGCAGAGGATTACGAGGACCTTGGAAACCACTCAACAGAGGCGATGGGTGAGACGGGCCTTTTCAACCTTACCCAGGTAAATAACTTTCCGTCATCATCAATTTCTTAAATTTTTTTTTTTTTACATACTTGTTACTCGTCATGTTGACTTGATATTTTACTTTCTAGGTCATCGTCATGATGAAGGGCCTGATGGACCGTTGTGTCCACGAGGAGACGGCTCTGAGCTGTGTCCGGGCCAAGGCAGCTGAGACAGAGGATGAGCTGGCCCAATTCAAGGCCTGGAGGGTGACTATTGAGAAGAAGCTTTCTTTGTCTGAGTAAGAGAGGGGCGAGCTAGAAAAGCAGATAGAGGTGCTCCAAAGAGTCCTCGGCGACAAGGAGAAAGAAATTCTATCCGTGAAGGATCAGCTCCGTCGTGCTAAGGAGGAAGCCATCAAAGAGTATCGCGACTCAGAGGCATACTTGACGGAGCTGGGAAGCACTTTCGTCGACGGCTTTGACGATGCTCTCCGTCAAGTAAAGGCCACTCACCCCGAGTTGGATCTGTCCAAAGTGAGCATTGATGCGGCTCAGGCTCAGACATCAGTCCTCCCTGCTGCTTCTGGGAGCACGGATCGTTTATTTGGCGATCAAAACGCGGATGGTGACGACAAGGAAGTACAAACAGCTGTCCATGCTAATGCTCCAGACATAGATGTTGAAGTAGGGAACGTCGATACACCCGTCCAGTAGCCTTGTAAAATTTTTATTTTTTTACTTTTATTATTTGTTGAAAGGTTAACTTTTGAACCGTTAGGAACAATGTTGCCTTTAAGGGCATTTTTATTAATGTACTTTTTACTTCAAGCTTATCCTTGTATGAATCGCTTGCTTTTACTTAAGCTTTATGAATGATTCCCTTTGTATGTCATTTGAGCTTTGTGGAGCCGTCAGCTTTATAAGCCGTTGGCTTTCAAGCTATTAGCTTTTAGGATCGTTGGCCCTTATACTTGTATACCCTTGTAGGACAATGCCAGTTGGTTTTGGGCCGTCGTATTTTATGCTGTTGTCTTTTGGACTTGGGCTTTTTAACCTTTAGGATTAAAGCTGTCGCCTTTTTATGCCGTTGTCTTTTAGACTTAGGCTTTTTATCCTTTTTAGGATAACGTCGTGGCTTTTAAGCCGTCAGCTTTTGTGCTTGACGCTTTTATGCCTTGCATCCGTTTAGGATATTGTCGTTGGTTTTAAGCCATCGCCTTTTGAACCGTCAGTTTTTATGCTTGACCTGTTTTATGCCTTGAAGATTCTTTTTGGATTGTTGGCTTCTAAGCCGTCAGCTTTTATGCTTGACGCTTTTATGCCTTGTAGATTCTTTTTAGATTGTTGGCTTCTAAGCCGTCAGCTTTTATGCTTGACGCTTTTATGCCTTGTAGATTCTGAGGGCATCGTCGCTTTGGGCTGTCGGTTCTCATACCGTCGACTTTGGTGTCTCACATGTTTTGATGTTCAATACTTTACAAAATATAGAAAAGACTTTGAATAAACCTGTGTCTTGTATAATTTTTTAAGAAGGAGAAAACATGCTTTTTGAGTTCCAAAAATACATTAAAGTAGATTACAAGTAGGGGATTGCCATTCTTTCTTACTGGTAGTACTTTCGTAGGTGCTCGGCATTCCATGGATGGTGTAGTTTTTGTCCTTCCAGTATTTCCAAATGGTAGGTGCCTTTTCTTTGCCATGTTGTGATCTGGTAAGGTCCTTCCCAATTGGGGCCGAGCTTTCCTTGGGCGGGGTCTCTGCTAGCCCCCATAATTTTCCTTAGAACAAGGTCTCCGACCTGAAAATCTCTGTGTTTGACTCGAGAGTTGTAGTGTTTAGCCATGCGATTTTGGTACCGCGCGAGTCTTTATTCTGCTTCTACTCTGATCTCGTCGATTAGGTCGAGTTGTAGGTCCAAGGTCTCATTGTTCCTTCCTTCATCGTAGGCGTTCACCCTGTAACTTGTGAGCCCTACTTCGGCCGGGATGACTGCCTCGCTCCCGTAGGTTAGCCGGAATGGTGTTTCTCCTGTAGGGGCCCTTACCGTTGTCCTGTATGCCCATAATATGCTTGGCAGTTCTTCGGGCCATGTCCCCTTTGCCCCCTCGAGCCGAGTCTTGATAATCTTAAGCAAGGATCGGTTCGTTACTTCTACTTGACCGTCGGCCTGGGGGTGGGCGGGGGAGGAGTAATGATTTTTATTCCCAATTGCGTGTAGAACTCTCGGAAGGGGCCGTTGTCGAATTGCTTCCCATTGTCCGAGATCAGGACTCTGGGAATTCCGAACCTGCATATGATGGACCTCCAAACGAAGCTCCGTATGTTTTTCTCTGTAATAGTGGCCAAAGCTTCAGCTTTTACCCATTTCGTGAAGTAGTCTATGCCTACCACCAGGAACTTCAGCTGTCGCATAGCCGTTGGGAATGGGCCCATGATGTCTAGTCTCCATTGAGCAAATGGCCATGGGGCCGTCATGGGGGTCAGCTCTTCGGACGGCTGTCTGATGATGTTGCTGAACCTCTGGCACTTGTCGCAGGCTTTGACATAAGCCTGCGTGTCTTTTTGCATAGTCGGCCAGTAGTATCCTGCCCAAATTAGCTTGTGTGCTAGTGACCGCGACCCCGAATGATTTCCGCATATTCCTTCGTGTACTTCCCTCATGACATAGTCTGCTTCTTCGGGACCCAAGCACCTTAGGTATGGGCGAGAGAAACTCCTTTTGTACAGGACGTCCTTTATCAATACGAACCTTGCCGCTCGGACCTTCAGCCTTTTAGCGGCTTCTCTTTCGTCCAGCAGGACGCGATCTTTCAGGTAGGAAACTAAGGGCGTGGTCCAATCGCTTTCGGAGCCTATTTCATGCATATTGATAGAGTCTATTAGCGGAGAAACCTGCACAAAAGAGAGCACACCGTCGGTGGCGGTCCCATGTTCAGATGAGGCGGCTTTGGCAAGGCGGTCGGCTTGCTCATTTTCTTCTCTGGGGACCTGGACTATCTCCGCCTTCAGTTCGTCCACCCTTCTCTTTGCTTTATGGAGATATTTTTTCATTTTGTCGCCTCTACACTTATAGTCTCCATTTACTTGGTTGACGACGACCTGGGAGTCGCAGGAGACCATGACCCGGGCCGCTCTTGTTGCTTTGGCGAGGTCCAACCCAGCTATCAAAGCTTCGTACTTCGCTTCGTTGTTAGTGGTGGGGAAGTCTAGGCGGATCATGCATTCAATTTGATTTCCTTTGGGGGAGTGAAGTACGACACCTACTCCACCAGCCCGTCTAGTTGACGACCCATCTGTATGTACACTCCATGTAGGGCAGTCGTTTGCGCCCTTGTCGTCTCCGCTGGTGAATTCGGCTATGAAGTCTGCGACGGCCTGCCCCTTGATGGCGGTGCGTGGGCTATACCGAATGTCAAACTCGGTCAACTCTATTGCCTATAAGGCCAGGCGACCGGCAGCTTCGGGATTGTGCATTGCCCGCCGCAAGGGCTTGTCATTTAAAACGACTATCGTATGGGCTTGGAAGTACGGCTTGAGCTTTTGTGCCGCAGTAATCAAGGCGAAGGCGAGTTTCTCCATGGGCGGATACCTTTCCTCTGCTCCCTGAAACGCCCGGCTGGCGTAGTACACGGGCTTTTGGACCCCGTCTTCTTCTCTAATTAAGGCCGCGCTGACGGCCGCTGGGGAGACAGCTAAGTAGAGGAAGAGTTCCTCCTCTGGCTGCGAAGGACTCAGCAACGGAGGTGAGGAGAGGTAGGCCTTCAGCTCTTCAAACGCCTTTTGGCATTCGTCCGTCCACTCAAAGGTTTTCTTCAACGTGCGGAAGAATGGAAGGCACTTGTCCATTGCTCTTGATACGAATCTGTTCAGGGCTGCCACCTTTCCGTTTAAGCTTTGTACCTCTTTTGCATTCTTCGGGGGGGCCATCTTCATTATAGCTCAGATCTTGTCCGGGTTGGCCTCGATGCCTCTCTAAGATATCATGAAGTCGAGAAATTTTCCTGCAGTCACTCCGAACGCATATTTTGACGGGTTGAGCTTCATGTCGTAGGAGCGGAGGGTGCCGAATGTTTCTTCGAGATCCCTTAAATGGTCCTCCTTCCTTCGGCTTTTCACCAGCATGTCGTCGACGTATACTTGAACATTTCTTCCTATCTGGCCGGTGAACATCTTGTTCATGAGTCTTTGGTATGTGGCGCCCGCATTTTTTAGTCTGAACGGCATCACCTTGTAGCAGAAAAGTCCCTAGCTAGTGACGAACGAGGTCTTCTCTTGATCTGATTCGTCCATCCGGATCTGATTGTACCTCGAGAAGGCGTCCATAAAGCTTAGCAGCTGGTGCCGGGCCGTAGAGTCTACCAGAGTGTCGACTCGAGGGAGGGGGTAGCTGTCCTTGGGGCACACCCTATTCAGATCCGTGAAGTCTACACACATCCGCCACTTCCCGCTAGCTTTTTTGACCATCACCACATTGGCCAACCAGTCGGGGTAGTATACTTCTCGGATGAATCCTGCTTCTCGCAACTTGTCGACTTCCTCTGCTACCGCTCGATCTCGCTCTAGGGCGAACACCCTCTTCTTCTATCGTACGGACCGGTAGGTGAGCGACACGTTCAACCTGTGCACCATTACTGACGGGTCGATTCCCGGCATGTCCTCATGACTCCAGGCAAATACATCTTGGTTTTCCTTGAGGAAAGCCACGAGCGCTTGGCGAGCCGCAGGACTGTTGAGAGCGCCGATCTTGGTGGTTCTGTTAGGCCTGGACTAGTCGAGTATTATTTCTTCGAGCTCCTCCACAGGTTCTGCCCCCGCTCTCTGCTCTATGTTCATTGTTTGTAGTTGGCTATTCATTTCTACCATCGCGACGTAGCATTCTCGCGCAGTCACTTGGTCTCCCCATAGCTCCCTTACCCTGTGCTCGGTAGGGAACTTGACCTTTAGGGCATAGGTCGAGGTTGCAGCTTTCCAGGCGTTGAGGGTGGGTCGTCCTATGATTGCGTTGTAGGCGGAGGAGCAATCAACGACGAGGAAGGTAACGTCCCTAGTGACCTGCCGAGGGTATTCCCCGACAGTGACAGGCAATATAATCGAGCCGAAGGGGTATACCCTTGTCCCCCCGAACCCAGTGAGCGGGGCCTTGGTAGGGACCAAGCGTTCTTTGTCGATCCACATCTATTGGAACGCCGGGTAGTAAAGGATATCCGCGGAGCTTCTGTTGTCGATTAAGACCCGGTATGTGTTATAGTCTTCTATCCGGATGTTGACGACAAGGGCGTCGTCGTGCGGATGATGAAGGTGTTGGGCGTTTTCTTCTGTGAACTCCATAGTGGGGCTGTTGATTCGCGTCTTCTTTTGGACAAGGCTCGCAGCCTGAACATTCTGAATTGCTCTGAGGTAGGATTTCAGAGCCTTCTTTGTTGAACCAATGGCTGGTGCACTTCCAACAATCATCCTTATGTCCCCTATAGGTGGTCTGAGACGCTCATTGTCCCGGTGAGGAGTTTGTTCGTGTCGAGGTGCTTCTGTTCTTTCTCGGCTAACGAACTTATGCAACTTTCCTTGCCTAATCAAGGCTTCGATCTGCTGTTTCAAATCGTAACAATCGGCAATGTCATGGCCGTGGTCTCGGTGGAAGCGGCAGTATCTGTCTTTGGATCGTCTGTTAGGGTCTCCCTTCAGTTTTCCCAGAAAGGTCAGGGACCCGTCGTCCTTGATCTGCATCAGAACTTGGTCGATCGGAGCCGTCAAGGGGGTAAAGCTTGTGAATTTTGCAGCGGGGAGCTTCTTGCGTCGGTCGTCTCGGCCTTCTATCCGAGGCGCTTTTCGCCCCTTGTCTTGTCGTGCGTCCTCTTGTCTTTCCCTCTTCTTGGGGGGCTTCTCTTCCCGAGCCAGTAATGCATCCTCCGCATTCATCTACTTAGTCGCCCTGTAAAACACGTCTGACATAGTTTTCGGGTCATTTTTGTATAGAGAAAATAAGAATTTACCCTTCCGTAGCCCGTTTGTGAATGTGACGACTTGTATCTTATCGTTAGCTTCATCGATCGAAAGTGCCTCTTTGTTGAAGCGGGCTATGTAGGATCTGAGCGTCTTATCCTCCCGCTGCTTAATGTTCATCAAGCACGCGGTGGATTTTTTGTACCTGTGTCCCCCGATGAAATGTGTAGCGAACTGAGCGCTCAGCTCTCTGAAGGTACCGATAGAGCCGAGTGTCAGCTTGCCGAACCAGGTCCTTGCGGAGCCTTTTAGCGTCGCCGGGATGGCCCGGCACATAATTTGGTTTGGTACACCGTGCAAGTGCATCAATGTCTTGAAGGACTTTAAGTGGTCTAGCGGATCCTTCGACCCATCGTAGCTTTCTATCTGGGGCATGCGGAACTTTGGCGGTGTGGGGAACAAGATGACAGGTGTGGTGAAGGGGGAATCCGTGCTTTGGACGAGGTCGTCGAGGTCGTTGGATACCCGTCCTTTGAGGGCGTTCATCATGAGATCCATGCGCTCCCTCATTATTTGCATTTCCGCGACCACGTTGGACGGGACATGGCCATCGGCCGACGGATGGTTCGTCTCCTGTCCTTCAGGTCGGCTCAAGGCATTGCTTCCCTCAAGGCCTCCATGGTTCCTCTCCTCGGCACTGTTTTCCTCCTGGTTCTCTCCTTGGTTGTCAAGCGTCGCGTTCCTCCGTTGTAGCTGTTCTTCCAAGTCGTTGTTACGTTTTGTGAGGCGTTCCACCGCGGCTGCCAGGGTTTGGACCTGCCTCTCGAGTGCCGTGGTGCGCTGTTCATTACCTTGATCGTTCATGGTGGTTGCCCTTGAACGTGTGAGTACCATGAAACTTTTTGTCCGGAAGGCACGGAACACAGTCTACATACTTCCCACAGACGGCGCCAACTGATGATGCCAAGAATCAACTCAGTTAGCTGCAAGGCCTTCACGTATTTCGGACGAACCTGCACAAGTAGAAAGAATCTCAAAGGGAGGTACCGGCGTGGTACCGGCCAACGACCCTCCGATGATGAAGTTAGTATTGCTCAAAACTCTAGAGTGCCAGAGTCGGGGTAGAAGCATGCATACCTCGATTTGGGAGGGCGTGGAAGTATTTATATTAGTAGTAGGGGCCCTTGGCCAAGGCGTGTTGGAGAATATACCACTTTACCAGAATTGCCCTTGAGTAGCGTGGAGTGCAAGATACTTCTTGGACAATCAAGTGTGTTGGGCAAGACACCCATTTGGGAGCAATCGTACTCCACAAGATATCTGTTCAAATAGTAGCGTACGCGACAAGACTCATTTTCTCAAGGAAGCGTACATGGCAAGATAGGCTTTGGTGCCCCATGCCTCCCCCCGTCGATGGTCTCTCCCGTCACCCCGTTTAAGGGTCGTGTCGTCAGGGTCTAGCGTCCGTCATCATACCTCGCACCGTCATCCCGCGCAGGGTGCCGACGTCTAGTGGGAGTTTTATCCCGATCAATATTTTATTTGGGTTCATGGATATCAAAGAGACATTTTTATGTTAGAAGCTTTGAACTTCATGAAAGGTTATATTTTCTATTAAAAATGTCCCATTGGTTAGGGACGAAACTAGGATTCAAACTTAGGGGGGGCCGAAGTTATTTGTTCAAAGATTTTAAAAAATTGGAATATCAATACTAGAGGTTGACAAAGTTGCATTATTAGCATTAATTTATTAATTATTATTTGTATTTTTTCTTTAAAAAAAATTAACAATAGGATTTTATAATCAAGAGTTTTGCAAGTTAATTGGCACGTTTTAATATTTTCAAGGTCTAACTAATGTGCAGATGAAGGGATTAATATGTGGCATAGGAGTTGTCTTTATGGCTATGAGGGTGGAGTCATTTGAGAGGGACATAGAGCTCTCAATTGAGAGGGAGAAGTTGGGTAAAGGTTATTGGGTTTTTGTGATTTTTTTGCTAGGATTTGTAAATTGTAATTAATTTGTTGTTATTGTTTTTGCTTAGACTAGATTTATGATTTGTCTAAAGATTTTTCTTATTATTTGGATATGTGCATTTTTTATTTATAGATTTTTCTTGTTATTTATTTGTTTGATTTCTTGGGTCAGTTTATAAATTTTTTGGGGAGGGTGGGAGTCAAGTATATAAATTTAAGAGTCAGAATTAAAATTCTTTTTGTTAATATATATACTAGTATATTTTTTTTCAAAGGTTTTTTTTTGGGGGGTGGGGGGGGGGGGGGGGGGGCATGGCCCTCCTCAACCCTTGAGTAGTTCCGTCCCTGCCATTGATATAAAAAACCTTTTTTTTTTTTATTTGTTCTTAAATACATGGGTATGGTGCTATTACAGCATAGAAAATTTACGTCTTTTTTATAAAAGCTTTCATTTTTATTGCTTTCCTTATTTATCTATGCTTCTATGTCCAAGAAAGGCCACACCTTTGCCTTGTTCTAGCCTTATATGCACGAAAGGTTGCATCTTTAAGCCAAAGTTTGGGTTTTTAATGATTTAATGCGTGTTCTTTGTTTAAAGCTTAAGTCTTGGCATGAAAGTTTGTTCATTTCCCTTGTGTGTTATGTTTTTGTAGATGGCATGCTAATCTTTGTGTAGGTATGCCTACGATTAGTTAGGAAAGTTTAATCCTTAGAGTAAAGTTTCTATCTTTGCTTTAAGATTGCATCTTTCTTGAAAAGATGTAATCTTTATGACTTAAAAGGTTAAAACTTTATAATAAACTTTCCTCCTTTCCATTTTCATTCCATGTTTAAGGTTTCCTTTTATAATAATTTCTATGGCACATGTTGATTTCATTCCTTTTACTATGGCTATGTTCTTTTGCAATTTGCATGCTTGCTTTCCTTTCTTGGAATTTTGATGATGCTTGCATATCTATAGTTATAAGTTTGATGAGGTAGCATGGTGATGTAGTCTTTTATATGTCATCCATCTTTGATAATGAATATATATATATATATATATATATATATATATTTATATGAGTTTTCAAAAACAGTTTTCCAAAGAATATGTATACACACATATATACATAAGAATAATAGTCTTTTATAAAGCTTCTTTTAAACTTGAGATATTTCTACCAATAAGTGTTCTTAAGCTTTTCAAAAATAAAAACCCATATGACTTTTTTTTTAATCCTTTCAATATAATTTTTGGAAACTTTTGAAATTTTAAAACCCATGTGATCTTTAATCCTTTCCCATTTAGTAACCTTTCCAAAAATACAAAACCCATTGCATTTTTGATCCTTTTTCTTTTAGGAATCTTTAAAAACACAAAAACCAATGAGACTTTTTATTCTCTCCCTTTTTTGGAAATCCTTTCAAAAAAATGTAAAACCTATGGATTTTTCTTTAATCCTTTCCCTTTTAGGACTTTTTTTCTTTCTAAAACTAAAAAAAAAAAAAAAAAAAAAGATATGAATCATATTCTGGGAAAGAACACAAAGAACATGAATATGTACTTCCGAAAAAAGAGATTGGAATAAAAAAATCATTTTAATTAAAAGAAAGTAAATTTTTTTTTTGAAAGACAGTTACATTTTTTTTGTTTGTTTTTGATTTTTTTAATTAAAATTGAGGAATTAATTTTTTTTTGTTTAATTTTTTTTAATTAAAATGCTAACATGGCATTTAAAAAATGCCAACTAACTTTTTTTAATAATATTTTAATGCCCATGTCAGCGTTATGTTAGTAAGTAAGGCACTTCATCTGCCACATAGGACTTTTCTATTAGTGGGTTGACGACAGGGACCAAAACGGAAATGATTTTCTGATTTCAGGGACTGAGATAGACGCAAAATCAATTTAGGGATCAAAATGAGAATCGGCCCAAAATATAGGGACCAAAAGTGTATTTTCACCAAAAAAAAAAAAAACTATGAGCTTTTCACAAAAATCCTTTTAAGAGATATTTTTGTAGATTAAAAACTCATAGGGTTTTTATTTTGGGTGTTTTAAAATGTGATGCTTTGCCCATGCTTAAATCCATAAAGTCCATGGGCACCCTAAAACCTAAACATAATCCCCTCCCCTTTAATTGACATCTTACTTTTTTGATCTTTGCATGAAAATAAACGTGAGACCTAGAATGTTTTAGTTTAAGTTTAAATGGGTTAGGTACATTCCTTTTCTCTTATTTAAATACATCATTCACATGTCATCCTAGGGTAGATTACATGTTATTCTAGAATAATTTATATGCCTTTCTTTTATATTCCTTCTTACATGTCATCCTAAGATATGTTGCATGTCATCTTAAGGTATATTACATGTCATTTCTACATATGTCACACTATGATAGATCAAATGGCATCCTAAGATAGGTTTTAATATGGTTTATTTCACATGAACATGCATATGTTTTTGAACCAAATGCCAAATATGTTAGTTGTTATTTAAAAGAGTGAGATTTAAGATTAAATTCAAAACGAGGTACTATCCTTTTGATAGGCGTTATGGGGTGTCTAATACCTTCCTCTCTATTCAAGTTTGGATACTTTATCTTTCTCTCTTGATATAGAATTTTTTAGATATTAAAAACACTCACATCAGTTTCACCAATTTAATATTTCAGCAAAAATTTATTTAAACTCAACCAAAACAAGCGAGCATCAGCCTCACTAAATAACTAAAGTTTTTAAAAAGAATAGTTTCATCGCTACATGTAGTGAGCTTTTATCCTCGCTATATTAAATTTCAATTTTGATAAAGTATTGAGGTTGATGTATGTGTATGAAAATAATAGATAGCTAAACTAGCAAAAGTAGAGTTTTTTTGGATCAGTTTAGCTAAATATTTGATGAGACTAATGTGAATGCTTTAAGAATTTTAAAATAATTTCTTAGTTTGAGATTTTGAATGTTGTGAAAAAAAGAAGTAAAAAACCCATGCATTTGGGTATACACACACACACACACACACACACACACACACACTCTCTCTCTCTCTCTCTCTCTCTCTCTCTCTCTCTCTCTCTCTCTCTCTCTCTCTCTCTCTCTTTCTCTTAGGGGTGTCGATGTTCGACCCAACCCGCGAACACAACATGAACCCGACACGGGTTTTTTCGAGTTAGATTTGGGCCTTAATGGGTTTGGGTTATAAACGGGTCGACTCGAAAGTGACACGATAAGAAATGTGTCATAAGTGGGTAAACTCGCGTAACCCGCAATAAACACGTTTGACATGTCAATTTATTTGTGTCAACCCAAAATGACCCGCTTAACACAACCCGTTTAACTCATATAACAAATTAATATTTATTTTATTTTAGATTTGTCAAGTACCTTTTATATCTAACATATATTTTAAATTTAAAAAGAAAAGTGAGTAATTACAAAAATTTACAATGGATATAATTGGAAATTGAAACTTTACTAATATATATATATATATATATATATATTTTGCATAGAACTTGCACAATGAAATTGGATAAGCTTGTGGAAGATGTTATGAATTTGGACATCAATAAAGAATCTATGGATGATAAACGTGGTCATAGTCAGGATTAGTCTACTATTTGCTCAAATTCTTTCAATATTGATACTTAGCATTTAGCGAGTTCCATGGATATTATATTTTTGTTGAACTATGTTATTTTATTTTTGTTAAACTTTGTTATTTTGAATTTAGGTTGAAGTGTATCCACTTCTTTTGGAGTGTAACGAACTTATTTCTATATAAATGTTATATTTTTGTAGAACTATATTATTTTGAATGTGAGTTGAAGACTTATAGTGTATGCATTGCTTTTTAGGATGTAAAAAAAATTATTTTTAGATGGATGTTATATTTTATATTATGTAAGTTGAAATGGGTTGTGTTACATTCGTGTCAACCCAACACGACTCGTTTATTAAGCGTGTCAAATGGGTTGGGTCAGGTCAACCCGCCTTATTAACAGGTCGGGTTAGTGTTGAAGGATCATGACACGATTATTAAATGGGTCGGGTTAGAGTTGAGCCATTTAGTCGAATACCCCTACCTCGACATGACACGAACCCGACACGCTAACCCGAATTGACACCCCTACTCTCTCTCTCTCTCTCTCTCTCTCAATATAGAACATCTGAGTTGTCAATAGTTGGTAAGACATTTTTTTAATTGACTATGATGGAAGATATTTGGTCATCATCTTGTCAATTGGATTATCAATGAATTTTCTATTATCTCATGTATGCATTAAAAATGTTACTAAAATTAAAATGCAGAAGGTTTAAGAAAGTATAATTTATTGATCTTAAATTCAAATCCAATGCAAATTTAGGCATTCAAGCAATGAAATTTTAAATGATGAATTTCAAATCCTTCATTGTATAAAATGACTCAAACAAAGAATTATAAAATCAATAAATTTCAAATCGGGGCATTTTAAATCAGTTGATTTAAAATTTAAATCTAAATCTTGCTATCTAAACACAACCTTGAGGGGTTTTTGGACATGCATGCATTTGGAGAGGAGTCATCCTAGGCAAACGAACCCGACGTCGAGGGCATGTCATCTTGGATGTTTTCCATAAGAACGGAGAGGCCATCTATTGTGCTAGTAGGCCGTCCAAGGGAGATGACCCATCAAACTCACTATCATCGAATTATATAAATGATTACTCTGGTGTGTTTTTAATCATATATGATTTATTTAATAGTTATATAGCTTATTGAAATGACTAAAGTGCTGATATGATTAGAAGACATAGATAATCATCCAAATCTTTACGTAAGGGATTCAAACAAATTCTTCCAAATTTCTAGTTTGAAAAAAATCTTTGTACAGATCTTAATTAGTTGTGCCTGGCCAGTTAACCTAAGCAGTTCAAAATATAATAGAGTCTATTAAGCAGACATCGTGTGTCCCACAAGTCGGGGCTGTCCAGATGAACCTAGATCGAGTCTTTTATCTTTTTCTACTTTTTTATTTGTTGCATCCTTGTCGTGTGTATTCGCTGTGGACTAGTGGTTACAGCTGAGCCAAAAAGAAAAACACGAGTGTAGAAGAAAGAAGACAAAAGACACAGCAGCCGATGATAATTACACCATTCACAGTTTGAAGAAAATCAAAGGGCTCTAATAAAATATGGGCTCAGACACGGCTACGCAGTCATGTCACTCTTTTAATCAAAAATTAATTCAGAATTTTGCCGAAAGGTGAAGTCTGAAAAGGATCCTTTGCCATCTTAGGTATGCTAAACAAGGATTAGGTATACACACTAAGAAAAGAGCATGCAATTAAATTATACAAGAACACAAGTTAGTGAATCATTGACGCAAAATGCACAGTGCATTACATAGGTTGGCAAACAGCAATAACAATTAACATTAGAATTATGTGATTAAATAATTAAATTTACCTTTTAAAGCATGAGATTTAAAGTTCGATCCCTATCTTCTTTATTCTATTTCTCATTTAAAATATTTTGTATTAAGACTCACATATTAAAAAAAAAAATTTAAGCCTACACCTGAAGAAGAGTGTTATAATTATATAGTTAGATGATTAATTTTACTTGTGAAATTTTTGAGAGAATCGATAATTTAATGATAACCATACAAAAAGAATGTGCCATTTTCCAATATGTTTAAGCATGTAACAGCACGACACTTGGTGCAATAGCATTCGTGCATTGTCAAAGTGCACTGCAAAGTCTGCTTCTTGGAGGTGTCAATTGACAAAAGATTTGCAGAGTAAATTAAATTCTGATGTGGAGTGTGGATAACCATGATAAAGGTGACAAATATCAGCCTGTAGAAAATTTATTTATACACGTTTAGGTAGGTAAAGGAAGAAAAAAAAAAATGGGCCTCTTTTTGCACAAAAGTGATCAATCCACATATACAGCTCACTAGCCGCATTCCGTCTTTGGAATCACTAATTAAGAATATCCGATTTGGTTAAAATGAGTATAAATGTATAATGGCTAAGCTGTGGGCTCCGAGGTTTAGGTTGTGAATGTGATATAGGTGACTCACCATCTTTTTTGTTACTCGGTTTGTAAACTTTTTTAGTTTACAATATTGTTTGTTGGATTGCTTTCTGCAACTGAGTTAATTCTCCCATCTCTTTCTTCCCTTCTTAAGTTTTTGTCCTTACAATGGAGATAGGTCTAGGCCTCTTTCACTTCAATAAGATATCCTTATTTATCCAAAAAAGGAAAAACCGCAGGAGAAGAAGAAGAAGTTGCAATAGGTGATTCATGACTCAATTGCACATTGGCTCTATAGAAGTACACCTTATTAGTTAATGTGATTAGGATGATTATCAAGTGTAATTCTTTAAACAAAAACTTCTATTATCTTGTTCTAATGGAAAAAGATATTCTTCATTTAAAATTGATATATTTTATTATTATTTAGATTAAATACTATAAATCTAAAAGTGCATTTGTCATATTGTTTAAAATTAAAAAAAAAAAACCATTCTATATGCTATGAGATTTAAGAAAAAAAAAATCTTTACCTTGAAATTGATAATTCTATTCATATATGTTTTGGATGGCAAGAAATTGATTTCTAAAAAGGTCCCATTATTTCATATTAAACACAAATATTCTAATCAACGTGCAAATTCTTGATCAAATGGAGATGCTAATGGCAAGAAGATTATACTAGGTATCTTAAACAACTATTGATGTTTCGTTGTATTTTATGCTTTGTTTGTTTCGACGTAAAATATTTGCAAAGGTAAAATATTTTCATTTTACCACCTTTGGTTATATTTCTGAAAATGCAAAAAAAATTATTTTCAAGTGTTTTGTTTCATAGCAAATTGAAAAAAAAATTCACAATCTCACGTCCAAGCAACCACTACCGGTTCTGGAAAAAACCAACCCACCACCACTTCAACACTCCATTGACCACTCAAATCCACATATTGGAGAAGAGAGAGAGAAAAAAAAAAAAAAAAAAAAAAAAAAAAAAAAAAGACCAAGGCAAGCTAACCACCCACCATAACCCACAAACTCAGCCACCTCCGTGACGCACAAACCATCCCATCCCAACCACCCAAAAACCAAGCCACCCACTACAACTCAAAAACTCAGCCACCCCCTATAACTCAAAAACCAGCCAAAAAAAAAAAAAAAAAAAAACCTAAATCAATACCCACGCAGTGGTTAAAAAAAAAAAAAAAACCATATCTGAGAAACGATGGGTGTGTTGACGACGGTGGAGGTAGAACGGTGTGATGGAGAATGGTTAGACCGGAAAAAAAAAAAAAGAATTGATGGATTTGAGTGGACGAACCAAGAATTGGTGGGTGGAGCTGACGATGGCAGAGGTGGATCTGGCAATGAGAGTTGTTGGTGCTAAGTGGCGCCGACGAACCTGAGAGTGACTAGGTAGCTCTGGTTTGTGGAAAATAAGAACTTGAGAGTGGGAAGGGAGAACTTGACGGTGAGATATATCAACATTAATGCTTTTTTTTTTTTTTTTTGAGACGTACATCAACAATAATGCTAATTGCTTGGGACCAAAACTTAGATATTAAAATAAAAAATATTTATCACCAAACATCATTTTAATTATTAACAAACATATAATATGAATGGGTTTTTATGTAGGTAAATTTAACCCAAAAAGAGAGTATAGAGGGAGCATAAATTTGAAAGGAAAATATTAAAGTTGTTACTAACTTTCTAATGTAAAAATTACAAATTGACATGAAAATGAATATGATTAATAATATTAAACTACATAATTAATTAATTAATTAATTAAATTTTTTGTTGTGTGGTTTAGAAGTTGAAACATAAATAATGTCTATATATAGTAGCTAAATTTTAATGGATGAAACATCACTCTTAAGCTGAAGAGTTAGCTTTAATGTATAGAAGGATCAAAAATTTGAAAAGATAGTTCCGTGAAACTGAAACACCACCTACTAATCTAGTACCACAAATAAATTTACAATTTTTACTATAATTCTCTCACATGATTAACTGTAAGTAGGGGAGAAAAAATAGTAAGTTCATGTAAAAATAATAGATACTAATTGATTATAATAAAAAATTGTGAAATTGTTTACGTTGCTGGGACAACTCTATAATACTTAACTAAACTTCCCAGAAATTTGAAGAACATTCTCGGATCCTTCCCATAGATACCTTCCCCAGTGTATGCCAAACATTGAAACCAAACTACATTAAGCAACAACTTGTCGCTCTCTGCAGGTCCACAATTACCATAAATTAGTCTGCCTGGCTGGGCGACCATCATTATATAATCCTAACTAAAACCCACTCAGCATGCAACTCAAAAAGGAGTTCAAGGGCAAGAGTTGTATATAGATGACGAGAAATGGTACGTACATAACATATTTATAATATTTTTGTAATAAATTCTCAGTAATATTTAAAATTATTAAATAGATATTTTTTTTTGATATTTTTAACAAAATATTTAGGATGAAAAGTAATCACTGTTCTTTCATTATTATAACAATCAAACTATTAAAAAATGACGCAATGTTTGACCTATGGGTCCCCCCCGACTTGGGAAGTGCGACTGAACTGTCTAAACCCCCATTGTTTTCCCACACACTTCTCTATATAATAAGAACCTTGCATTGCATTAACAACAGCAAGATTAGCTCCATTATTCAAAAGCTTTCAATTTCTTTATTGTTCACTCTCAAAAGCATATCTTCTTTGTAGTGCCAGAGCTGGCAAACCCTCAAGCAAGTCTGGAGGAAGAGGAAGCCAACGAAAGGTTGGTGGGTACTCTCTACAAAGCCTTGAGCTCCAAAGACTTTGATGAGGTGCAACGTTTGCTCGCACCAGACCTAGAGTGGTGGTTCCATGGTCCACCAAATCACCAGCATTTGATGCACTTACTCACTGGCTCAGCACCATCATCATCGTCGCCGTCGTCTTCGTCCTTCGTTTTTGTTCCTCAAACCATTGTTGCTTTCGGATCAACGGTCCTTGTTGAAGGTTTCGACAAGGAACGTTCGGTCTCGTGGGTTCACGCGTGGACTGTCACTGATGGGATAATTACTCAGGTCAGGGAGTACTTCAATACTTCCGTGACCGTTACTCGCTTCGGAGCCGGGGCGTCACAGCCGATATCATCACCGGCTGTCACTACTTTACGGTCAGCCTCAGCCAACAAGTGCCAGAGTGTTTGGGAGAGCAAACTGTGTGATATTAACTCAGTCCCAGGTCTTGTTTTGGCACTATAGTAAATGAAACCCAAGTTCTGGATTCTAGAATCGTAATTTTATTTAATAATAATAATAACAATAATAGTGTAGACATGTGGGAATCAACTCTGTCTCTGTGTAACAACGTTAGTGTGCTGTGTTTTGTTTGGTTTTTGGGTTTTGTTGTCTGTACTTGGGAATATTATGCGCTCGAAGTTGAACCTTTGTGTCTCTTGAGTCTTGACCCTCTTCTTCCATTGTGGCTATTCCATTTCCATTCCTAGAAGTGTTTATTATTGTCTAATAAAGTGGTTTCACCAGTCGTGCACTAATTGCCTCATTGGTTATATCAAATATATATTATTCAATAATACAGTCTTGGCAAACTATGAAATGGGAACACGATCGTATTGTAGAGTTTGTCTCTTTGGTCAGTTGGTGTAGAGTTTGTGTTTATTCCTAACAGCCTAACACTACCGAAGTATAGATCGCATCTCACCACATGACTTATTGTTATAGAGCTTACTATCCTTCATCAGTTATAACTTAATTGCTCTCAAAATATAGCAAATGATATCGCTAGATATATTTGTCAAGATTCATTTTAGTTGTACTACATATTTAATTTATTCTATTTCTCACCAAAAAAAAAAAAAAACAAAATTCTAAACTTTAGAGTTAGTTTATAATAGCCTCTTTTTTTTTTTTTTTTTTTTTATATAGAATATAATAGCCTAAGGTTAGTCTATATATGTATACCCCTAATTGTCTCGTTGTATATATAATATGAAAGCTCGAATCTGTGTGAAAACACAAGAGCTATTTAGACCCTCAAATTAAAACTTACGGCTTGATTGATTTTACTTTAAACTTAAAGTAAGTGCAGAATAGAGAAAATATGAGCGAACAAACAACAAAACTTCTCTAAGCCATATTTATCAAAACATAGCAGTAAAATAAAAGTTAAAAGAGTAAGGAAGAAGAATGCAAACACAAAATAACACTCTGATGTGTTATCGAAGAGGAAACTAAAGAACTCGGCGAAAAACCTCTCCGCCGCCCTCCAAGCGGTAAATTAATCCACTAGAGAATAAGTTAAAATATACGAATAACAAAAGACTCTCCAAGCCTATTCTACCCCACGTACTTGAGCCCTCTAAGCTCCTGCTACTAATTGACTTCACCAAGCTTTGTCTTCTCTAACTCTCCGGATCACGCAATTCAGTCCGATTGCATCCACCAAACAAATGGCTTCTTCCAATACTTTCTAGCAGTACCAAAACCTCACTTGACACTCAGAATGAGTGTGGTAAGTGTTTGAACTATCAACTTCTCAAGGATTTGGATAGGGAGAGGTAGGAGTTGAGGAAAACCACAATGGATTGTATAGAGAATTGTGGGTATGACAATCTCTAATTCTCAAAGGTTGTGGCTAGGGTTTTCTCTCTGAAAGCACTCCTCTCAATATGTGGGTAATATGGGTATATATAGTATAGGTAGAGACATGGTGTATAAGATATGACAAAATAGCAAAACGGAATGTTTCGCGGGTATCTCGCAGGAAGGCTTTACCCACGAGACACTCGCGAAAACTAGCTGTCACCATCTATCATGACTCTTCGCATTCTAGTCATATGCTGAGCACATACTTCACTTCACGAAAAGGCTTCTCGCGAGCTACCCGCGAAAACTCTTTTGATCTTCAATTTGCTTTGAGTCTTCACACTTTCTCTCCCACACAACTCTTACAAATAAATTCCACATAAAATACATGGTATATAAGATTGGACAAAATTACAATCAAATTTGGCACAAAATTAAAGTCAACACAAAATAATTATAAATCACAACTTTACATAATACATATTGCAAATAGTAATTATGTAACATCAAGAGACCTTTTGTTCTTTCTCAAAAAAAAAAAAAAAAAAGAGACCTTTTGTTATGGATGTAAGTTTCTAAATCCATACCACGTTAATTATGCTCTCTCTGTGTGCCCATAAATTATAATTAATAGATATCAATAAGTGGGTGTGCTCCCCAGTTCGAGTCATGCGACCTGCATTCTGAAAACATCCCTCGGGCCAGCACTTTACCCCCTCGGGGCCCACCTGGTGCGAGCAGTGATTAGTCTCTGGTTGTCCGCCTTGAGGATACACTGTGCGTCAAGCAAAAAAAAAAAAAAAAAGGAATATTGAAGAAGAACTGTGATGCAACAGTTGTTAAGACTATAACACGTTTTAATTAAGCTCTAGTTTTGAGGGATTGCCAAGGAAATATGGTGTGAGCGGCTGAGGTAGAACTGTAAAAGCAATCAGATGGGCAGTTACTCAGCAAAGTAGGAAGAATATTGGCCGATTGCTATCACAAGTGATTCGAAGAATTGTGTATTCGTTTTATCTAGCCAAGAATCACCAAATGTATCATATTTTGGTACAATTCAAATTATTGTGTTAGAATTTTGTTAATTGCTTCTTTGGTTTGGTTTATAATTTATAGAGCTAATAGAGCTACCCATAAGCTCTGCACGTGAGCACTAAAAAATGTTGTTGTGATATATGTTTGTAAACTTGGAGTCTATCTGTCCTTGCATCTATAAGGTCTCTCTGAGAATAAGGTATCTCTTGTGCCCACTCCAAAGAGTAGGCTTCTAGCAAGCTTACAGTAACATGGAGCTCATAAATATGTGAGAGACCCACTACATGAAAATGACTTATAAAATATTTTTTGTCGATGGTGGATACATATTTGCTATTTTGTTTAGATTTTAATGTTACTTTTCATTCAAGAGGGAAAAAAAAAATCACTTTTCTCATTTCAAAAATACTAATTTTAAAGTTGGTATAGAAAACTTTTTTAAAAAAATAAATGAATAATTTATTTTAGTTTTTATTTATTTTTTATAAAGTTATTATTGTTATTCATTAGAGGGAAGAAAAATTATAAAAGTTGGTACATATCATTGGTTCACCTAAGTGGTGGGCCACGCAACGATTTGCTCTAACTTTCTTTGCTGACGATTTTTGCGCTAACTGCTAACTTAATGGTGTTTAATAAGCCTATAAAAGGCAATTAAGGACGGGCTGTTGCTGAATCCCGGGACTAATCAATAAAATCCTATAAAAATGTGGCTCGCAAAGCTTGGTCTTTTGTTGAACTTCTAGAATTCTTAACACAACCTATTCATAGAGTTCTTGAAATTTCATCCACCCATTTCGTAAATAGAATTTTAAGGATTACACAATAAAATTATCCTAAATTATGGATTACACAATAAAATTATCCTAAATTATTTTTTTAAATCTTAGTCAGAGACTCATAGGGACATATAATAAATACTCAGTATTATATGTTAGTGGAATTATGGATGAAATATAAAATCGGAATGGTTTTCTTTTTATTTGAGAGAGAGAGAGAGATTGAATTGTCCAATTTCATATATTTTAACTGCAGCCTTTGAACTTCTAAGTTTCACTTCATGTTCTGCTTGATTAATTTATAACCAAGGTAGTTACACTCTTCTCTCCTGAAGTTTGGGGGAATAATTGACACTCCACCCTAAACTTGAAAGGAGAAAACACTCTCCTCCTTTGAGGTTTGAAAAAAATTAACATTTCCACCCTTTTATTTATATTAGTAATAAAATATTCTAAACTTTTATGAGAATCTCTTTACAAGAGTTTAATCATAGTTAGTAAAAATAACTCATAAATTTAGAATAAAAACACAAAATTTATCAAGTACCAAAACATTTACAACGGCAAATCTCTTCATAACCCGTTGAAAAAAAAAAAAAAACAAAATTCACACTTAATATTTTGAAATACACTTTAATTAAAATTTTATAAAATAATGAATTTTAATTATGAAATAAGGTAATTTAGAAAACTTGCCCTCACTTAAGCAAAGGGCAGGTTAGTAAACAACATTTTTAAAATTAAGTTAACAAAGTTTGGTCAATTAGATATTAAGGGAGGAAAAAAAAATTTCCCTTTAAGCTCGGGGTGAAATTTCATTTCTCCAAATTTTAAAGGATGGGAGTGTAATTATTATTTTAGTTGGAGGAGGGGGCATCTGAAGTTTAGATGATATATATGGCCCATAAAATGTACTATCTCCATTTTTCTTAAAACAAAGAGAATCCTTGTCCAAAAGAGACCAAGAGGAATCATGGCTCCTTTCTAAAGTCAAAAAAATTAAATTACAAATTACACCATCTAATTTTGACATGTTTTCATTATCATCCCTATAATTTCAAAAAAAATTTCGTTTCAATCATTTTACGTTACATATTTTTCCAATATAATCCTTCTGTCATCTCCGTTCAAATTGATTTGTTTCAGTTTATCTTTTAAATAAAGCTGTGGTTTCTAATATCATAGTTGATGTACTGTCTGGAAGAAGTACGTGTTGAAAAGGAAGCATATATTCCAATCTAATTCTAATATCATAGCTGCTAAAAGGTTGGCACATATAGTTTTTTGTAATCCTACAACAGGACAAGGCGGAAGGAAATTTCAGCCATTCATGATTGTGACTTGATTTAATTCCAAGTACAGATTTGAATCATACAATTTTCTATTGTTCAATTAAAAAAAAAAATCGTGGTTTCTTTATTAAGAAAACGGTGGGGTGCCCTTTTAATGAGGTGGAAAGCAATAGAATTAATTAGGTAAATGAGATGGAAAGCACTAAATAGTTAATGGTTGTGGGGGGCTTTTTGTGCAACGTTGGGCTGAATTACCTCCCACCGCACTAGGCCCAAAATATTCTGGATTAAAGAGTTGGGATCGGTCTAATTGCAACTCACCCTGGTTCGGCTTGTGCGCAAGCCATGCCCCGTTTTATCGTGATTTAAATTATATGCCCATGGCAGGTAGGCCTACTCAAGATGATTACAGTAGGCAAATAAAACGAAGATGACAAAGAGATTCGTTTGCTTTATTTAAATAATGAGACATTGCAAGGAACATGTATCTCAGTGAAATAGCAACAAAGATGAATACGAAAAGATAAATACAAAGGAAAGAAAAGAAAATAATGGTGAGCTTATTAAATCAGAATAAATGTTGTTTTGTCACAATATGTTAAGGGATCTAAGCTAAGAAGGAAACAACGTTTCCTCAATACGAATAATTTCTCCAGAGGAGATAGTGGCTTTGAGGGAGCAGTCCTAAATGACTCGTGCCCAGATTGCTGATATTAGAGAGCGTGGGTTTGAGAGGGAGAGAGGGAATCAACCTATTTGATGCATGCCTACAACCTTGTTCTCTCTATTCTTTTTCTCTGTTCTCTAAACTTTTCTCTTCTTTCTCTTTTTTTTTTTTTTTTTTTTTTTAGTTAGTGTTATTCTCTCCTAGGCCAATCTTGCCATCCCCTTCTCGTGCACAGTGAGTGTCCTTATATAGTGCCTGCCGTGGTTTGGCTTTTACCTTTTTACCCTCTAACAGTCTTTATCTGGTGTGTGTGTTCTTGCCGACCATTACTGATTGGTCAGGTGCCCAGCCAGTGCCAATTACTTGCGCTGGCCGCGCCATTCCACGTCACTAGGCGAGGACAAACCATTTTGTTTGTTTGCTTGCCGTGGCATTCTTACCTGCCACAGTGTGAGTTCTCTCTCTCTCTCTCCGTCTCTCATGGCATGCACCTAACAGTTCCAACTCAGTTTTGCTTCTTTTGGGTGGTGTGTCATCCCAGCAGGACATTTTCCCCAAAAGAAGCCTGAGTAAGAACCTCAAAATAGGTTTTCCCCTTTCCCGACCACCAGACCATGCCCTCTTACCTTTGACCCATGACCCACCTCTTCCTGTATTGGTTGGGTACAGGCTGGTGGGGTCTGAGTCTTGCGCGTACTTCACTTCCATGTCAGTCCAAAATCTGCCCGCTGCTCATGCGTTTGCCGCGATACGAAGACCTGTCTACTGATTCTGCCGTTTATCTCTAACTTCTTATGGCATAGGTTGTTTCTCCAATTTCTTTATTGTCTTGCTCTTTAGGGTCTAGGCTTTTGCTCGATTGCGGGCTTCTTCTTATTATTTTTTCATCCTGCTGCGTTTACTCCTTGAGATCTTGCTGTTACCTCTTGCTGTACTATTCTACCACTCCCGCCGCGACGTTACTGACTCAGGGCTATTGGGCTTCTTTGGGCCTGCTGTCTGTTTTCTTTTTTAATGGCCTAATAAGCTCATTGGGCCTTTTTGCCATGTTTGGCTACAGGCTCCCAAGTCTCATTTACTTTCTTTTGGGTGTCCTTGACCCTTTCTAATTCCATGCTTCCCATGGGCTTTTACTAATTAATCGGGCTTCCTCGGCCTAACTACTCCACACTTCACCCTTAGGGCTCATAGATGTTCCTATTGCCATATACTTACTTTATTTTGGGCCTGCCGTGACAGGCGTAACCCGTTCTCACTCTTTCTACATCCATTGCCCATGGTTTGTTATTTTTCTCCTTCTGGACCCTTTCAGACCCATTTACTTCTTCAAGGTCCATTTACTTGCTTCATGAACCTATAATTCATTGTTCCTGCCGCTTGGGCTTAATGGCTTTTCTATCCACTTTCTAATTCCTTTCTGCTCATGTTGATGGGCTTCTTCTTCCTGTTGGGCTCCCAAAAAACGAACCTCAACAATGGTATGTTTTCAAATCTTTTAGAAATCTTGTTCTAAAAAAATATTATAAAAAAAAAAGGACAAAATTTAGGTACAGTACCTTAGATTCACCTCTTAAGATTTAATTATGTGACTATTTAACTAAAAAATACACTTACATCCCATGAAAAAAAATCCACATAGCAGAATCTTAAAAATGGAATATAAGAAACAACATCTAAGTACTGTACCTAAGTTTTGCTCAAAATAAAAATATCTTTAAAATATTTAGAGTAAAGAAAATAGAAATTAAATTCTGTAAGGATGTAGTGTAAAACCTATATTTTACCCCTCCAATCTCAACATGCCACATCATTTTACAATATATTTAAGAATAAGTATAACCTCACCTAATCAATTCTAATACCTTCATTAATGCTAATATTTTGATTGATATAATTTAGTATTCATTATTTAATACATTTCATACTTATTTCTAATCCCAAAAAAAGTGTATAAGTCTGACTCTCTCTCTTTCTGCACGTTTCTCTCTCTATCTCTCTCTCTCTCTCTCTCTCTCTCTCTCTCTCCTCCACCACTCTTCCACCTCCACAAATAGGTTGCTGGTAGCCAAAAAAAAAAAAACACAGCTGCTGGACACTGACATTAGAGGTTTGTGAGTGTTCCTTTCAATTTCAATTTCAATTTTTCTAGTTTCCTTTCCTTTATGGTTGTGCCGGCGCCTGCTCTATTTATTGTCTCACGTGAATTACTAATTTTTCTGTCTTGTAACTAAGTGATTCATCTCTAAGTTCCAAACTTTGTTGTCTCACGTTTTTTTTCCCCTTTTCATAATTTCTTAACTAGAACTATTTTATTGTATGCAACTATATTTGAGTGTTGATGTTTAATAATTTGCTGGGTGTAGTGGTTTGTTGTCACTATTTCTCCCCCTTCGCATTGATGCTTTCAATTTCATTTTTTCTTGACCTTATGGAAAATAACATCATCTTATGGAAGTTGTAGTACTGGCTTGCTCTAATTTTTTAAATAGGCTCTTAAACTAAGATTTATTGTGAAAGACTTAAAACAAACACTTTATTTTGCAGGGAAGTGCTAGGAGGCTCATTGACAAACGATTTGATGGGACTATAAAATGTATTATTAGTGACTAAGAATTTTTGCAGGTTTAAGAGTGATTATGGAGCAGCAAAAACTATTGTATCAGTTGTTACTGCTAAATTTATTTATGTTACTTGTACACTTGGACCATGAAGCTGTAACTTTGCTACCCATGAAACTGCTAGTTTTTCTATGACAAAGATGGTTGGATGTGCTTCAATGAGTTTTAAGAAGAAAAAATGTTTCCATTCTACCTTTAAAAATTGCCTTTGTTTGCGATGACAAAGATGCTTGTGATCTTTAGCATTTTCAATTGTAAATCACTATTTTTCAACTGTAAATCAAATAATGAATTTACATTACAAGAGGGAAAAAAATCCAATGAATGCATTTCATTCTTGTCAATTCATTTTGTACTTTTGTCCCTTTGTTCATCATTTCTGCTCTCTTCATTATCAAATGTCTTTTTTTTCTTTTGTGTTGCCCTTCACTACAATATATATAAATATGACTTGTTACATTATCACTTCTGGATGATTTTTTACTCGTATGGATATGGATTCCTAAGCCTTCTTTTTTGCAAATTCTTTGTAAAAAGTTTCAACACCATCGAAAGAGTCAAATTGCATTCCGACATATAACTTGGATTTCAACTCACAATCACCAAAATCTTCAAGTGGTAATTCTTGCTTTGATAGTTTTAAATTGTTAATTCGAAGCAATAGTTTTCAGAACCAGACCGGACCGAGAGGTCAGACCGTGAAAATCAGGAACCGGGAAAAAAATCGGTTTTTTAAGCTTAAAAAACTAGATTTTTAGTTAATTCCGAAAACCCCTAGAACCGGGGTTGGACCACAAGAATCGGTCTCAAGAACCATGCGGTCCAACCTCTTAGCAATTTTTTTTTTATAAAAACAACTTAACACAATTTTATTAAATATATGCTTGAAAATCATTAAATTTCCTTCACATATATAGATATATTAGTCAATTTTGCTAGCTTTATAAATTTAATATCTATATTTGGCTTTAATTAATTATTAAATTAATTATGACGTCATCACCGTTCGACCCCGGTTCGACCTCAAAAACCTTGAACCTCTCCCTTTTACGGTTCAATAAACGGTCCGGGTCTGAAAACCTTGTTTGGAGCATCATATAACTCTTCACGTTTCATTTGCTATTTAGTCTATAAGAATCAATATAAATAATGAACACAAATAAAAAATATGCGAACATATTACCAATAGTAGCTACAAAAGGGGGAAAGAATAATCAACTTGATAAAAATCAAAAGAATAAGAATAATCACCCTTTCAAAGCTATGATTGAAGTAAAATCTGCCTTCTAAGCAGCTTACTACAACTAGCAAATAGCAATGCAATGCTGCTAGAAATTAAATGGAATGAGTGATGAGTCATAAATCCTTACTCTTCATGCTCATCTTTAAATGGTGTGGGTAACACAACTATTATCGTAAAAGGACATGATGATATATACAACCCTCACTAAAGAATTGATGAATACGTGAAGGTTTATTCCTGAATAAGGAAACAAATTAAACATCCATAATATTGCGATGCATAACTATAAAGCTAAGGTGGGGTTTACTCCAAATAATGTATAATATTTATTTTGCCGACCACTAACAAGTTAAGAAGTTCATCTCTTTTGTTTTTATTATTCTATATGAGTAAATTGTAGAAGAGGCTCAAAGTGGCAAAGTGGGTAGAAGACAAAAAAAATTGTGGTGTGGTGGACAACTCCTTTAAGTAATCAAACTTTTTTTCTTTATTCTTTTTCAACCTCTATTACTCAAAAAAATAAGTAACCACGGTCAAGTTAGAGGATTAGTTGCAAATCAAATTCCCTATTATCAAGGTTTAAATATGTGTCTTCAAATAATCTAGCCCTTAACCACACATGAGACAGCTAGCGGAGATGAATCACTTAGAGTTACAAGACATTGAGACAACAAAGTAAATACTGTAGAATGATTCAAGCTACATGACTTGTAACAAAGTCTAATATTAGCAATTCACGTGAGAAAATAAATTAAACATAGATGCAATAGAATAAAATAGTTCATACCTACGACAAAGTCTAGAACAAGAGAGAGAGAAGGATAAAAGCACTTTAAAATATCCATTATATGTTCATACCTACGACAATAGTTGTGTTATTCAACAAAGTCCAGTGGCTTTTTTTGTTGCTGCCGGAGACCTAGCCGTGGAGGTGGAAGAGCCATCGAGGAGAGAGAGAGAGAGAGAGAGAGAGAGAGAGAGAGAGAGAGAGAGAGAGAGTGTGTGTGTGTGTGTGTGTGTGTGTGTTTATCAGAGGTATACACATTTTTTAGGTTTAGAAATAATTATGGAATGTATTAAATAAGGGATAATAAATGATATCAATCTGAATATTAGCATTAATAAGGGTATTATTTTGACCGTTGGATCTACTTTAATCCAATGGTTTAAAAAAAAAAGAGTAACTTGAACCAATGTGTGTGTGTGTGTGTGTGTAAGTGACATCTTTCTATCTATGATATATTCCCAAAACCCATAAACCATTAATGTGGTAAATAAAACTTGAAGCCTCTAAATTTATGACACATCTTTCAAGTCTATTAAGTTTACAGCTAGGATGTCTTTGAAGAAACGAGTAATGCTAGGACCACAACTTTTATCACAATTTGCTCACTTCGCAAGTCATGAGTGGTGGAGTTATGGATCCACCACTCACGACTTGTCACGTGAGCAAGTTATAACAGAAGTTGTGATCCTAGCATATTTTCAAGAAACACATAACTTTGGAGCTAGCATTTTTCTTGAACAAACACGTCACTTTGGAGCTATGGATGTAAGCTGTAACTATCATATGTTTTATTATGACTGTTTGTTGAAAATATTTTAGTGAATAAACAAGTTTTGATACATAAATAATATCCCAAATAACTAGCAAGAACATAACATAAAAAAGAGTTTAGAACAATCTCACAATGCTATAAAATCACGCTGCAAAAGCGTTGTACTTAAAGGTTGATTCGTGCCACCCGGAGTAAAACTTGGTGTGACTGGTTCTCTTGGCCAAACAACCTTCCAGGATTAGACTATAGCGTCAACCTTCGTGATGGACGCACTTCCAGTCACAAAATTTCAAGAACAACTCTCTATTGTCTTTCTTTAGAACAAATATAAATTATAGAAAAATATGTGGGAGAGACATATAATAGGATTGTGTATGTCTAAATATATAGTAGTAAAAAACTTATAGGAAAGGGTGTGATGATGAGTATTATATAGGCTATTCATGACAATAATAACCTATAGTTATTAGAAACTAATAACTCATAAAAGCCCAACGGCTATATTATTCATTGGACAAAACTTAGGTACAGTACCTTAGGTGCTGTTCCTTAGGTTCCCCTCTTAAAATTTAGCCACGTGGATTTTTTCTTATAGGATGAAAGTATATTTTTTAATTAAGTAGTTACATAGCTGAATCTTAAGAAGTGAACCTAAGGAATATCACTTAAATACTGTACCTAAGTCTTTCCCTTATTCATTATTGCCCAACGACTATTTTTCTCATAATTGCCAACGGCTATTTTACTCATAAATTTCCAACGGCTAAAAATTAAATAATAATAAAGTGTATGGAACACATACCCACACCAACACTGTTGACCAAAGTATTAAAATGCATTTATTGCAATTATTTCTTAAATTAGGGATGTAAAACAGCCAAAGTAACTAAAATATCTAAAGTTGACTTTGAAGTAAAGGGGAAACATAACATAAGAATGCAGTTTGCTAGCTGACAAATTAACCCTCGGGCAAGTTTCTATCAAGTCATGAGAAGTAACTTATTGAATTACTGATATGATGCAAGTGACATTTTACCTCAACTTTGGGTAAATGAATTTAATAAGCTCTAAACTAAAGTTTAAAACGACTTGATCTCAAGGAAGTCAGTCTCGTATCGGAAACTGTATCGGTTTAACCAGTGGAACAATATATTTCGGTATCGGTTAATACCGGTGTACCGTTTCGGGTTTACCGTTATTTTATATATATATATATATATATATAATAGTTTACCATAAAACATTACTTCAATTCAGAACAAATTATTCATAGTTTTAGACTTCAGCATCAATTAAAAGAAGAAAAAAATCACAATATAAAAATATAGAAAGCTTAATTGTTCATTGCATACTAACAAAACAAATAATACTAATAAGTTAATACAAATAAGTTAACATTCTGCCCTTAAAAAAATTCAAAAATTACAAAACAAAAAAAAAAGGTTTTATTTTTTATTTTTTTGTACCATCCGATACACCTAGTATCAGCCGGTATTGCCTGAAATTGGCCGGTATGGCCGGTATTTAAACCGGTACGAAACGTTGGTGTTTCGATACCGATATGGTATCGAAACTGTACCAGTATGGTATTGACTACCTTGCTTGATCTATGTTCACGCACAGTTGAATTGTTTTTTTATGGTTAAAAAAAAATCTCTTGGGAGAAGAAGGATATTCTTTATTTCTTAAAAATGGATACATTCCGATTAAATATTTACCAATCCTTTTTTTTTTTTTTTGAAGGAAAAATATTTACCAATCTTAAAGTTTAATTAATATCATCATTGGATTTTTGGCACATATTCCATTGCGTGCAGCGATTATTTTCCTAGGAGAGAATGGCATCTCCGCATATAGGAAATGATAGATATATTCTTTTGCATCCATGTATATCGTAATTCGTAAGCTTATACTTATTTTTTGGCATTCTGTAGTGAACTTACTAGTCCAACACCTTTTTTAAAGCAAAATAAATAAATTAAGAGTCCAAAACCTTGTAACGTAGCCTTTCATTTCGTCGAATTCAAGTTTAACAAGGTGTATACATCTATATCATTGATTACATTTCATATTTTAATCGTTCAACATGCTTGTCTCAAACACATGAACATCTGGCTTTGTGCAAATATCCCGCCCCTAGCTAGAACCTCAACATCAGATAGCCAGTACAAGATCCGGCAAGGATCGGTGCAAACGCTCCCAAGGGTCGCTTTGCCACACCAGAAACTCATCTCCGGTCTCCGAAGCCCTAAGTAACACGGTGAGCCATGTGTTGAAATACTCACGAAATTGAATAATCACCCCTTCCTTATTAAGGGTCCAAACGTGCACCCAATAGGTCTTGAATCCACCCCATCCTTCCGTGATCACACGATCGCCAATTGCCATGATGCTTCGAGGTTTAAACTTGAACTCGGTGTGCCTCGACTCCCCAGTGAGTATCTTCATCATGTGTTGGCATGGTGGAGGTCCATGGTACCAATACTCAAGGTCAGCAGCCACTAACCTAGCAATGGTCTCGCTTTGACCATGTGCCAAGGCCTTGTAAAGCATTTTGACAGTCTTCTTGTTCCATGTTTGGGGCTCTGGCACCGGTGATATGCCCTCCTCATCTTGTTCCGGCATGATCTCATTGTGGTTGATTCCCATGTAGTGAGGAAAGTAAGGTTAGCTTAGCTAGCTAGCTAGTAGCAACTGGGGAAGGCTTCTAGCAAGCGTTATTGACGTATTGTTGGTTATGCTATATCAAATATGCATGGGAAACATATTTATAGAGCATTGGAGGCTGAGGAAAAATACAAATAGGATTGCTACTCTTCTAGAAAATTGGAGAAAAGAGTGTAGTAGGCGGATCCATCACATTTATTAATGAAAAAAATTAGCATCGTATTATAGTTTGTAATTTTTTATTAGGAAAGTTTATTAGGGATATTCCAATATTTCGGACGAAAATCTGTGTTTGACAGCTAGCTACTATGGGGACAATATAATTATTATGCTAAGCATATTCAACTATTAGTGACAGGGCGGTTGTCTCTAATAAGACAAATTGATATTACAATTAATTTGTAAAATTAACCTTAATAGTGAATAATTAAATGTTAAACTCCTCCTTTTTTTTTTTACTGAAAATGTTAAACTCCTCCTTTGACTAAATTATGGTCACGATTTTTTTATTTACGAACAAACTAAAAATAAAAAAAAGGAAATAAAGAAAAAGATGCATGGCCTATGCAAGCCCCCAAATAGTAGTAAAAAAGGGAATCGAATACAAAGAAAGTCATTAAAAAACAGAAAAAAAAAAAAAAAAAAAAAAAAGGTCGGTAAGATTTTGATGGGTTGATGGGCTGAAATTTAATTATTATTATTTATTAGTACTATCCTTAGTTTCCTATGCTAAAGTTGAAAACCGTGTGGGTCTAATTAATAATTTTGCGTGTGCTTTTCAATAAAAGAACAGACAGTAATAATATCAATAAATAAATAACAATGATGATAAACAAATAGTAATAAGTTTGGGTTGTTCTAAGTGAAGCAAATTATAATAGATATTTGCTGTCCGAGTAATCCTTTCCAATCAATATTATATTGAATGCATGTATTCGAGCGTCATCGGTTATGTTGGGTTGCCCGGAACGTTCCTCGACATACATTTAAGTAAATTTACTGTTATTAATTTTTATTTAATGGGTCAATAATGGTTTAAGCTATTACATTCATGCATGTGCCCTATTGCAGTTACAATATCAAGTTCCTTGGTTTACCATCTATTGTAAAGTTACGTTCACACATGAATGGAGCCTAGAATTTGTCTTAGGGAAAAACAACATCGTTCAAGAATAAATAAAACTACTAAAATTCAAATCAAATTAATACATAAAAAAAAATCCAATATCTATTTGGTTGTAGCAAAATATAAACAAATTAAAATATACAAATAACTATTTCTAATTAATACATTGCAAATCAATCATTTAGGACATATCAAAATGAAACTTGATGGTCTTTTAAATTATATAATCCATCTATGATTAATTTTATACTAAATTTTGCAACAATATTGTTTTAATGAAAAAAAAAATGTTAGAATAGTATCTTTTTATTTTGTTGTAAAAATCTCATCTTTTTATTATATTCATGATTGAAAATACTCATTTCATAATTGTAGTAGAAATTATAAGTACAACCACTTTATAAACAAATTGTTAGACTAGTGATTTTTCTTACATCGAAATACATTATGCTCAAAATGGTGAAGTTTTAATTTTTTTAATAGTAGTTTTTTATGATTTGTGAATTCTAGCAAATAAAACTTGTTTATTAACAAACAAATATCATCAATTCTATAAAGATTCACATTTCTCTCAAGTATACAAAGCAGCGGTAAGAATAAGCAACTCCACTATATGTTCACTAAATTAAGGATTTAGTTATTGTAATTAATAATTTATTATAGCATAATAATATCTATTAAATAATAATACTCAATTATAAAGTTCTGTATGTTTTTAATAATTAAAAAATACCATCAATCTCTTAGGTAAAGTTAGGCAACATAACAACATTCAAATCCATAAGTTCCAGATTTCGTGGGTTCCAAATAAGCCAATGATAAAAACGTCATACAAAACACATAGTTTTTATGAGTACGTGGAGTTTTTTTTTTTAAAATAAGGGACTTATTTGTGTTTGGTTAATTAAATAGGATTTTTTCTTCTTCTTTTGGGTTTTTTTTGCGGAATTGATTTTTAATTTGGGGGAGG
Source organism: Lithocarpus polystachyus (assembly GCA_033629205.1). NCBI lineage: Eukaryota > Viridiplantae > Streptophyta > Magnoliopsida > Fagales > Fagaceae > Lithocarpus > Lithocarpus polystachyus. The sequence goes on from CM066162.1 coordinate 31,315,135, forward strand.
GAGGAGTATGAATATTTTAGCTACAATTTTCAAATTAATATATTTAAAAGGCCGGGGGGGGGGGGGGGGGGGGGTGCGCGTGGTCGCCTAGGTCTCTTGATAGTTCCGTCCCTTCAATGCCTTCTTTCATAAGTTCTTTCCTTAACTTGATTCTTAAAATAAAATAAAAAGTTCATTTGTTCACCATCTAATTGATATTTTGCACTTGGAGTTAGGGATGACAAAATACATGTACACCTCGCTCTACTTGACTTATCTTCTTTGGTTCCATTCAATGCACATTTTCACCATTTTGAAAAGGGAATGAGATGGTGCATGATAGGTTTAGCTCTCCATTATTTATATATTAGTTTGTAACTTGTGCTTACGCACGAACATATTTAATTGCAATGGTATTATTGATGTTATATATATATATATATATATATATATATATCCATTTGATATTCATGCATACAACATAACATTTAAAAGAAAAAAAGGAGATACTAAAAAAAGAAAAAAAACCTTAGAGTTTTGACAAGAAGTAATGAAACATAGATCTAACTTTGGATTTTAAGCACAACTATCAGACGAAGATATAAGGTTCAAAGCAATTTGGCATCAATTAGAAGTATATAATGACATTTGTGTTGTTCTTTAAAGAACTATTACACTGGTTCATTTCCCTATGTGACACATATACGACCAATAAATGAGACACAAATAGATAGATATGAATAATGAATGGGACACACATTTTTGTAGGGTTCTCTTATCTCTAGAACAGTTGAGTAATAAGTATTGTATTAGAATTGAAGCAGTGTCATGATTATGGTTCACTAAAATTAAAAAAGTTCAATTGGACACTTGGTGCAAAATTAAACTTTAATTGAAATCCAATTTGAATTCTAATTGAATTTTCTCTAAGCATTAGTTTTAAATATATATATATATATATATATAAGTAAAACTAAGAGAAAATCTAATTAGATTTCAAATTGAATTCTAATTATTGTCTAATTTTGCATCACGTATCCTATCTCTAAATATATATATATATATATATATATTTTTTTTTTTTTCTTTTAATTTCTAGGTGAGTTAATGTTGTGCAAAAGACAAAGAATCTAATATAAATAAACCATAAAAAAAAAACTCAATAAAAAATAGTAAACTCATGTATATATCCAAAAAATAAAATAAAATAAAAAAATAAAGAAGAACGAAAGAGTAAAACTCATGTATATATTTATGACATAAACAAGGTATAATTTGAATTCATATATGTGTAATTGTGTTGATTTTAACTGTACCGTACATATGCATGGATTATACACTAGTTAATATAAATAATTCAATCACTTTTATATTCATCATATTTACTATATATTTATTTTTTATGTATTCTTTTACCATCCCAAAACATTTCTCTCTCTCTCTCTCTCATCATCGTCCTTCCTATTTTTCTCTTTACTTTACCTCATTAGTGTAGTTACTATCTCATTAAAAAGAAAAAATTCCTCCAATTTGCCTCATTCTTATGCCTTATGCGAGTTTTTCCAACTTCATAGAAAGGATGGGGCACCCATGATCTAACCTCACATCCCATTGCAATTCCTACTTGAGATTTAGTAGTCAGCACCAACTAATTAGATCAAAATGAAATCCTTATATTAAAATGGAATACTTATATAGATTTCATACAAGGATTCCATTTTGCTCTAAGTTCTACCCCTTTCTTTATCGTTGTTGGCTATATTAACAGTCGTTTACTCGGTGGGGGCACTACTTTTACGTAATTAATATCAAAGCTAGTTTTCATTAGAAAAGGCTCTCCTTCGAGTTGATCAAGTCCCACGGAATGCCACAGCTCAACAATATTTGCTTTCTTTTACCTTTTCTTGACTAATTGTGCATTGTGATAGTTAGAGAATGGCTTATGCATGACTAGATTTTACACCTTAAAACAATTAGTAGATATTGCAACACTTTGAAAACCCCAATCCTAGTAGTAGCTAGTAAATTTTAGAATAAAGAAAAATTGCTCGGACAAAATGGGTAAATGCCCTTTTCAAGCAAAGAAAGCAGCATTTTGCCATCTTTTCCAAACTAATTAGGAAAATGCCCCTCTTTTGAAACTCGATTTTCTCAAAATCGAGTTAATTTTTTTTTTTAGCCCTATAGTGACATTTTAAGGAGCCTATAGTGACGTTTTCAGGACATATAGTGACTTTTTGTAACCCGACCTCTATGAAGTCGAGTTATAGGCAATTTTTTTTTTCATTTTTTTTGCCTATAATTCGACTTCGTAGAGGTCGAGTTACAAAACGTCACTATATGTCTTGAAAATGTCACTATAAGCTCCTTAAAAATGCCACTATAGGGCTTAACTCGATTTTTAGAAAATTGATTTTCAAAAGAGAGGCATTTCTCTAATTAGTTTGGGAAATGAAGCAAAATGCTGCTTTCTTTGCTTGAAAATGGCATTTGCCCATTTTGTTCAAAATTACTTAGGAGTCCTCCAAATAATAGCAACTATAAAAAAAATAAAATAAAATAAAATAAGGATAGCCAGTACTCCGACTATAAAAAATTTATTAAAAAAAAGAAAAAGAAAGATTCTTAAAACTAAGTTCTGTTCTGGGCTATCCTTTTGGGTTTTGAACTTTGACTTTTTTTGATCCTATAATTTATAAAAATTAGTTCCAACCAATAGTTGTTTAGTTCAACTATTTCTTAGTGTTTTTAATGAAAACATTTAGAATATAAGTCATCCTCTTTTTAACTATCAAATTATAAAATGAAAAAAATCTTCCATTCTCTTTAAGGGTTTTTTTTTTTTTTTATTGATCTCTTCCCAAAGTAGAAAAAACCATGCATATTTTTCTATTTCAAAATTTACCATCGTAATGATCAATAAGTTTCTTCTTGTGCAACACCGTAAAGGTTCTCCTATCTATCTAGTAATAAAGATTCAGAGACAGCGGTGAAGCTAGAAATATTTTCTTGGGAGGTCTAATGGGATTTGAAACATAATTAAATATTCTTTCGCACTAGTTTAATTACGTTCACTATTTCACACTCATATCGACAATTAATTGATGCAGGAATATTTACATTTTAATATATAAAAGTGGATGTGAAATGGTAAATACCAGCAGGTGTGGTACAACTGGTAGGTGATTGTTGAGGCTTCACCACTTCCCAGGTTCTAGTTCTTGCAAGGATTGTAATTGCAATTTCTGGTAAGTCCTAGAAACCAATAGAGCCTGAGGTGTGTGTGAGTTCGGGGTCTCTGAGTCCCGATTCGAGTTGATGGTACCCATAGGCTTATCCAAATATACAATGGGGCGTGGGACAATGACTGCCACACTCAAGTCCCCTTCCTATATGGTTTTTTTTTTTAAGTAATCAAAGAGTATTAACGATTGAGGAAACATAAGGGGTAGCAAGTTGTGGATCCGTCAATACTAGATATTCAAATAGCTTAGATTGATTATAAAAATGATATTGGATGTGGCAAGTTTAAGCCTTAAGGTACATAGAATACTAGAATAGGAACAGATTATCAAACTCAGGATTTCTAAGTCAAAGAGAAGTCACTTGTAAAACATATGGAAAAGGCCAAAGGGTCATCCTTCACGTAAATGATGCTTTAACTTTCAATGCGTTGTGTGGTGATCCATGGAAATGGGATTAACATTAATAATTAATGAATTATTAAGCAAGTGGGTAGTGTACGTTGTTCTGTGTTTTAGGTTTTACCTGTTCCAAAGTCTAAAAGCCCACTTTTTTAGTGATCGGCCATTTGATTCTAACAATAATATACTAGGTAAACAATAAAAAATTTGCCCAAATCTTAAGGTTGTCCATGTAAAACACTACAAAGATGTCAGCTGCTTCATTTCTTTTTCATAGTCCTGCAAGTGAACTGCCAAATGATACTGTAAAGGCTAAGCTAAGAATGAACTAATTTATTTTCAGGAATGAACCAACTTGCATTAGTGCTTATCTGTTTATGAGTACTAAACTGCTAATTGGTGAATTTAATATCTGGGCCTTTTCTTTTAGGGAACCTTTACAAGATTATGCTGTTGTGTGGAAGCAAACTTTTATAGGGCTCTTTAATTATTGGTTCGTTAATTAAATTTGGATTTCTTTAATAGAATGTTGTATTCCTCAAATCATAATGCAACAACAACAATCATGCCCTAAAATATTTAGTCCCAAAATTTTGGAATTGACAGTAAATTCTCAATAGATTAATTAGGTTGACCACATTTTTTCTTTTGGTCATACTATAGTTATCTAAAATTATCCTCTCTTATGCCTCCTTAATTTATGCAATTTTTTACTACTTCTAGCAAATGTTAGTTTAGATATTTTTCTACCTTTTTTTGCTCCCCCGACTTGAATCAAGTCACTCACTCTTCTCAATTGATGCATTAATTGCTCTACTTCTCGCATAATCAAACCATTTCAAGCAACCGATCTCCCTCATGCTTTCATCAATTGGAACCACACCCTTACTACTCTTTCTCATTGTAAGAACATGTTGCTTCTTAAGAGCCTAACATTCAATACCGTAAAACATAACTACTCTTATAATTTTCTTTGTTGGGAAATTTAGAGGAAAGTGATGGAAATAAAAAGAATTGGAGCAGGCAGGCACAAATAATCATTTTTCTTAAAATGATATTTCTCACGACTAGATTGAGTTTTCATAACGGGTCGCAGACAAACTACCTCTAGGATACAACTAAATCTAGAATCTATAAATAGAAATTTTGGGGAATCTTGTGAATTGCTAAGTATGGTGTGTCAAAATTTGTAAAAACCTTCAAAAATCTATGAAGAATTGCCAATGAAAATATTGATTATTATATATAATCAATAAGAATTGCCAATGAAAATACACCTTTGAAAGGTTAATTATGTTGGGATACCTAAAATGTTGACAAGATCGTTACTAGTTGTTAGGCAGTGGTGGTGTCACATGGTGTTCGGGGGTTCAAATAAACCCCCTGACTTGTGATTTTTTTTTTTTTTTTACATATAACATTTTAAATTTTTTTGTTTTGAACACCTTAAAATAAAATTTTGAACTCCCTGAAATAAGTCCAAAGAACAAATCAATTCAATACTAAAATTTATCTTGACCTTCTTAAACAAAAAGAAAAAAACCCATCATCAAACCATTTTGATCTAAATCTGGGGAAAAAAATAGCAAGTCCAATAAAAAAAATTAGTAATTTGTTGATCTTAAATCTTAGAAAAAGACAATTAAATGAGTCGTAAAGTGTAAACACTAAAAGAAAATTAAGTGTGAAACAATGGAAGTGGGGCGTGAATTGTTAAATAAAACAATTGAAAAGAGTAAAAACAAAAACTAATAAATAATGAATTAGAGTATTCTAAGTAATAATAATTAAAATTCACTTAACAACAATTATTTATAACTTTATTATAGAATAGAGAATAGACCATTTACAAGATTTAATCTTAGCAATAATAATTAATATCTTCATTATACTAAGAAAACATATGCCCAATGAACTTATAGTTTATCTTTAATTCTCTTGCTAATACTATGAATAAATTTTTGATAAAAAAGTCCCATATACCGTAAGATTTATCTCCTAACTAAGATTTATTATTTAAAAGAACTCGTGTTGACTTAAAAAAATCTTCCTTTAAATCATAGGTTATGAAAGATTTCATCATTATTATCATAACGATCAAGATGAAAAAATAAAAAAATTGTTTACAAAGAGGCTCTTGTCAACCTCTTCAACACAAATTTAAATAACCCCCCTAAAAAATATTCTTGGAACCGCCATTGCTATTAAGGACACATATTTGTTTATGACATTTTTTTTTTTTAATCTACAAATTGTATACTTTCTGCAATTGCCTCACTCAAGCAAACTGCCCTTCTTGCTTAAGCAAGCTATTCAGAAATTGAAATAAAATTCATGTTGAAAAAGTTTGCATTCTCTTCACTTGACTCTTACTCGAACAAAGTCTAACCAGAGCAAGGATGGACCCAGGTGGGGGCCAAAGGGGGCCCGGGCCCCCCCTGGGCCCAAAACAATTTTTTTTAGCAGCTATTATTTATTTATTTTTTTTGAAAAAGGGCTTGGGCCCCCCCTTGGAATTTTCCTCTGCCCCCCTGGAATTTTGCTCCGGCCCCTGCTGGAATCTTGCTCCGGCCCCCTTCCAGAACCCAACCCATCACCAGCCAGCCGACCAGCCCATGACCCGTTTAAGTGTTAAAAAAAAAAAAAAAAGAAGAAGAAGCCCTCAGCCCAAATGGAGAAACCAAACACACGAGCAAAAAAAAAAAAAAAAAAAAAAAAAACCAAAAGAAAGGAAAGTGAGACTTCAGTGAGAGCACTGAGAGGTGCGACAGTGCGACACACACAGGGAGAGACCGAGAGAGTCACAGAGAGAACTGAGAAGAGAGTACTCACAGACAGAGAGAGTGAGAGACCCACGCCTGTGCCGGCGAGACCCACGGTCCCACGCCGTGACGGTGACGCCGTGAAGCACGCGAGAAGACCCACGCGAGCCACGCCGGCGAGACCGCTCCACCCACTTGCTCCGTTGCTCTATCTGCTCCAGCTAGGACCAGCCTTCACAGCCACAGGTAATGTATTTACATTTTAGTATTTTACTAATTTACTCTATCTCTTGCAGTCTTGCTTCAAATTTCAAAACCTAATAAAATGTTTGTGTTTGTGTTTGTGATCTGACTCATCTGAGAATCTGAGATTCATAAAAACTGTGCTTGTGCCTTGTGATTGTGGACTAGTTGTGGGGTGTTTCATGTTTGTGTTTTTATTGTGAATTGAACCCGCTGCTGCCGGTGGTTTTTTTTTTTTTTTTTTTTTGTTTGGCTTTGTGACTCTGTGACTCTGTTTGTCTGTGTGTCTGTAACTCTCTTTGTTATATAGATAAGAGAGATACAGAGACAGTAGAGATTAGTTTTTTGAGTCAACAAAGAAAAAAAAAATTTCTTTGTTGACTGGTAGTTGGGCATAATAGGGACAAGGACAAGTGGAGGTAGAATTGGGCAACGGGACAACAAGTGACAGAAAAAAGAAGAAGAAGAAGAAGAAGAAGAAGAAGAAGTAAAGTTTAGAAAAGTTTTTGTTAGTTGTGAAAGCAAATAGATTTGTCGGTACTAGTGGGATTCGCTGGCTTAGTGGGTTAGTGACAGAAAGATGGAGACAACACAACATAAAGACACAAAGATAGAGATAACACAACACAAAGACATAACATCAATAAAGGCTGACCAAACATAAAGACATAAAATAAAAGCAGACCAAAGACAAAAAGAAAAAAACAAATCATATAATATAGACAATTGTCACACAAATTTAAGAAAATAATGGTAATTCTTATATAATTATTATTTTATTTGTAGATCATGAAAAAATCAACTACAATGCTTGATTTTTTCAAAAGAAAAGGTTCAACTTCAAATTCTTCCGATGTCAACGTGGAATTGCCAACAACTAATGTTGCTATTCCAATTCCAGAAAATGTGGAGGATGTTCCAATTCTCTCAATTCCGGAAAATGTTGATGTTCCAATCTCTCAAACACAATTTCAAATAATTGACCTTAATTCTTTGGATTATGATCCCGGAACTCGCAAACAAATATGCGAATATCATGTTAATCAACGTGATGAAATTCGACCCCCCCAACTTAAAATACTATATGGATGCGTATTTGAATTTTTTTTTTTTTTTTGCTTATCTCCGGCCCCCCCCAACTTAAAATTCTGGGTTCGTCCCTGAACCAGAGAGTTGGCATGTCCCTTGCTTGAGCAAATGGTGCGAACCTCAGTCTCACTCAAGCAAGATTCTTAAACACAATTTTATTTTCTTTTAATCATTCTTCATTCTTCTATATTTATGTAGGATATTCTCACATATTACAACCTATATGTACTTACATACTCACATAGTGTTGTATGATTTTCTCTTTAATTTAATAGGTATTCTACGATCACACAATACTCCCAATATTTTTCACCAATTCATCTATATTGCTCATATCCTATGATTCATATCCTATGCAATCTCTCCATCCTTGTGAATTGTATTGATCCAAGATATCATAAACTTTTAAGCTTTGATATCTCTTGACCATCAAGTCTTCTATCATCTTCATATTTGTTTTTACTTTTACTGAATGTACATCTCATGTACGTACTCTAAAGTATCTCTTCGAATCTCTAGCTTGACATTAGTCCATGTCTAGTTTCATCTACTAAAAGTATATCATCTCTAAAAAATATAAACCAAGTATATTTATCTGCATAATTAATGCAAACCTATAATGATGGGTAGACATTGTATCCAAATCCGACAAACGTTGCTTTCACAAAACAATTAAGAAGTTCAAGTACTTGGAAAAAAAAAGGTGTTAAGAAAAACCTGTTGAACCTATTCTTTGTCTTTCAACACTCTCCAATTAAAATATCCTTGAAAGGCCATAGATTTTCACCCAAACACCTAGATCACTCACTTAGTGTATTGGAGTGCACTTTGAAACCACATTGACGTCATAAATCTGTATGTGGCCTTGAAGTAACTGAGATATCGGTTTGTCCTCGGTGATGAACTTACGATATTTTAGATCATTGTGTAGACGTAGGCTGAATCAGCAATTGTAGTAGAAGTATAGAACTCAGATACAAACATGTACAAAATGTCTTGTAATAAGTTAGGTTGTGTTGCTTGTGATGAAAACAACCTTTGTCTCAATTGTGTGGTTGTTATCACCGCGCACCCTTGGTGCGGTGATCACTTCACAAGTATAAGTATTTGTGAGGTGTGAGGGAAAATGGCTGGGGTTCAAGTCTTTAGAAGGCGGGAGTTTCACACACATATATACTTAGATTAAGCTAGAATAGAATTTCTTTCTTGTATAAAAAAAAATTTTAAAAAAAGTGTGTGATTGTTATTGTCATTAATTGTGTGATTACTGCCTTGTCCATATTGTAATTGTTAGTGGCTAATTAATTAAGTGGACTATAAATTGCGAAATTCATGAAACTGATATCAAGCCGTTCTAGGGCTCTACACACGTACTTTTCATTTCCTATCAAATTACAGTCACATGTCTACTTGATTTTTTAAAATCAATTAGAAAAAAACACTTCATATCTGCCTTTTGAATAGTTGAATACTTATACTTAACCCGAATTCCATGCTTGCCAAGTTCACAAGCTGCCTTCTTTGTTAGCCCAACAATGGCATGCTTTGATGCTGTATAAGCATGAGGTCCAAAGCCCTCCCATGACACTGGCTACACTAGCTGTGGAAATAATGCACCCACTTCTAGGCACCACGACTTTGGCTGCATGTTTCATCCCTAAAGCAACTCCTATAACATTGATTCACATAATATGATCAAACTCTTCTGCAGCAAAATCCACGATGCTTTTGTGCTTCAATTGGTTTCCAAGAACTCCGGCATTGTTAAAAAAAATATCAAGTCGTCCATACTGGAAAATTGTTGAATTGATCAAGTTCTAAATGTCTTCTTCTATTCTTACATTACATTGTACATAGGTTGCTAATGGGGCAGTGACTTGGCTAGAATAAGACCAGCTTCATCCTTGATATCAGCAATGACCACCCTTGCTCCATGTTTCACAAAAAGTCTTACAGTTGCCTCTCCAATCCCACTAGCACCGCCAGTAATTATTGCTATCATTCCCTCCAAGCTATAAATGGGTATCATAATTATAGTCCAATGTGACTTTTTTTTATAGAAACAAACACAAACAAAGAAGAGGGAAAAGAGTTTTAACACAAATGCACGCCATAACTCCACTAAAAAGCCATAGTAACTTTTACGAGAAGGTGAGACAAATTATACAACACACAACACATTCTCTTAAGCAATAGTAAAACATAACATGTGATAGTGAATGTTCAAATAAAAAAGTTCCATAATCACTACAAGAAAAATGAGCTATTGCAGCGGGTTTTTTACGGCGGTCACAAAAACTACCGCCATATGTCATATATTGCGACGCTTTTTTGAACAACCCTTGTACATGAGATATATTGCGGCGTTTCATTGAACCGCCGCAATAGATATAGCCTTTTGCGGTGTACTACAATGGCGATATATTAAACCGCCATTATATATATATATATATATATATGTTTTAGCGGCGTTTGACTTAGTTATTGCGGCATTCCATTGAACTGCCGCAATAGATATAGCCTTTTGCGGCGTTCTATAGCGGCAGTATACAAAATCATCGCAATAAACAATGTCTTAACAGTGTTTGACTTAGTTGTAGTGGCGGTATACCAAACCGCCACAATATATGCCTTTTTGCGGCATGTTTTCTTAGTTATAGTGGCGGTTGAGTGATCGCCGCAATAGACTTTTTACGCTGTGCTATGTTTGGTTGTAAGTAGAGGAAGAGAAAAGAAAAGAAAAAAGAATGGGAAAAGAAAGGGGAAAAAAATGTTTCTCTGATGCATGTTTGGTATAAAGGAGGGAAGGGGAAAAGAAAAGAATAAAATAGATTTGATGAACTTTTTTTTTTTGTTTGGTTTGCAAATAAAAGAGAAATGAAAAGAAAAATGGTTGTTTTTTTTACATTTATGTCCTAATGAAATAGAGAAAGTAACAAAAATTCATGGGTACAAAAGTAATCTTCTCTTCTCTTCTCTTCCATCCTATTCCACTCAATCCAAACACACTAACACATTTTTGGTCCAAATTTTTTTCTCTGTTTGTTTGTTTGTTTTTTTTTTCCTTTCCCTTTCATAAACCTATCAATTTAGCCCTCAACCTTTTTCATTTCTCATTTGTTTGTCTCCCTCTTAAAAAATAAAAAAAACACACACACACACACACTCTTTCTCTCTATCTCACTCTCACTCTCAAAATCTCTCGTCGCTCTCAAACCCAACGATATTGATCTTCCCACCACCGCCACGCATCCTCACTCATAAAACCCAGACTGGGTCTCTCTCTATTAGCACTCACTGCCGCCACTAGCCGATTGAAGCCCGAAAAATAGCCATCAAGGCTTGGACAAAGCGAAAAGCTTGGCTTTTGCCATTGATGACACCGACGAAATGAAGTGAAAATTAGTTCTTTTTCTCTTTTTTAATCTCAATGATATCAGATTTTCTTTTTTGGGTAATTTGTCTTCTTCTTTTTTAATTGTATTGGTAATACTTGAATTAGGTCTTAAGGAATTTTGCAAATAAATTGTGAATTTGTTTGTGTTATGCTAAATTTACAGAGCTATGTGGGTGTTTCCTGTTTTAATTTTTCAAAATATTAAAAAATAAAAATAAAACTTAGCAGTAGTAGAAAATAATATATATGGGAATTTCTTTTAGGATATAAAATTGGATTAGACCATCTATTAAGTTTGACTGGGTTTGACCAAATTAACTAAACTTTGACTGCGCCTTTCTCTAAATCTAACCGTTTGATTGTGACTATAATTTACCAGAATTAATCATTCATTATACTCTTCAAATCCAATGGTTAGATTTCAAATCTAAGTATGGCGTGTGATGAACATGTGTTGTGTATCTACATGGCTATGTTCTCTCAATCTGACTATCCAATTGGTCTTAAATTTTACAAACATCAATATGTCACTATACTCTTCAATCCCAATTATCAAGATTTGAATATAAATTTCACCAAGTCTAGTGGTCTCAGGACCATCTATTAAGTTTAACTAAGTTTAACCAATTTTAACTAAACTTTAACCATGCCTCTCTAAATCCAATTTTTTGATTGTGACCATAATTTACTAGAATTAACATTTCATTACACTTTTTGAATCCAACGGTTAGATTTCAAATCTAAGTATAGTGCATGATGTACATGTGTTGTGTAGCTGTATGGCTATGTTTTTTCAATTTGACCATCAAATTGGTTTTAAATTTCACCAACACCAATATATCACCATATTCTTCAATCCCAATTATCAAGATTTGAATATGAATTTCACCAATTCTAGTGGTCTCGGGACCATCTATTAAGTTTGACCGAGTTTGACCAACTTTAACTAAACTTTGACTGCACATTTCTCTAAATCAAATCGTTTAACTGTGATCCTAATTTACTAGAATTAACCTTTCATTACACTCTTCGAATCCAATGGTTAGATTTCAAATCTAAGTATGACGCATGATGGACATATGTTGTGTACCTGTATGGCTATGTTCTCTCAATCTGACCATCTAATTGGTCTCAAATTTCACGAACACCAATATGTCACCATATTCTTCAATCCCAATGATTAAGATATGAATATGAATTTCATCAAGATATGAATATGGCGCGTGATGGACATTTGTTGTGTAGCTGTATGGCTATGTTCTCTCAATTTGGCCATCCAATTGGTCTCAAATTTCACTAATCGGTACTTTCGCTCATTTTTGAGTTTTTCAAAGTATTTTTTTTTCTTCTAGAGGTTTTAGGGTTTTTTTTTTTTTGTGTGGTCATTTTAGAGGTTTTAAGGTATTTTTGGTCATTTGAGATATTTCAAGGTATTTTTGGTCATTTTATTTATTTAGAGGTATTTTTGTCATTTTAGAGTTTTTTATTTTTTATTTTATCATTCTAAAGGATTTGAGGGCATTTTTTTGTTGTTGTGTGTGTGTGTGTGTGATTTTAGCGATTTTAGGAGTATATTAATTATTTTATAGTTTTTTTATTTGGGTATTTTGGTCATTTTGTGGTTTCGTTGTGTTTTTGCTAATTCTAGTGGTTTTAGAGGTATTTTGGTCATTTTAGAAGTTTTAGGAATATCTTAGTCATTTTACAAGTTAAGAGGTATTTTATGTCATTTTAGAGATTTCGGGAGTATTTTGGTCAAATTTACCTATATTTTAGGAATGAGTTTATCCATTAATTCTTCCTTAAAAAATTCACTAGTTTTTAAATTTTTATCTGTTACTTATGAATATTCATTAATTTATCTTTATATCTTTCTATTTATTTTAATAAAAATACACTATCTAATCTTAATTTAAAGATATTATTATTCTAATTCGTTAAATTCTAATTAATTTTTCTTTTAAAAATACTTACTGTAATTACTCCATTAGTAATTTTTTATTTTTGTTTTAAGGAACATTTTAGTGATTATTTTTTTTTAGCAAAAGTTTATCATTAATTTTTATAAAAAGACAAACTTATTAAGTTAGTATCATTTGGACCACACGTTTCTTTCATTAAAAAAAAAAAAGGCCACACGTTAAGTCCACAATCCACACATTTCTAATTCATCACTTTGCCGGAATAAAATTTCATTTCCCTCTTAAAATTTTTCATTTCCCACTTCACAAAACATTTTATTTTCCACCAATATTTCATTTCCCACTACACAAAACATTACAAATTTTATTACATTACATATACAAATTGATATGACAATTAATGTAATCGGTAAATGTGAATTAAAAACATAATAAATAAAATTAAAATCATATTTTATTAGTAATACTTTAATTTTAATAGTTATACAGGAAATTTGTAATATTTTTAACATCACTTTTTTTTATGTACTACGTCCACAATATTTTTTCAATACTTTTACAACAAATCATAGGTGGCTATTTGTTATTGGTTCAATTTTGAACTTACCACTAAAATGAATTTTTTGCACCACCAATAAAAACCCATAACAACCTAAAACTTAAAACTTATTGTGAAAGTGTTGTTAAAATACTGTAAAGATTGCATTTTTATATTTGTTTTGGTACACGTATCTCAATTTTCAACTACCATCTGCCAACAAATTGTTTTTTAATAATTCACTTTTTTTCATCTTCATTCATTCTCTACTTTTACAATTTATCTTTCTTTATTTTTATCTTGATTTTATCTCCTCCTCATGTTTACCTCCATTGAGTCTTATCTCATTACAAATTTCAAAAAGCTAGCCTTATCTCTTTACCTTTGGTTATCTCCTTACCTTTGGTCAGTCATCACGTGGGCACCCAAAGCAAAACTCCTTGGGAAACAGTAGAGACATAAAAAAGCGAGAAGAAGAAGAAGATTAGAGGAACACAGACGTTGCAGAGACCACGAAGAAAAATGGAAAGCTAAGCAGAAAAGAGACCGAGATACGAGAGAGATGCATCAGATCATGAAGATATAGAGAGACTAGCCTAGCGCCGGTACCAACGAGGAGAGACCAGCCCAACGCCGTCGAGCCCAACACCGACAAGGCCAAACCCAACTCAGCCTGTCGACTTCTCATACCCATCGGCGACCCATACCCATATGCCTATACCCATGACCTAAATCTCACCACTCTTTCTTAAGATTGAGATTTCCTTTTTCACTTTCCCTTTACTCTTACACTACTTCCTCAATCCCTGCATCAACCACATTACACACAAGGCGTAATTCCATCTAGGTATGTTTCATTTCTTAAACTACTTTGAATTTTTTTTTTTTGTCAAAATAAAAATTAGGGAGTAATTGGAATGCAAAAATATTCAAAAATTGTTTCTTTGGGTTTGTTTAATTTCTTGAAATTCATGTGTGTTATACAAATTTCTTCATTTTTGTACTTTGCCCACTTCATCTTTACTCAAATAGGATAGTACTCAACAACTCAGGCAGGATAGTGCTGGACATAAGAAAGTAAGCCTTCGTATTACCATAGGATGATTTGAGTCAAACTTATCTTCAACAAGGAAGAACTGATAATTATTTTAAACGTATTTCCCATTTATTTTGTCAATGCCATTTCTAAATTGATAAGGAAATTAATTTGAATTGAATTATGTTGAGGAAGAATTGATAATTATTTTGCAAACTAATCTTCAGTGCTTTTTCTAAATTGTTAAGAAAATTAATTTGAATGAGTTCCCTAGCTTCTTGATAGGATGTTGGGTACAAGAATTCTTTGTCTGATATTATGCGGCATATATTTTATTGTCCATCAAGTGAAACTTCCATCTTGGAAAGGCATCTTATACTAAAAATAGCACTACATGCTATTTGAAATACTTGTAGAAATAAACATTTTGCTGGGTGAGTTCATAGACGTGAGAACCTTCAACTAAAAAATTGCTTAACTTTCCTTTACTTGGTGATTTATGCACTATCTACATGCGTGTTGCACTTTGTGTTTTGAACACAAAATCCTTTTGGGAAAAAATGGAACAAAGAATGATGTCTTGCTTTGCTAATTGGATGTTCCATGGTTTGGTAAATAGTGGTTGGCCTTATTAAAATTGTATTAAACTAGGAATTGTATTAATTTAAATAATAATATAAAAAAACAATTAAAGCAAATAGTCAATGATAATGACTATGATGATGCAATATGCATCTGAAACATGAGAATGATTTAGAAATGAGGCAAAATGTTCAGGCTTGTAATTGGGTCGGTGTGATTTGGCTTTGAATTAGACGTGGTTTAATTTATGCAAAAGCTGGATTGCATTTTATGAAGCTTTTTCACTTTCTATTGTGCTAATTGATCATATGTTAGATATTTTTTCTAGTCAATAAATTATTTAAATTGTCATGGAAGAAAAATTTAAATGATTATAATATTTTTTTATCTTGTTTTGCGATCTTTTTTGTTTTTGTTTTGTTTCCTTTTGTTTTCTTGGGGGTTTGTTATGTTCAATTTGCCTGATGCTAAACAATTTTACTAGCGTAACCATTGGACTTCTTTATATAAAAATAAACCATGTTTGTTGTCTTTGCAAGTGTTGAAGGATATTTTTAAACACTTTGGAACTTTGATTATGGTATTAGTTTAATTTGAGCGGTTGTTTTATTCAAAGGACCACATCTTTTTTTTTTTTGTTAATCTTATCATGATGGCTATAGATAATGTTATGTATTTGATAATATATTTCTATGTTAATATTACATTAGTTTGGAGACATTTATGGTGTTGTTAATTAGTTACATTTGTGGTATTGTGTTAGCAGAGATAAAACTAGAGGTGAACAATTTATCAACAAATAGTGGTTTTAAAACCCAGTGGGAAAAAAAATTAACCTATAGCGGTGGTCAAAAAGTGCCACTAAAGGTGCACATGTTATGTTTTAAATGAAACCCTATAGTAGCGCTTATCGCCTGCCACTAGAGGTTCACACATATAGCGGTGGTCAAAAAGCACGTACCACTAAAGGTGCACATGTTATGTTTCAAATGAAGCCCTATTGCGGCGCTTATCACCCGTCACTAAGGGTTCACACATATAGCAGTGGTCATATCTACCGCTACAAGGTCCATAAGTTTTGTTTTACATGAAGCCCTATAGCGGCGCTTATCGCCCACCGCTAAAAAGGTTGTCACATATAGCTGCACTTCTCGCCTGCCGCTACAAGTGCAATTTATTCATTTTAACTTATGCCCTATAATAGCGCTATGTGCTTGCCGGTAAAGGTGGACACCGATAGTGGCACACGTACCCTCCGCTAAAAGTCAATTGACCTAAATTCTAACCTCATATGGTGGCGATTTGTTGCCCGCCAGAATAAATCAAAACTGTCACTAAAAGGTGCATATACAATAGCGCTTTTTGTTACCGCCGCAATAGCACCCGTTGCTAAAGGTCAAATGTACTTTTAGCGCCGCTGCAATAGCTCATTTTTCTTGTAGTGAATGCAAAGCTTAATTATATATATATATATATATATATATATATATATATAAACTCATTTTCAATATACTTATAATAAGATACCAATAGTATAAGAGGAACTTCAACAACTCAAATGGAAATCTTTTAATTAAGTAGTTGTTTGTTTACGCTTTGATCCCTCAAAACTACTACTAAAAACAAAAAGAAAAGGAAAAATGAAGGAAAGATAACCTTTTCAGTAAGTGAGAGGTGTTATCTCTACTTATAAGGTGGATCTCCTGAACGGTTTTCTCAAGCATCTCAGAGCATCTCCAACAGCATATGTAAAAGCAAAATAATCTCTACAATAAAGTGAAACCAAAAAAATCGTCTCCAATGGTTTCTCTAAATCATAATTTTTTTTTTTTTTTTTTTGCTCATAAATAGTAGCTCATCAAGTTTGATAGGGGCTACTGTACATTAGCAATTGGATTTTTTTAATTAAAAAATTACAGCAACTACTATTATATCAATTCTTTCATACCATTATATCATAAGATTATACTAACTAATATTTAAATAAGATAGAAAAATGATAGAGAATCAGTTGAAAAGTGTATTTGAAAAAGTAAGTAGGCAAAAGGCAAATGTAACTGTTCAATTTCCAAACAGTACAAAAATTTAGAGAATTTGCTCCTATGCTCTCATGAGCAAGCAGGGTCGATCAATTTCTTTTCCTTTTTTCTTTTGAGGGGTTGTTGGGGGCAGAGAGAAAGTATATATATGTTGGTTGTTGAAGATAGCGAGGAAGAGATGAACTTTATAGAAAGAAGCATCAAGGTTGAGTTATTAATGTGGGTTGGTAGTTCTTTCAATATTTGATGGAACGAGACTTATTTTATGGAAGGAACTTCCTTGGCCCAGAAGCACAAATTTGATATTTCCATCACTTTTATTAAGTTTTATCACCAATCCAATTCCACCCTTTCTCAATTTTTTTTCTTAAATTTGGTAAACCACTACTTTTGTGACAATAGATTGACCAGACCGACTCTCTTGCTAGGATAATCAATCCCTTGCTTTTTGTGGGAAACGAGGGAAAATCTTTTGCTAGCGGGTGGAATTTGTAAAAGACTCTATTTAATTCAATACATTGGACAGCCCCAATTCATTTTTTTTCGTTACTTTTAACCAATTAGAAAAATTCATTTTGTTGTCACATATACACAAAAAGTAAACACTCATCAATTTATGGTAAGATTTAGAATGGAGCTTTGTGAGAAGTATGTTGGTTAGCCTGGGGTTTCATACGGATACTGTGGAGTTAATTTTAAGATGCATCTCTATTACATTTGCTTCCTTACTCTTCAATGGGAGTCAACTAGGGGAGATTTACACGTCTCATGGTCTGAGGCAAGGGGACTCGATTTCCCCGTACATTTTCATCCTTTGCATGGAGTTCTTGAGCACCTTAATCAACATGAAGTATGAGGAGGGGAGTTGGAAGAAGATTAAAGCGTCTCGTAGTGGGCTTGGCTTTTCCCATATTATTTTTGCTGATGATCTTTTACTATTTGCCAAAACTAATCAGAGTAACATTGAGGCTATAGTAGAAGTTCTTGATGAGTTTTACAAGCTCACTGGCCCAAAAATCAGCAAGGAGAAATCTAAAATCTTCTTCTCTCCTAATGTCACAGCGGAAGAAAAAGTGGAGATAGTGAATCAGACAGGGTTACTGAAACATGCAACCTTGGGAAATATTTTGGATTTCCAATCATCCACAAAGGGAGGAGACGTAATGAATTCCAATTTGTTGTGGAAAGAATCCAAGCCAAATTGGCTGGTTGGAAAACCAAATGTCTCTCCCCGGCGGGGAGAGTGGTGCTCATTAAGGCATCGGTCTCCTCAATCCCTGAATATACAATGCAATGCTGCAAAGTTCCTGTCAAGGTTTGTGAGGATGTGGATAAATTGACTAGGGAATTTCTTTGGGGATCTACTACGGAAAAAAAGAAACTTCATTTGGTAGAATGGAACAAGGTTACCAATCCGATAAATTTGGGGGGACTTGGAATATTTGAATGAAAGCCAGAAAATCTGCAATTTTGGCTAAGCTTTGTTGGCGAATTGCCTCAAGCCCAAACATGCCGTGGGCTCAAATGCTTACTAGCAAGTACCTTACCCCATCTTAACTGAGGGGCGAAGTAAGGAAACAACCTACTTCTTGCATTTGGAAGGCCTGTAAGGAAGGAGGTATTATTTTTAACAAAGGCTTAAAATGGTTGATTGCTAACAGTGGAAATGTGAGTGCTTGGGAAGATTTTTGGCTCCCTTCTAGGCCTCTCAGGAAGCAGATTGAAAGCCCTTTAGCCGAAGGAGAGGACAAAATGTCGGTGAAGAGCTTGTTAGATAATGTGGAGGGGATTTCTTTTAGTCTCCGACACAGAATTTTACAAGAAATAAAAGGCATTCTTATTGCAGTGAATCCCACCCAAGAGGACATCCTAATCTAGGCTTTCTCAAAGGATGGTTGCTTCTCCCTTAAATCAACCTATCTCATTGCCAAAGGGTTTAACATCTTGAACCTTGATACTAGGCCTCATCAGTGGGTGTGGAAAGCTAGCACATCCCCTAGAATACAATTTTTTCTTTGGCTATGCACACATCGCACCGTTCCTACTAAGGAAGTTCTTGGTTCAAGAGGGTTAAATCTTAAACTGACTTATGAGTTATGCCGAAGGGGTTCTGAATCAATTCTTCACACCCTCAAAGATTGTAGGGTGGCAAGAACCATGTGGAGAGACTTGGGAATTGAGGAATCTAATCAGGAATTCTTTGGTCTGACTTTGGAAGATTGGCTGGAAAAAAAATTGTGGAGCTTCCAATATGTTCCCAAGATTCCGTATTCCTTGAAAAATCTTGTTTCCTCAAGAAATCTGGGCTATCAGGCTTCATAGAAACAAGGCAATCTTCCAAACTAGGAGAGTGGAAGAGGGCATAAGTACTCGATGTGTAAAAAAGGGAGTGGAGTTTTATGCCATGGTCCCCAACGGCCCAAACAAACCAAACAGAGTTCAAGTCCAAGTGAAATGGATCAAACCTCCTATGGCATAGGTGAAGCTCAATACGGATGGGTCTATGTATAAGGCTCCGATCAAGGCAGGCGGGGGTGGAATTCTGAGGTGCAGCAATGGAGATTGGATTGCTAGGTTTGCCAGGAAGCTCGGGAACATATCAAGCACTATGGATGAACTATGGGCACTAAGGGATGGCCTTATCATGGCTAAACAGTTGGAGATAGTGAACATTTGGAGATAGTGAACATTTGTATAGAAATGGATGTTGAGTTTCTTGTATATCTTGCTTCAAATCCTTCAATGGTCAACCTAATGCTTGAACCTTTCTTAACTGATTGCAGGGACCTGATAAAGACCTCCCCTAATTACTCGGTGGCGCATGTGTTTAGGGAAGCTAATAGCTGTGTTAACAAGCTGGCAGGATGGGAGCAGAGCTTGATTCTGATTTCCAAATTTTGTATAACCCACTAGATGTGGCAGTTGATCTGCTGGCTAGAGAGAAAGTTGGCATTGTTTGTTGTAATAAACTTGTTGTTCAGTAGTGTTTATTCCAAGCATTGTTAACCAAAAAAAAAAAAAGATTTTCTGTGCTTAGTAGTTTGACTTTGACCACTCATGATTGTTTATATGCTCATGGGTTTGTGACCTCTCTGTTGTAGTGCTAAAAATAGGGAAAATGTTTATAGGCAACGCATCTAGTTGGAAATGTTTTAAAGTGTAGTTTATAATGACAATTCATGTAAAATTCTTCTATGGACACTCTTTTAGAATTGTATACAAAACCATAGAATGAATAAAATGGGAAATATAAAACCAAAGAATGTAAAAAATGGGAAACGAGGTCTTTGATAAGAAGTGCCTATCTCTTGTTTTTGTTGCTAGCAAAGATGGTTTCCTATGGAGAATCACAATCTATAAATTCTCTGTATGGGAAATACAAAACCATAGAATGTAAAAAATTCTCTTTCTTTGTGTTTCTTCTAATCTCACCCCTAATGAATCGATTCTATCCTTCTGTTGTTGCATCACTTATGAGTCATGTTGGATAGATTCCAAGTAAGATATTAATATTGTTAGGTTTTGAGTTTGTAGTATTGGCAAACCATGACAAAAAGTAAGTATTATTGAGTTAAAATGGTGTACTTTCAAGTCCAAGACAAAAACTCAAGTTTAGGATGAAAAAAGTGAGTTGCAATTTGTTTCTCTTGATTGCTGTTCGATTCCTCTCAATTCCTGTTCGATTTCTACTTGATTGTTGTTCGATCAGTCGGAAGTTGCATATTAGCAAAAAATCGACAAACGTAAAAAGCCCATAACTTGTCCGTTTGAAGCCTAAATCACGATCTGTTTTTTTCAGTATGTAAAGGACATTATAAGCTAACCATAAAGGGGGTTTTTAGAGAAAAAAGAGTGCATCTTGTACCTCCAATTGTAGATCTACGATTTTTGTACCCCAAGGCTCTCTAAAGTCTTCTACTGGCAATATTCCATAAAGAATCTCAAGATCCAATGTTGTAAAAGTTGCTGTGACAAGATCAACAAGTGAAGGTGATTTAAAACCTTTGAGTGAGATCTCAAAGTCAAAAGCAAGGGTGCTTGTATTGGTGTAAATCCAAGGAGAGAAGGAGTCCGTGGATTCGGAACTTGCACGTAGTCGTGTCAATAAGTTACTATATGAGGTAGCAATAGATTTAGACTTAAATCTAATTGTAAAAACTTTGATTCTCTTATAATGGATTTTCTTTACCTTGAGAATAGTTAGGTTAAATCCTCCTCAGGTTTTTACCTTGAAACGGTTCATTTCATCGGTTTTCCTAGGCTATCATATCGTGGTGTTATTTATTTTCCACTGCTTTGCATGATATGATTTATTTTTTTTTAACCTAGATCTGAATAATTGATCTAAGTAATCACTTGGTTAATATATTAAGTTAAACAATTTGATTTAAGAGGCCTAAACGAACAAACAAGTGGTATCAGAGCAGGTTAGCTCTTGTTTTTAGGTTTTTATACCTAGAGTTGATTCTTGATCCCTGCTATCATGGATAATTTTAAGTATCTGTCTGCTCATATTTGTGATGATTTGAATAAAAAGGACATTAATGTTTCCGTTGATCTTGTTGATGCCTATGAAACTCTCCATAGAGAATTGACTAAATCTATGAAAATTGCTAAGAAATTTAAGGAAGAGTTAAAATTGGCTAATCTTGAAAAAGAGGAATTGATTGTAAGATTGGATGAATCTAATAAAAATAATGAATTTTTGAGAAATCAATCTTCCTCTTAAGATAAAAAGATGAAAAGTTTGGAACAAAAGTTAGTTGAGTCTGAAGCTTAATTGGAAAAATTGTCTAATACCAAACTTGCTGTTGATAACAGATCTATTTCTGTTTTTGTTCCTATTAAGCTTAAAGACAAAATTCATATTCTTCCTTTCAAGAGGAATCATAAAAAAAATGCTTTTTTTGCTAGGTTAGACAAAGGTTAAAGTTCTGATGTAGATGCTGAAGTTTCTAAACTTATGTCTAAACCTTCTGTTAGAACGCATAAGAAATCTGTTTTTGTGCCTACTTGTCACATTTGTGGTGTTGTTAGTCATATTAGATCAAATTGTTCTTTGTTGAGACAAAAACCAAAATCTGAGACTAAATCTACTGTTAGGAATACTGATGTCCCTAAATTTGTTCATGTTTGTCGCTTTTGTGGTGTCTCTAGTCACATTCTTCCTAACTGTCATAAATTTAAAATTAAGCATTCTGTGTTTCAGTCTAGGATATGTGATGATTTTTCTCCTGTCATATGTCCTGATAAATTATTTCATATGCTTTTGAAAATTTTAAGCTTATTGGCTTGTGAAAGGAAATTGCAAGATTTCAGTTTCTCTAAGAAGAATGGTGTAATCCCTCAAATACACTCTGCTTCTTATGGTTTTTCGCCTGCAAAGCTAAAGATGCGTGCTATATGGGTGAGAAAAACTTTCCAAGGTGAGTGTTATTTACTTATCCCTGATTTAATTCTTTCAATTATTTTTGGACATGTTTACTTTTTGTTTTTAGCTGTCTAGTTTTTAGTTTGTTTTGGTTTTAAAAAAAATCCAAAAATATTTTATTTTGTGTCTAGTTTTATTTTTCTTGAGGATTACATGAATTATGACATCTCTCTCTTGATTTAGAACATGCTTGATATTGTGGAGAAACATTGAAAGTATGTGTTGCATAACTATAAGTGCATGAGCTAATTTTGGGAGAAATTACACTTTACTACCCTAAACTATGCACTAGATTACACTTTACACCCTAAACTATTCAAATGCACACCTTGCACCCTAAATTATCACACTTATTACACTTTGCACCCCAGTGTTATTTTTGCTGTTATGTTTAACAGAATCCTACTGCACATGACAAGCACATGCTTCTTGCTTTAGGTGGTATGAACTTAAAAAATCAAAACACCCTTCTTCAAAATCAATTAAAACAAAACCCAATTTTTTCTGCATCACTCTGTCTTGCGTGCGTACCCACTGCCCAGACCCAAATACAGATTCTTGTGCAAATGAAAGACTTAATGATATTGTTGGAAGTGCATACTATGTTGCACCTGAAGTCCTACATACGTCATATAGCCTACAAGCAAGAAGGTATATGGAGCATTGGAGTTATAACCTACGTCTTATTACGTGGAAGCTGGCCTTTTGGGGCACGAACAGAATCTGGATTTTTTCGTGCAGTGCTAAGAACCGAATCAAACTTTGAAGAAAGATGAAAATGCCAAATATGAAGCAATGAGAGAAATTGAAGTGTTGAAATATGAAGCAATGCAAGAAATTTAGGGTTTACAAAATCTGAATTTGGGAGAGGCACACACCCAAGAGAGATGTGGAAAGGATTGGGTTTTGTTTTAATTGATTGAAGAAGGGTGTTTCAGTCTTTTAAGTTTGTTCCACCTAAGCAAGAATCACGTGCAGTAGGATTCTGTTAAACATAATAGGAAAAATAACACCGAGGTGCAAAATGTGATAAGTGTGATAGTTTAGGGTGCAAAGTGTGCGTTCGAATAAATTAGGGTGCAAGATGTAATCTGGTGCATAGTTTAGGATGGTAAAGTGTAATTTTTCCCTAATTTTGATTTTGTATGAGTATATACTAGATTGTACATGTACTTATGGGTTAATTAAGAAATTGATATTTCTTGTTTGTGTACCCTCTATAGCTTAGTTAAGCACAGTCATGCATTGCTTTTGCATATGTTCATATAGCATAATGTGTGCTTTTTGTTTTTGGTCATAAAAATTTTGAAAATAAATAAAAAAATTTATTTTTTTGTATTATACATCTTCAAGATGTGTAATTAAGGTTGGCCTATAAAATTTACATTTCATGACTGTGTACCTTGTTTAGCTTTGATGAGCTTTATTTTTCTGCACTTTGTTAATTTGTGCTATGTAGTGTTTATATTGTGTGAGTTGTTTATGGTTCTTAATCACATACTCTTAATTTTGAAATCACATTCTTTTGATTGTAAGGACTAAAAAATCTTAGGAGAAAAGCATAAATAACAATCTCACCACTGTTACTCGTCAATCATGAACACCTATGTGCAAATTATAAAAGCTATGCTCGGTAAGGTGTAGCACTTGCACAATTAAATACTTAAGGTGTTATTGTACAATAGAAAACAGAAGCAAAAGGCAAAATAAATGAAAAACAAAGAAAAATATGCTTCAAAAGAAAAACAAAAAGCAAAAAAAAAAAAAAAAAAATTGCATGGTTGCAAGCGTGTTTTCTGGAGATGTGAGAGTTATATGATGTAACTCTTTAGGTGATACTCTATCTCAAACTTATGTGATAAATAATGTAGAAATTGTGCTTATTTTTTGTCTACATATCACCTTGTGAGTATCTCATACACTTACTAGTTGCACACATTACATGCCAATCTTTGCTAAATTCTATACATATGATTGTGTGTCGACTAATCTGGCCATCTTTAATTGCATATGAATTGATGTGCAAATACAAATTTTTTATTTGGTTGGGAATTTATAGAAAAAAAAAAGTTTTAGAAGTTTAAATCTTGTGAATTTAACTTCTTCATTGGTTTTGATATTTGCATTTAAGAGGCATCATGTTTTTTAAAACTTTTCTGGATCATGTTATTCTGCATTAAGTCAAAAAAAAAAAAAAAAAAAACCTTCCTTTCAAGTTGTTTTTCTACATAAAATTTCCAAATTTCAAAGTTTTAAAATTTTTAACTGTTTCAATCGATCGAAGATCTCCTTCGACCGATCGAAAATGTGAGCTTTTGTGTTCAAAATTCTCTGCCTTTCTCGATTGATACTCGATCGATGTTCAACCAATCGAAACTAGAAAATTTTAAGTTTTTAACCAATTAGTCTTTTCCTGTATTGCACGTATAGATTAGGACATGCCTTGCATTGTTTTCTTTATCCATCTTGCATTTTTTTAGTCATATCTCTAACTGTTTTCGCGTACATCACACATACACTTTGCTAAATTGGGAACTCAACTTGATTTAAAAATTGATTGATTAATTTTTGAGTTCTGTACATTTTAGTATATGCTATTTTTCTTTATATATGAACTGCTGAAAATTGGGAATATTTTTTTGAGATGTGGTGGATAATAAATGTACAAATATTTTTTTTAAAACACTTTGCATGCTGAATTTTTATATCATTGAGATTTATCTTGTATAGTCTTAACTGATTATGCCTGGAATGTTTGCATGCATTTGTTTATGAGTCACATAGTGTCAAGCTTGCATATATTGAAAGAGATAATATTTTTCTTCATGTGTATCATCAACTAGTGTGTGTCTTTTTAGTTTTCTCCACCTCCTAAATTTTCCCCAAACCTTTTTTGTTTTTCCTATTTTTATAGGGGGAGAAAACTATTTTTTAAAAACCTATGCTATTCATAGGGGGAGTTGCTTTCTTGATTCTCTATTTTCTCTTGTTGTTTACTATCTACCTTTTGATTGTGTTGTCTTTGTCAATACGTGACAAAAAGGGGGAGAAATAGACAAAATTTGAAAAAGGTTTATAACTATTTTTATTTAGGGGGAGATGAATTTGTTTTTGAAAGGGGGAGAAAATTAAAGTTCTTTTTATGTATCTAACTTAGGGGAAGAGTTAATTTACATATTTGTTATTTGTTATTATTGCATATCTGTTATTTATTGTTTATCTATCTTTATTTCCACACATGCATTGATGTGCTCTTTTGAGTGTTTCAGGAAAGACAAATATATTTTGATCAAGATCTTCTGTCTCTTCTTGCGACTTCTAGGTTAGGAGTCTTAGATTGAGATTTGTAATGTATTTGGGCATTATGTTGTATGTATGTTTTGTCATGGATTGCCAAAGGGAAAGATTGTTAGGTTTTGAGTTTGTAGTATTGGCAAACCATGACAAAAAGTAAGTATTATTAAGTTAGAATGGTGTGCTTTCAAGTCCAAGACAAAAAACTCAAGTTCAGGATGAAAAAAGTGAGTTGCAATCTATTTCTCTCGATTTTTGTTCGATTCCTCTCGATTCCTATTCGATTGCTGTTCGATCAGTCAGAAGTTGCATATCAGCAAAAAATCATCAAACGTAAAAAGCCCATAACTTGTCCTTTTGAAAGCCAAATCGCGATTCGTTTTTTCCAGTATTTAAAGGACAATATAAGCTAACACTAGAGGGGGTTTTTAGAGGTTTTTAGAGAGAAAGGAGTGCATCTTGTGCCTCCAATTGTAGATCTAGGGTTTTTGTACCCAAAACTCTCTAAAGTCTTCTAACGGCAATATTCCTTAAAGAATCTCAAGATCTGGTGTTGTAGAAATTGCTACTACAAGATCAACAAGTGAAGGTGATCTAAAACCTTTGAGTGGAATCTCAAGTAAGGGTGCTTGTGTTGGTGTAAATTCAAGGAGAGAAGGAGTCCGTGAATTCGAAACTTGCACGTGATCATGTTAGTAAGTTACTATGAGGTAGCATTAGATTTAGGGTTAAATCTGATTGTAAAAATTTCGATTCTCTTATAGTGGATTTGTTTTACCTTGAGGATAGCTAGGTCAAATCCTGCCCAGGTTTTTACCTTGAAATGGTTTATTTCATCGGTTTTCTTAGGTTATCATATCGTGGTGTTATTTATTTTCTGTTGCTTTGCATGATATGATTTATTTGTGTTTAACCTAGATCTGAATAATTAATCAAAGTAATCATTTAGTTAATATATTAGGTTAAACAATCTAATTTAAGGGGTCTAAACGAACAAACAAATATAACATGTTAAGTTCATGTTTTTGTTGGCTTAATTGATTAATTCTATTCCAAATTTACTTGTAATTCTTCTCCCATTTTGTTAGAATATAATTGAGCCTGATCAAAGTTGGTCAAAACTACTAGAAGTGAATTTTGCTACTTGCACTGCCCGCAGATTGGACATGTCGCAGCCAAAGTGAAACCTTTATCAAGTGCATTGCCTTTATTTTTTGCCAGCTTTAACGTGTAAGCAAAGACTCACACCCTCTGCATGTAGGACGTGGGAAAGGAGTGTAAGCTGAGCTTATAAACCACGAGAGAGCATTTTGTTCATCCCAACCAATCGTGTTGAGTGTGTCTTAATCTAAAGCAAAAAAATTCTTTCATCCTCTCTTTTATTGAGAAACTTATGCTAGGGTGCAATTGTCATTTCTCATTACATATTAAGACACTACTTTTCTTTTTCTTTTATTGAGAAACTTATTAAGACACTACCTAATCCACAAAATTAGCACTCAAAAAAAATCCACAAAATTATAATTAAGCTTAAAGATTTGGATCAAATTATGCTATCTTAATATTTTA
The DNA here is from genome assembly GCA_033629205.1 of Lithocarpus polystachyus. Lineage (NCBI taxonomy): Eukaryota > Viridiplantae > Streptophyta > Magnoliopsida > Fagales > Fagaceae > Lithocarpus > Lithocarpus polystachyus. The sequence goes on from CM066162.1 coordinate 31,342,660, forward strand.
AGTTCTTTATTTTTCTTCCATTTGAGAATTTCACTCAAAATGTATACCCAATCCATTTTTACTCTCTCTTTTGGTGAAATTTCTTATCAGTTTTGCTAATTCCAGCACCAACGCTCCATCATGGTTTTGGTGCATCGGATGATAATTTCTAGGCCTTTTCAGTTTTCAATCCCAAAAAAAAAAAAAAAATGATACCCATTCACATCAGATTTACTAGTTTTTTTTTTTTTTTTTGCAAGATTTGATCAAACGAAGAGAATGGTATGGTAACAATCTATTCCCTAATATATATTATATATAGTCTTAAAAAAAAAAAAGAGTACTTGCAGAGCATATATGTTTATAAAAAATAAAAATAAAAAAGCGTTTGTGAGCGTTAAATTCTTCGCTTTCTTTTGTCCCCCATAGCTAAATTAATGGATTCTGAGACAATTTACGTGCGTATGTAGGTAGCTTTTGCACTTGGGGCTCTTTTCGATTTTTGCTGATAGATATGTTGCCTCATCAGTATACAACGGACAAAACTACAAAAAATATGTCAAGGACTAAGAAATTAAAACATGTCCAAGTGGAGATAATCTTTTGAAAACACTTTATGTTTGTTTCAATGGAAAATCTTGTATAAAGATATTTTTCTGTATTTTTTAGTGTATGGTAACATTAAAAAGAATAAGTTAAAGAAAAATTATATTTGATCAACAAAAAAAAAATGACTTATTTTTAGAAATTTTTTTTCACTAGAATTTTTTGAAAAACAACTCTATCTCACAGAGCTAAATAAGAGAAATTAAGAAATTGTTTTTTAACTCATTTAAAGTTACTATCGAATATAAGAAAATAAGATAGTTTTATAAAAAATTATTTTTGAAAAATGACTCATTTTTTAGAAAACATTATTATAAAAAAAAATAGATTGTTAAAATTATATATGAAATCGTATTTTCAAAGCACACAATTTTAACATGATTTTAGTTGTGTGTTTCATATACACTGTGAATAACTATAAGTAACCACTCTTAAATATAGAGAATTCCTATAGCACCAGCAAGATTTTTTTTTTTTTTTTTTTTTTTTTTTTTTTGGTGGGGAAATTATAGCACCAGCAAGTTGAGAAAGGAAATACAAACAATTATGCATGATTGTATAGCTGGCATGCATGAATACGCCAGAAAATGAAGCAAGCAACAAAAACTCTTAACTCCTTTTCTTAATGAGGGCATGGAGAGAACAGCAAATGATGTTCGTTTCTCATCAAATACATATTTTTCTTCTCTATCTATCTAATAAATTCAAGATTTGGAGGATATGTTCTTGATAGAATACTCGTTTTTCATAATTGTTCTCTTTTGGTTTTTTTTTCTTTTTCTTTTCCGATTGCATGCATAAATATAATAATAAAATTCCCTTTTGTTTTGTCCATTCTTAATTAGAACGAAAATTGAAAAGTTTGATGAATGGGAATCACTTTGAAGTGCATTATGCATGACCAGTGGTTAAAGGAAAAGCGTATGAATCAACATACCATTTTTTAATAAGTAATATTGTTGGTTTTGTTCTCACTTTTCAGATGAATTATAGTATACAATACCATTTTATTATTATATAATACCAACAATTTATTGTAGTGGGTGTGTTCATTATATAAAATTTAAGAAGCCATTTAGGGCTAGGGATAAGAAACACTAGATCATCACTTGTCGTTATATGCAGTTCCCACCCACCTAACAAAGAACAATAATTTAGATAATTTAGATTTAGGGTTCCTATTTTCAGTGGTACTCTATGAATTTTATATACGCTCAAAGTCTTCAACGAGAGACTGACTGCATGCATGCCTGTCTGTATATGGGGACCTTATTCCAAGATAATGCTAATCAACTTTTTGGCTGCATAATGTATTTTAATTTAGTGGCTAAACCTAATTTATTTGGTCCAAATTAATTAAAGTTTTCACTTTGCTCATTGCTTATCTATCACACCAAATTCTTCTTAAAACATCTCATCACATGGTACAAAGTAATTAACAATTAACTGAGTCGTTGTTCATGGTTTATATTATCTTTATGCCGGTTAGTGTGATGAAAACGCTTAACATACCGAATTATATAGATTATAGTTACGTAAGGTCACCTTAAACTCTTGGTCCAAAGATGTGAGAAATATGGGTTTTGAAAAATAGGTGGTTGCCCAAATTTGAGCCGAAATAGAAAGCCAAACCCACACGTCCTTTTGTCTTTTGAGGCTGCGGTCCACCGGAGGACTGCTGAAGTGGTCTTCCTTAACCTCTCAACCAATAAAATATTATTTATGCAAATGTGATATCACTTGGTAATTTTTTATTTTTTATTCTTGTGTTGTCACTGATTAAAAAGCTCACTCACACAATTGAATAGGTAGCATAGTTTTATTGGTTGAGGTGGAAGACCATTTCAACCGTCCTTCTAGTGGACCTAGCTAATAATTTCTTCCAAGTTTGGGTCATTCTCTTCCCTTCGGAAAAAATAATGACATTGAACAAGGTGAAAGCAATGAAGAGGCATGATCCCACGTTAGAAAGGTTAAAAAAAAATTTCCTTCTTGGGTTTATAAATTGCTGTGTTGTTCATCAAAAATAAACTGCTGTGTTGGTTATTGAGTTAGGCCCATGAAGAACCCTACTTTTTTGGAAGAGCGAGGACCTTTGAAAGCGGGCCTCTCACGCACATGCATGACCGTTGCCTTGCATTGCACTGATTTTTTTTTTTTTTTTAATTTATTGCACATATTCTGAACTATTACAAATTTCCCTTAAGATCATTCTATTTTGCACTGTTGCAAATTTTCCTAAATATTTCAAACTTTTTTCGGCTTTTTATGTCTTCTACATAATTCTAAATTTGTTTGTATTCAAAAAATTGGAATTTTCTATGGGTTTCATAGAATTCGAATTTACTGAATATTTGTAATTCTTTTTTAATAATAAAAAAAGAGAAATAATACTTCTAAAATGTAAAAGTATTTTTTAAATATTTAAACTTAATTTCTTAAATACAAAACCATATATAGTAACATATTTCCGGGTAATTTACACCAACTTATTTTGAGATTTCACAAAATGATAATACACACATATTTGTAAAACATGAATCCTATATATCAAGAATCGATTTTACTATTATTATTATTATTATTTTTGGTATCATTTTTGATATCATGTATCACATCATATCGTATATCATAAAATACACAAATACTTAGTAAAATTTATATAAAAAGTATAAAATATACATATATAAAAGGTACATTCATTACAAATTCAAAACATATTGGGAAAAATGCCTAGAGACCCTTTGAACTTTGAGGTAGTGGCTACTACACCCCCTAAACTTTTTATTTTGGTCAATTTACTCTTTAGACTACACAAGCCTCTGCCAAATAGAGCCATCAATTACTAGTTAAGTGACTAGCGGAACTTAACCATGTGCATTTTATTTAAACCTAAAAACAAAACACCCATCATGTTCTGATACAGAGATAGGCTGTTGCATTGCCTGATTTTATGGTTCTGCCGTCGTTTATATTTTCTGCCACCTATCGTCATTTGTAAATCTATAGTCATTATTGTCACACCCCAAACCCAAAAGGGTCCAAAACATGAGAAAAACATCTCAAATGTACCTCTAGATTTTTCCTTTTTGACAAGTCAATCTAAATAATCCATACCAAATACTAACATCAAGAATATTCATAATAATTTCATTAAAGATGCTCCCAAAGTAAGTCAGAGCTCTATGCGATAATTATAAGGACCATTGGCCACAAAAGAATGGAGGTCTGAATAAATAATTGCATATCATTAACTTGTTCCATTAGTGGAAATAAAAGTCATAACCAATATTAGATACAAAAGAATGAGTTAAGCTTACTCTAGAATATATATTGATAATGCATAAAATCAGTAAGCTAAATGCTTCGGGCTTGAATGATCTCGTGGGCCTGAAAAAGAAAGGCAAAGAATCAAAGGTGACCGGTGTGATCGGCCAAAAATCCTCTGATGATAAAGTTAGTTTCTCTCCTCAAAACTTGAGATTCCAAATCTTTTTGAATTTGTGTAAAAAGGGAAAAAACCTGTCTTTCTTTCTTGTTGGAGGAGTATTTATAGTGTCATAGAGGCGGTTACTTATCTCATAACTTCTCCTATATTTGTAGAGGTCAGAAGTTTTAAACCCATTTCTTATAACCGCTGAGGGAGTTATGAGATCTCTTTCATCTTCCGTAACTGCTACCAGAAGTTAAGTGTTTAAGAGGATTATTACAATGCGTTAAGGTCTTTCTATGTGGATCAATTCACAAGCTCCACAGACGAACTTCATGTTGAGAGCCATCCATGCACGAACGACTCCACTATGGGTTGAGGATCCCTTAAGAAACCTTAAATCATAGTATGTTAAACTTCTAGTTCATTTACACCTACAACTCATGGACGAACTTCCAAGGACGAGCCTGGACTTTATGGATGATTGGACAAGGACGAGCCACACTTCGTTCACACATCAGTTGCCCCTTTGTCCTTGTGCTGTTCATCCTAAGTATGTCCTTAACTCCTCCCCCCCCCCCTTTTTTTTGACACGTGGTCCATTCTGGTATGTTTTAATCAAGGCTTTTCGTCTTTCAAGGCAAATGCCACGTGGCATATCTTGGTTGCTCACGTCACTTCCAACTTTGAACCCTGTTGCCTATAAATAGCAGAATTCCTCTCCTGCCCTTCTCATTTCAAAAGATTCTCCCTTGATCTTTCTCGTCTAGAGCTTCGTCTAGAACTCTCTTCGCGTCCATAATCTCCTTCCATTTAGAGCCAGGTATTTCTTCCTCTCTCGTCTTTAGGTTTTCCTTAAGTTTTCGAGAAAAGATGTCTGAAACTGTTATCTCCTCGTCTAGCAATAGTATAGAAAAAATTATAGACGAGTATCATGACAACACTAGCTATAGTAGTTCTGGCAATAGCACTAGCCACAATGGTAGTGGCGAGAGTACCACGGACAAGGGATACACTTTTGGTGTCCCTAGAGTCCCTTTAGAAGTTCTTCAAGAACAACTTAGGAAAGCTTTTGGGTCCCAGGCTGGTACCTCGTCCCATGCTCCTCCATCTAGTCCTTTGGACGAGGTGGAGACCGTCTATAGTTGTGTAGTTGGTATTCCTTCTAAAACAAATAAACAAAGGCTTAATAACCTTAAGCTATGGTACCAAATACCAGATGATCTTAAGCCTAGGTTGCCCATCCGTGGGGAATGGTGTTGTAACCCCCATTTTGGAATAGGGGTTTATGAATCTTATTTTTTGGGGGGTCTTGAGTTACCTTTGAATGCTTTTGCCAGAGAGTTACTCGTTAGGTTAGGTTTAGGTATTTGTCAGTTTAACCCCAACGCATGGAGATTAGTTATCTCTATGCAAATTTTGTGGAGGTAGGTATTTGGAGGGGATCGTCCTCTTACTGTAGACGAGTTCCTCTTTTGTTACAAACCCTCAGAAATAAATCAATCCCTTGGCTTCTACCAGTTTATAGCTAGGGGTTCTAATTGTAGATTAATCAAGTCCCTAGCCTCATCCGGAAGAAACTGGAAGACGGAATTTTTCTTTGTCTCTAGTTTCTGGGTTGGGAACCCTGTGGATGTTGGTAGGGACAATTTTTCCCCCTATACTGGGGAATTAGGTAACCTTCGTCCTGAAGGTATGCCCCTTCCCCTTTCATTTTCATCATTTTTTTTATATTATTTTTATCAGTTATATGTCTAACCTTATTCATTTGTTGCTTTACAGCTGTTGGACGGCCTTCTTTAAGCAAGTTCTATCGTGACCGCGTCCATAGGGCTCGGTTGCACGCTAATAGGGATTTCCATTCCTTGGTTACCCTTAGACGCTTGGCTAAATGGGAACTTGGTCCAAAACCGTCCGACGAAGCTATCGCTCACGAGGTTACAGTCCGTAGACGTAAGTTTGGACTATGCACAAATAATGTACATGTTATATTTTTTTAATTTAATTTTAATTTTCATTTAACTACTTTTCAAGAATGACGACCATGAAAGAGAACAAGGGAAAAGAGGTTGAGGAGGGGAGTCGTCCTGAGGTCCAATCCTATGCTCGTCCTTCTACTGTGGATAAGAGAAAGTCAGTGTCCAAAAACCTTGACCTGGAAAATCTTCCCAGCCGTTGAGGCAAAAAGGCTAAGTATGGGTCGTCTAGAGCTGAGATAATTAAGCCTACTCCTTCCCCCCAACTGTCCATCCAGATCGTTGAAGTTGACTCGTCCATCCCAATGGACGTTTCTCCTACCAAAACCACTGCTCCCACCTCGTCCCAAATTCCTCAAAGGGTTCCTATGAACCTTTTGGAAAATGAAGACTTGGCCTGGGAGATATTTGAGAAGGCAGTTACTAGTGAGGACGTAGTTGCGTGCTATGATATGTCCTTAAAGGAATTTGAGCACTCTGGTGTCCATGATCTTTTTAAGGTAAACTTTTCTCACCTCGTCTTGTTTTAGAAGTAAGTGTAGTATGTATTTGTATTCTTATAATTTGTGACTATTTGTATAGGCCATGTCAAAGTTCATAGCTGCATCCAGGCAGGCCATAGAGATGGACAAGACGAGGATCCTTCTTGAGAAAAGGATTTAAGAAGTCAAGGACGACTATAAGGGTTGGGCTGAAGTGGCAGCCAAAGCCAAAGACGAGGCCAAGGAGTTAAAAATTTTGGTTAAGGAGCTAAGACCTGATATGGTGGAGAAGGATGTTCGTCTTGACCAACTTCAAAAGAAGAATGACGAGCTGAGTACCCTTCTCTCCGAAGCAAAGGACGATGCAGTGGTGGAGTTTAGAGCGTCCAAGCAGTTTACTGATTTGCTAGACTCCAACTACGCAGCAGGTTTTGAAGACTTTAGAATGGATGCCATAAAGAACTTCCCAGAAGTTGACTTCAACTCCATTAAATTTAACCTCACTACAGCTGCAAGCTCTCTCATCCAAAAAAGCTCTAAGGACCTTAACATTGAAGACGACGCCACTACTCAGTCCCCTAAGGACACTGGCAATGATCCTTAATTCCTATTTTGACATTTTTAAGCTGTGTACTTATTGTTGCTCGTTCTCTCTTCTTCTTTTTTTAATTTTTGGTCCTTTGTTTTGGACCCCTTAGTGTAATCCAGGTACAATCATATCGTCCATAATTTTAGGACGACCTTCCAAACAATTTAAGTTTTATTTTCCAAGGATTTTTGGACATAGATCATCCACCCTTTAACTGAATGAATGTTTACTTCATTTTTTGTTGTTTACTAACATTTATGGACGAGTTCAATTTTCATTCAAGACATTAATCTTAACCATGGCCCATCTATGATTAGAATTCGTTTATATTCAGATTAATCATTGAATTTACTGTACAACTCGTCCATGGGTGGTGCTAGTTTTATACTCAGATCAATATTACCCTCATCCCATTCGTTAGACGATTCTTTGTTCGTCTTTTGGTGAGTTGGTTTAATCCCGTAATGCATAAGATTCAACTTTTCACTCGTCCAAAGATTGAACTGTTTTAGTTGATGTCCATCTTATGGACTATTTGTGCGTGCTTTTCCTCGTCTATAGCTGGGTTGTGCATTCCCTTGTCCATGGTGGGACAATGCGTGTTAAGGCTTCCGTTCGTCTTTTTTTTGGACGAATTCGCCTTGTATTTTGCTTTATCCTAAGAAAGCTTAGACGTTACATCCCCTCATCTAGAGATTTTTATTCGTCTTTAGGCTTTGGCCTTTTTTGTGGATGGAGAGGTTTCTAACATCATATGTATTTGAAAATCCAAACCATTCTCATAATATATAAACATTGTCTACAAGTATGGCATGTGCTTTAGGAGCTAATGCCTTATTCATACAAACATCCGAATTCATGACCTCGTCCATAGTTAATTTAAAACTAATACCCTTAAGGGATTAAAACATAACACAATAGTAACAACACATGCAACAAAAAGCAGTAATGGTCTTCGACTCGTCTAGGATGAAAGGCCTCGTCCAAGACAATGCTCATCAATGTTATTACTGATAATATCTTCTTAGATGCTCGACATTCCAAGGATGTTCCAACTTTCTCCCATCCAGGGCTTCCAAGTAATATGACTCTTGTCTTTTGCAATTGATAACCCTGTAGGGTCCTTCCCAATTAGGTCCCAATTTTCCATAAGCTGGGTTCCTGGTTGCTAGAGAAATCCTTTTCAGGATGAGGTCCCCTATGTTAAAATGCCTAGGCTTCACTATCGCATCATATTGCCTGGACATGAGGTTTTTATATCTTGCTATCCTCTACTCTACGTCCGTCCTCACCTCATCTATAAAATCAAGATTAAAGCGCAGTTGATCTTCATTATCCTTGCCTTGATACTTCATCACTCTGTGACTGGCCATGTGAACTTCTGCAGGTATCATTGCTTCACTTCTATAGGCTAGTTTAAAATGAGTCTCCCCCGTAGGGGTTCTCACAGTCGTTCTGGTATGCCCATAGAACACCAGGTAGCTCATCTAACCATACCCCCTTTGCCTCTTCAAGCCGTGTCTTGATGATTTTCAACAAGGATCGGTTTACTATCTCTGCCTGACCATTTGCTTGAGGGTGGATGAGTGAGGAGTAATGATTTTGAATCCCGAAATGTTCGCAGAAATCCCTGAAAAGTATGTTATCAAATTATCGTCCGTTGTCTGAGACTACTACTCTTGGCACTCTGTACCTACAAACAATGTTCTTCTAGACGAAGTTCTTGACATTTTATTGCATGATCTTCGCTAAGGGTTCTGCTTCTACCCACTTAGTGAAGTAGTCAATGCCAACTACCAAAAATTTCATCTGTTTAGTTCCAAGTGGAAAAGGACCCAAGATATCCAATCCCCACTGTACAAAGGGCCATGAGGCCATCATCGGAGTGAGATTTTCTACCGGTTGTCTAGGGATGTTGCTAAAGCATTGATATTGGTCACATACCTTGACATAAGCCTTTGTATCTGCTTGAATAGTTGACCAATAATATCCTACACGGACAACCTTATGGACCAATGCTTTTGCCCCTAAATGATTACCGCATGCTCCTTCATGAATCTCTCTCAACACATAGTTTGATTCATCTAAGGCTAAGCACCTTAAGTAAAACTGGGAGAAACCCCGTTTGTACAACACCTCATTTATAAGAACATATTTGCCAGCTCTAATTCTTACCTTTCTGGCTTCGTCTCTGTCCTGTGGAAGCCTTCTATCTTAAAGATAGATAATTATTAGAGTCATCCAGTTTTCTCCCTCTTCAACTTCTTGTACTTCCGGTAGATCTATGCTTGGCATGTACTGGATTTCATCAATCTTAACCATGGCTTCCCCCAATGAGGCTACTTTCGCCAAAGCATCCGCTTCCATGTTTTCCTCCCTTGGGAGTTGAACAAAACTGGCTTCGTTGAATCTCTTGACGAACTGCCTTACCTTGTTTAAGTGCTTCACCATCCGGTTTCTTTAGCTTCACACACTCCATTTACTTGACTAATGATCAACTGAGAATCTCCTTGGACGGCAACGGACCACCCACTAAAGAAGGCAATGAACACATTAGAAGATGCAGGACGACTGATCCAATGGGCTATAGAACTTAGTGAGTTCGATGTCAGGTATCAACCGAGGAATGCAATTAAAGCACAAGTGCTAGCAGACTTCATTGCGAAGTTTACCCCTAGTCAAGGAGAGCTGGACGAGCTACGCAAAGTTCAAGAGTGGGACATTAGTGTGGACGGATCGTCCACGTTGCATGCAGGAGGAGTTGGAGTTATACTCAAATCCCTGAAAGGAGATAAGTTAAAGTACGCAGTCCGTCTACAGTACCAAACCACCAACAATGAAGCCGAATATAAAGCACTCCTCAAAGGATTAGAATTAGCCAAGTCGACTTTATCATCGGAGAATTTTTGGCCGGTCACACCAGTCACCTTTGATTCTTTGCCTTTTTTTTCAGGCCCACGAGATCATTCAAGCCCGAAACATCCAGCCTACTGATTTTTTGTGCATTATCAGTTGGCGCCATCTGTGGGGATTGGATATATTGGGTTCCTTTCCACTTGGAACCAAACAGATGAAATTTTTGGTAGTTAGCATTGACTACTTCACTAAGTGGGTGAAAACAGAACCCTTAGCAAAGATCACGCAACAAAATGTCAAGAACTTCGTTTGGAAGAACATTGTTTGTAGGTTCGGAGTGTCCAGAGTAGTAGTATCAGACAACGGACGACAATTTGATAACATACTTTTCAGGGATTTCTGCGAAATTTCGGGATTCAAAATCATTACTGAATTTGTGTGAAAAGGGAAAAAATCTGCCTTTCTTTCTTGTTGGAGGAGTATTTATAGTGTCATAGAGGTGGTTACTTATCTCATAACTTCCCCTATATTTGTGGAGATCAGAAGTTTTACACCCATTTCTTATAACCGCTGAGAGAGTTATGAGATCTCTTTCATCTTTCTTAACTGCTACCAGAAGTTAAGTGTTTAAGAGGATTATTACAATGCGTTAAGGTCTTTCTACGTGGATCAATTCACAAGCTCCACGGACGAACTTCATGCTAAGAGCCGTCCATGCACGGACGACTCCACTATGGGTTGAGGATCCCTTAAGAAACCTTAAATCATAGTATATTAAACTTCTAGTTCAGTTACGCCTACAAATCATGGACGAACTTCCAAGGATGAGCCACACTTTGTTCACACATCATACATCACATCATCTAAATATCTCTATCACATAAGTCCAGCTTCTATCAGTAGTTAGTCTAACAATTACTAGCCACAAAAACCTGTCTCAAAATGATCGTTGCTTACTCTAAAAAATTTTGTAAAAGAATGAGATGAGACAGAGCTTAGTAAGTAGCATAATTAATGGCAATTGGGAGATATGCAAGTTTCATGATGATGAACAATTATAAAACGTGTTACAATTTTGAAATTTCCATTTGGATCATGCAAATCCATTTTGCATAATAAAATTACATGAATAATTAAAAGAATGTAGCACCAAGCTTTCCCAAAAATTTTCAACATGAACTACATACTATTTATTGTGAGCTATCAAAACACTCTTGTAAAACCTGAAAATCCAACCCAATGCCACATAACAAGCTGCTATAAAAACGTATCAAGTTATGCGTCAAAGACATCAATTATGCCACAAAGACATCAGTTATGTCACGAAGACATCAGTTATGCCACGGTGACATCAATTATGCCACAAAAACATCAATCCGCCACAAGGACGGGGTGTCAAGATACCAACGTCACAAAGACTGCAACATCCAGCTGGGTAATCACCAAGTAATCACATGTTACAACCCAAGGGTAAAAACATGAAGAGCTCACATTTTACATGAAATCAAAATACGGTTCAATTTCTGGTAGTTTCACAAAAGCTTTTGAAATACACATTATATTCACCAGCTTCTCAAATTTTTCAAAATCTTTTCTTGTCACTAAGATTTTCTATCAAGTTCCCAAATATCACTAGTCAAGATAAAACATCTTTAGAATTTGTAAATAATGCAATAAATCCATTCCCAAGAATTTTATAAAAGATGCTTATCTTTTCCAAGCTAACAAATCATGCATTTTCCCATTTGCATTACCAAATATGATGCACTCTTCATAAATATTTATATATGAAAGGGTCACAACACAATACATTTTAAGAAAATATAACCCCATAAATAATTTTCCAAAATATGTTTGACCCAAAAACAGAGTTTATGTAACATGATTATTTTCTAAAAATCTCATTAGAAAGCTATTTACCTTGCAACCCACAAAAGCCTAATTCTCCAAGCTCCAAAGGAGATTAGTTAGAATCTAAACTATATCAAACAAACTTATCACAATGAAGATAAAGCTTGAAAATGTATCTAGCTACAAATTAGAAATTGCCAAATAAGCCCTTAATTAGGCAAGCTTAGTATTTAACCTCCCAAATAATGTATTCTACTTTCAAAGTTTCTCAACAATTTAATTTACAAAGCATAAAACTCCAATGAATAGATTTAAATCATGTCATTAAAAGCCTTCTCTTTTATCATAAAGAGATCCTAACACTTTATGAATTTCTTCCACAATATATACATACCATTTTCAAGAGACTCATGACACAACAACATATATAACAATATCCACCATTACAAACCCCAAATGTAAATCCTCCACTAGCTCCAAATAAACAATAAAAATTAGATTTACCAACTATCACATGATATAACTCAAAACCCCTAAATTTCCACCACAAATAAACCTTAGTTAGACACCATTTGCAAAAACCATAAACTCACTCATAAATTAGATCCCCCAAATCAAAAACCCATACACATAAACACATGAATATCACTTTCAAAGCTCATAAATTACATGAATATCATTATCAAAACTTAGATAAAGAATGCCTCTAGCAAAAGCATATAAATCCACCAAAAATATTAGAAATCTTTACCTCAAATAAAAGGGATGAAGATGCTTAGAGGTTCCTAAGGATTTTCCGGTGATCTTGCCAGAAAAATGATGGTGGAGATGGTGGTGTGAAGTGGTGCCGATGGGAGAGTGAGGGAGTGTGAGAGGAGTGTTTGAGAGAAAATGAAAAAGAAGAAAAAGAAAGAAATGAGAAGTGAGAAGCTTTGGCCTGCCAAGAGAGAAGAGATAAATTGAAATGAGTGGTGGGGAATGGTGGAGCATGTGGGACCCAAAAAAATCCGACTTAGTTTTTTTTTTTTTTAACTTATGGCGTTACAATTATTTCCATCCATGGATAAGAGGAAAGAGAGTACGTGAGCTTGAAAGAGATACTGAAATTTGAGAAATCTATGGATTATCAGATTTGGGATTAGTTATGAGGCTAGAGATTAAGAGTTTTGGATATGGAGGCACAGCTTGGCTAGAGAGAGAAAATGGCAATAGAAAGAAATCACTGGAGAGAAGTTAGATGGTTTGGTCTTAGATGCTACTGCCAACAATGGTGGTAGCTGTCTTGAGTAAACTATGGTGACTAATCTGTGGGTTTGGAAAGAGAAGTTGTAGAGAGAAGCTTTGGTTGAAGCTTTGAAACTATGTTGGTATCGTCGTTCATTGGTTCCTTGCCAATATCGTCGTCCATTGGTCTGCCACCCATATAGCCAATCGTGGGTCTGCCGCCATTATTAGTTTTTTTCCTCTCTCTCCCTCTCAATCAATTGGGATAGTTTGCTTTGTTTAAATGAAATGCATGTGAGTTCCATTAGCACTTAACTAACATTCTAATAGATGGCTCTATTTGGCAAATGTGTGTAGTTCAAGGGGCAAATTGGCCAGAATAAAAGTTTAGAGAGAGAAAACGGCAAGAGAAAGAAATCGCTGGAAAGAAGTTAGATGGTTTGGTCTTAGAAGCTACTACCAACAGTGGTGTTAGCGGTCTTAAGTCAACTATGGTGACTAATTTGTGGGTTTGGAGAGAGAAGTTGCAAAGAGAAGCTTCGGTTGAAGCTTTGAAATTATGTTGGTATCGTTGTCCATTGGTTCCTTACCGATATCGTCATCCGTTGGTCTGCCATCCATATAGCCAATCGTGGGTCTACTACTAGTATTGGTTTTTTTCCTTCTATCCCTCTCAATCGGTTTGGATAGTTTGCTTTGTTTAAATGAAATGCATATGAGTTCCTTTAGTCACTTAACTGACATTTTAACAGATGGTTCCATTTGGCAAGTGTGTGTAGTTCACGGAGCAAATTGGCCAGAATAAAGTTTAGAGAGAGATAACGGCAAGAGAAAGAAATCGTTGGAAAGAAGTTAGATGGTTTGGTCTTAGAAGCTACTACCAACAGTGGTGGTAGCGGTCTTGAGTCAACTATGGTGACTAATCTGTGGGTTTGGAGAGAGAAGTTGCAAAGAGAAGCTTCAGTTGAAGCTTTGAAATAATTTTGGTATCGTCGTCCATTGGTTCCTTGTCAATATCGTCGTCTGTTGGTCTACCACCCATACAACCAATCGTGGGTCTGCAGCGTATTGGTTTTTTTCCTTCTCTTCCCCTCAATCAGTTTGGATAATTTGCTTTTTTAAAATGAAATGCATGTGAGTACTGTTAGTCACTTAACTGACATTCTAACAGATGGTTCTATTTGACAAGTGTGTGTAATTCAAGGAGCAAATTGACCAGAATAAAAGTTTAGAGAGTGTAATGGCCATTGCCTCAAATATTAAGGGGTCTCTTGGCATTTTTTCCAGACATATTTAACTAAAACTAATTTAATCATCACTTATGTAATATTATTTAACAAGGCTAATTAAATAGACCAAATTAAAATATGCTCATAATATACACATTCAAAAATTTTAAATTCAAAATTATTATTCCATTACATATAAACCAAAACAATAATTTCTTTTTCAATTATGCTTATCATCTTAACAAAATCAACTTCATCTAAATCAATTTTATCATCATATTCATCATCTTGGAAAATGATTTTTTCATAATTTACTATCTCTTCTTGTCCTTATATTTTAATAATTTTTTTTATTTATTCTTTTGTTTAGAATTCTAAATTCTTAGACTTATAACAATAATAGCAAGAAATATATATAATAATTATTTAATTATATAATACCTTATTCACATAAAGGAAAATTGCAAATGGGAGGTGGAGGCGATTCTTGGGAGAAAAATAAAATGGGGCCAGTGGCCCAGGCCCATTATTACATTAATAAAGCTGAAGGTACCAGGGCCAGTTGGTCCTACAAGTTGGAGCCCAAAATCATACTCGGATTATTTCCTAGGGCTCAGTCCAGTTCGAATCACTGTCTCTCTCTCTCTCTCTCTCTCTCTCTCTCTCTCACACACACATTGCACACAGATATTCTCTGTCTCTCTCTCTCTCTCTCTCTGAGCGACCATGCTTTCTGGGGACATACCTCCTAGTCAGACTATATACATTAAGAATCTGAACGAAAAGGTCAAGAAAGAAGGTAACCCTTTAAACTCTCTTTCGCCACTTCTGCTAAACCCTTTGTTTGGTTTCCGAGAATCCTATATAAGAGGTAATTGTTACAAAAACGTAATATGAAAATGTAACATTTAACTTAACTGAACCGAATTTTAGTTTCTGATAGGTTTTTTGAGTGGAGCTGTGCAACTTCAGTTTAGTGTATTTAATTTTCCTGCACTTTCTAGGGAAGCAAACAGAGGATTAGTTGCTTCAGTAGTAGAAATTAATTATGATTTGAACTTATAGAATATTTTGATGGTGGAGACTTAAATATCTATGTGAGAGTGATCATGGGGGACTAGGGAGTACTTTAGTCGTAGAATTACTGCGAATCTTTTGGTGAGGAATACTGTGGCAATATTCATATCTAAGAGCAAACTTAGGTACAATATCTTAGGCACGGTACATTAGCTTTTATCGTTTTCGAGGACAATTAAATTCGATGCAGTCATGTGTTTGAATTTAATTGGAAACCTAATGCACTGCATCTAAGATACTTTTATCATTTTCGAGGACAATTAAATTCGATGCAGCCATGTGTTTGAATTTAATTGGGAAACCTAATGTACTGCATCTGAGGTACTGTAACTAAGTTTCGTACCATATCTATTTCAAGATCACTATTTTCTTTACTGTTGAGT
This sequence comes from Lithocarpus polystachyus, assembly GCA_033629205.1. NCBI lineage: Eukaryota > Viridiplantae > Streptophyta > Magnoliopsida > Fagales > Fagaceae > Lithocarpus > Lithocarpus polystachyus. The sequence continues at coordinate 31,358,342 of CM066162.1, forward strand.
TATGTGCCCACCCTATGGGTCTTTAGACCTCGACCTCACCATCCACCTTGCTCTTGCCAGGAGAGGAGTTTCCATTTGAGTAAGAGCTCATTGGCATATCTAATTTCAAGGTTGCTATTCTTTTTTCTTTTTTCTTTTTTCTTTTTAATAAGCCCTTGTATGAATATGCATGACTTGTGAAAATTTGTATGGTTAGTGAGAAGAATTTAAGGGAAGAAGAAATTTGGTTTGCATTAATGCAAATTTATAAGAAAACAAGAAAAATAATAGTCATTGAAGATTAAGATAAGTTAAAATGAATCCCCCAAATAATAGTGCATTTGACATGTAGTGGAAAATCAGTGACTGCTGTCCATTTCATTAATGGTGTATGTGATTAGTTAGAATAAAAAATTGTGTGAAGTAGCTGGTGCTAGTGGATTTATGGGCAGATATACTTCATGCTTAGAACCACATACATAGAATTTGATGGTTTGATTTGGCTATTGGACGAAGGGCAATGTTGAAATAGGTGAACCGTGAGTTTTAGGTTTTATGATTTGAAATTGGAATATGCTTGATTCTTTTCCTTTTTTGGGAGAGGGGGGGGGGATGTTTGAACGGAAAATATGAGGAAGGGCTCAATTAGTAGAGAGGTGTTAATGTAACCGATTGTGCCAAAAATAAAATAGATTAGAGTCCCATGTGGTCTTTCCGTCATTACTGCTTTAACTTTTGGATTAAGATATCGACTTTAGGCCAACTAGCACTTCCCTCCCTAGTGGATGGGCATGTCTAGAGCTCAAATTTCCACAATAGCTTTACATAGCAAACAACATTAACAACAAAACGTTCTTAGTCCCAAAACTGCTTTACATAGCAAACAATATTAACAACAAAAAAGCCCTTAGTCCCAAAACTTTAGGCTTGAATATGGATCTTCAATAGACTAATCAGGGTCAATCACATGTATTGTTATCCATCTTTGTATCATATCTAAAATCACACACTCTATTATTACTTCGTTAATTATTATGTCCTTTTCTACCTAAAAATACAAGAAAAAATTGCATTAAGATATCTGAAAAATTCAACTTTGCATTTAGGGTCCCTTTTTCTCTGGTAAATTTTTTTTAATAGAAGCATTTTTAAAGAATATATATATATATACACTACTATTTAAGGGGTTTCTCCTTTTTGGACCGGATTTTTTTTGTTTCAAAATACCCCTACACCCCTAGGTTTAAGTAGAGACAAAACTAAAGGATAGTTTTGTAAAAATACATGTCTAACATGCACTAAAACATTGCCTACAAAATAGGAAAACTCTTCCACTAACCCACTTCTTCAAAGTAACTATACGTTTTTTTTTTTTTTTTTTTAAATAGAAAAATAAGTTCAACAACCCACGTTACTACTGTTTTTTCCTTAAGAAAAACACCCCATGTTTATCCAAAAACAAAACTAAATATCAAAAAAAAAAAAAAAAACTAAACTAAACTAAACTAAACTAAATAGATATATACACTTTTTTTTTTTTTTGATAAGTAGATACATCTTTAACTCCCACTAAAATGTTGCCTACAAAACAAGACCACTCTCTTAATGGTTTTCAAATTGCTAGTCTTTTTTTTTTTTTTTTTGTAAAGGTTAATAATTTGCATTCATTATAATTTGAAATTACTACATTTTTCAATCACAGAAATATCTATGGGTGTGATGAGCGTTCTGCGTTTTGGATAAAATAATTTACTCATCACATCTCTAGGTTTGAAAAATGTAGTAATCTCAAATTATAATGGATTTAAATTGTTAACTTTTACAAAAAAAAAAAAAAAAAATAGAAGAGCCTCTAAGCATGTGCGTGCTCAGAGGTTAGTGTGTGTGTATATATTTTGTTGCTTGGCTTCAACTGGATTATTACCATTGTAATCATAAAAAGCCAATTTATTCTACAATTTTAGACCAAGCCTCTGATAAACTTTTTGTAGTCAATCCTATTTCCAATAGGAACAGTTGACAATTGAATGCAATTTTTCCCAATTATTTTCGTATCCGTGATGTGATAGAGCACTATATGTTTCAACTTTCAAGTAGGAAAAGATCTTGATAGAGATAAAAGTAAACTAATTAATTTAAAGTTTTCTCTTTGGCCCAACCATCTATTAAGTTTGATTATTTTATGAGTTTTATGGATCTATTTGACAAAGACCAACAAATATTTGAGAGGCAATAGTGGTGGTGGGGGTAATAAGAGCAATGGGAGATTGATGAAGACATGGAAGACTAATTCATTGTTACTTCACAAATTTGTCTGTTTCAAAATTTATCTTATGGGGCACACACATGTCACGTGACCAATTGAAGTAAGATTCCTTTGGTTTTAAAAGGACAGGAAATTAGAAGTTTAGGGTTCAAACAATTTTAATTTGGGTTTTTATTTTATTATTTATGGGTAATTTTATATTCAAGAGCAAAACTCTACTCTCTGCAACCCCTATGAATTATGGCTCTTTTGTAATTTTGTTGAGTTTAGAATTCTAGGGGATTTTAAGCTAGGAAGCAAGGATATGGAAAAAGGGGTTGCGTGTCCATGTGCCTTGGAACACGCACACACCTTGGAAATGACTGCATACATGTCAACTTTAATTCCTGAAAACAACCACAATTACTCATAAACAAATTTCCTAAATCTGTCCTATTTTAGAGATGGTTGAGGGAAGAGAGGGGGGGGGGGGGGGGGGTGGGGGCGCATGTACAAGAGAGCTGGAGGGTGGTAGCTGAGGGAGCGGGGAGTGTTGATGGTGGCAGTGCAAAGTGGGGGAGGGGGAGGGTGTTGGTCAGGAGAGGTAGAAAGGGGGCACTGTATTAGTTTTGAAAAATGGTTACTTTTCTCAAAATGTAAATCATTTTCCACGATTTTGGTGTAATTTCTGTTGACAATGAAAACTCTTATTGTTAACTAGTAATTTTTTATTATACAGAACATAAGAAAAATTGGAAAACAGTTTCCAGAAAATAGTTTACATAAAAACAAATGGAGGCTTAGTGATTACATTTTCATTACATTATCTTCATATTGTATTAATTCAGCTTTTCCTCATTTTACAGAATTGAAGAGATCCCTTTATACCTTATTCTCACAATATGGAAGGATTTTGGATGTTGTTGCCTTGAAGACACCCAAGCTTCGAGGCCAAGCATGGGTTGTGTTTACCGAAATAACAGCTGCCAGTAATGCAGTGCGGCAAATGCAGAACTTTCCATTTTATGATAAGCCTATGGTGGGTCTCAAGAAGCTAATTGGTACTTTGTTGCATATTGCGTGCACATGCTTGTGCATGATCTGTTTATTTGGTTTAAAATTTCAATTTTTAGAACCAGGTCCAACTTTCTTCTCTATATCATATAGTTACATTAGATCTTGGATTCTGTTTGCACACAGGGTTGTTTGTGGTCCCATATGTTTTTGCACTTCTTTTTTCTGGTTTTACAGATCTTTGATTCTGTACAGATTGCATCTCTTATAAGCTTAAGAGAAGTAAGTTTGCTCATATGTGAATTTCTCATGTAATCATTCTACTGCTGGTGGAATAAAATAATGCATCAAGATAAAATGTTCCAGTTCACCCTTTTCCCAAATTGCTTTGGTTTGTGTCAAGTTTTGACATACTATTGTATAGAATGAATTTGTCTATATCTTCATAAAATTTGTTATTTTTTCAAAAAAATAATAATAACTATTATAGTACATATTCTGGCACCTACCTCATATGCAGAAGTATAGAACAGTTTTACCCAATGGAACTGTTGTAACTATGAGATTAACATCTCATTTATACCTTTGAGCCAGCTGTAAACTGTCTTAACTCTGTTGAAGTGTGTTTAATCTGCCAATTGAAACTTATAGAGACCCCATGTGACCACTTATGTATTTTGAACTACAATACTGTGACTTGTTGGATATGATTTGTTTTTTTCCTTAATATTAACAAACTAACTGATGGTAACTATGTACCTTGAAATTGGTCGAATATTTTTTCCAATACAATGGAGTATCTTTTTTCTCCCTATTCAATGAAGAAAAATTGAATGGTTTCTTGAAAACTTATTCATTGCAGCTCCAAATGATGGCTTTGATTTAAGTTCTACAATGAGTTGATCTGTTGTATTTTATCCTTTCTTTAAAATAGAACTGCTTGCAGTATTCTCATATATTTAGATTTTTACTATGTAATGTAAATTTGAATTTGTGCATAATTAATTTGGTGCAGCGAATTCAATACGCAAAAACGAAGTCAGATTGTATTGCTAAAGAAGATGGAAGCTATGACAAGAAAAAGAAGCAAGAAGAAAAAGGTGAACAAAATTCATTTGGCATATTCTATAGTGCAAATCTTCTTTACAGTTAGTATCTATGTCCTGTATAACATTGAGGTTTTTGGTAGCATATGCTATGTTGTAAATATTTATATTCATTTGAGATACCTGAATCATTATAAGTTTAAACATATAACCACGCTGGTTACAACAAATGAATGATGGGATTACTTTTTAAGAATGTCAAGAATGATTTTCCTAGTGGGAGATGAGGGGGTATAAGAAAGCAGAAATTTGATAACGTCACCACAACAAAAACTATAATACCAATTGTTTTCAAAGTATAAAGTTTTAAACTAAATGGAAGCCTCTCCTCCCCTAAATTTCTAAATTAGGAGTGCAGAGGGAGGTTACTGTTCAATCCTATATGGGTGCACGAGTGGTATTTGCCTCCAAAAATATATAATACTTGACTATTATTTGTATGTTATTATTATAAATAAAAATAAATAAATAAATAAAAGTCGGATCATAATACCACACATGCATTCTATTTTCCTGATTGAATCCAGTCCCAATTCTATGTTATTTATATGTTCATCTGTGTTCTGTGCTTACCTAAACTTGCATGTCCAGCTGAAAGAAAGCGGCGTGCTGAAGAAGCGCAGCAATCTACCATGCCCAATGGTGCAACTGCTCAAAATGGTGGCTCAACGGTAAGTTTTCTCTTGTTTGCATTGTCTTCTATTACATACATGTGTTCTCCCTCTCTCTGTGGACTGACGGGCAATCAGATATCATAGTTTTCTTACATGGATGTGGGACAGTTTTTATTTGTTACAATGGTTCTGCAATCATCTTTTTAGGTTGGATCATTAACCTAAAGATATCAGCAATGTAATGGTGGATCTGAGATCCCATTTCAAAACTTTTACATATCTCTCACCTACTATTCAGGCACCATTTTTCTTTTCTTCTTTCCAGAAGAGAGTTTGAAAATAGCGTCCAATATGATTGTATCAATTTGGATTAAAGTGTGCCTTTGTGTTGTATGCAGGCCTCATTCCGCCACGGGAACTCAAGTACACAAGAAGCAGTTGCTCCAAACAATATACTCTTCATAGAGAATTTGCCCCATGAAGCCACTAGCATGATGTTGGAGATGCTTTTCCAACAGTATCCAGGATTTAGGGAAGTCCGAATGATTGAAGCGAAGCCAGGTATCGCCTTTGTAGAATTTGAAGACGACCAGCAGTCCTCCATGGCAATGCAGACTCTTCAGGGCTTCAAAATCACTCCTCAGAACCCCATGACCATCACTTTTGCCAAGAAGTAAAGCAATATTTCTCTCACAGCAACTGTTGTTTATTAATATTGCCTTCGTATTGCGGGGGATGTAGTTGTTGAAGAGTCTTATGCATACTTCAGTCATGTTAGGTCTTCAAGAAACCAAGTTCGGATACTGAATTTTGTTAGTTCTGATTTAGATGAAAGTAAGAAAATGTCAGCTGCAATGCGAAAATTAAACTACAATGTAGAATATGTATGATACTGATGCCGTAACCTTTGTGTTATCTATTTTTGCTTTGATGAGCTTAATTGGTCCAGTGCAATTTTTTTCCTCATGCCACTTATAATATCAGGTCTAGGCTTGGACGCTTGGTACACTTTGTACCCTGTGCTTCAAACACTGGTTTTTTCCCTAGAACCATTGCAGGTCTATAACTCTATATTTCCAGGTTTGTGTTAGCAAACTTCCACATTCTCCTTGTGTTGCCATACATTTTAATATTAATTTCTTTCAAATCTAGTTTGGACGTCACGAGGTGAGCGATTCAACCATTTGATTGGAATGTTTATTGTTTCGTGCTTAACTTCTGGTTTATTTTTTAAAACCACTTTCGTTCTATGCTTTGGATACCCAGACACAATTGACAATACACGCTTAAGAATCAGCTTTGGATGTAGTTAATATTGGCGAGCTAGAGCATCTCCATCATACCACGCAAACATACTACATTAAATTCTTATTCTTTTAATATTCCGTGTAAATGTTATCTATTTATATTCTTCTCTCTCTCCTTGTTGTCTACAGTCTAAATTGATCTCCAAGTCTCCAACAGTCTGAAAATAGGCTGTCGACTCTCCAAGTAGTAGCACAATCAGAAAATTCGAAGTAATAAGTTTGAATTTTTTTACGGTTACCTTTCATTGGGGTCAAAACTTATGAAGTGGAAAATTTGGGCTCTCGATGAGAAGGCAACAACACAAAACGAGAGAGAACAATATTCTTGCTTTATATAAAATTCATAAATGTGTATGGCTAATGGAAGCTCTAATGTTCATATGCCAACATCATTTTTATATATCGGCATGTTTCTGTTTTCAATAATTAGCAGAGCATATATGAGGAAAAATTTAATTAACACTTTTAATGTTGTGATTCAAATTTTTATTTTTAACAAAATATTTGGTATTAAACAAATAGGCAAAACTTTGGTTCAATAATTCAATGCATTGGATGGGACACAAGATAGACATGTGACCAATTTTTGACACATGTTTAAATTGTGTTGAGTCCAGTGTACTGGAGCTTTAAACCCAAGCAAAAAATGAGTGAATATGAAGATTCCAATTGTGGGAGTCAACAGATTGGCACCTCATCTGCTGAATAGGGTAGACATTGAATTTTCTTTCCGTTTTAGTTGTCTACTTGCTCCCCACACCAGTCAGACCTCCTAAGCACGAAATTGGTCTAGATTAAGACCCTACTAATCCCCATTAAATGACATTTCATTCATACCTTCTTCACCATTACAATATAAACCTCCCTTTCCTCTATTCAAAAGAGACGAAAACATTCTCTCTTCTCCCCCTCTTAAGTTCTAGTAAAGTAGAGTTAGTCTTGTCATATATTGGTCTTCCTGAGACTCAAAATATTGAGTGAGCCTCACTCTCCCTCTTCTAGTTCTTCTTTTCTACTCCACCCTTAAGACCTCCACCAAAAGCCTCTTCCTCCATTGTGGGAATCTTGCATACAAGTATAATCTCTTTCCCTAGCTTGTTTTCTATTTTCCTATAATATTAATTTAAGATTTAATCATGCTAGTTGATTATTTAAATTCGTTGAATATGTTTGAATATTCTTGATATTCTTGAATGTTATTCATATGTGTTCTTTGCATATTCTTAGCTATTTATCCAGTGTTAGAGCCAAGAATTTGTTTTTAGGGGGGGGGGGGGGGGGGGGGGGGGGTGGCCGCGAACATAAAATAAGATTAATAATTTTTTCCTAACCAACCTATATGTGTATATCTATACTATGTAAAATAGTTGAATGAGATTATTAAAGATTGCTAAAAGACTTACAAGAAAAAAAAAATTGTCAAGAGTCTTGTAACTTAACTTGCATCTCATGGTGATTCTAACGGATCCATCCAGAGACGGAACTAGTAAGGGGCAGAGGGGGGCCATTGCCCCCCCCCCCCCCCCCCCCCCCAAATTAAAAAAAAAAATAGTAATAGTATACACATTTAATGAATAGTTTAAAAATTGAGCCCAAAATAATTATTTTTGGCCCCCCTCCTCCCAATAAGTTAAAAATTGGCCCATGAAAATGATAAAACCCAACTAGCAAACAACTATTCTACAGCATCTGTGTTACTAATGTTGGCTGCTTCTCACTCTTTCTTCTTAGATCCAAGCTTTTTTTTTTTTTTTTTTTTTTTATGAGTGTTAAGATTGACTATTTGAATTTTCGTGCAAAAGATATGACTATTTTTGCTGAAAAGAAAAAAAAAATGCGCAAAGAAAAAAGAAGAAAGATAGATGAATACAAATTACAAACCAAGTTAACCTACTTGTAGTGAGTGAAAGTGGGGTGCGTGAGTGGCCATTAATCAGTGTGTGGGGTGGGATGGCAGCTGTGTTTGGCTATTAATTTTTAACTTGAAATATTTTTTTTTTAACTTACTACTTACTAGTTGGTTGTTTATTAGTAAATAAGTTTAATTTTATGTGGGTATAATAGAATTGAATAGTTGTGTTAATAAATTGGTGCTAATGTGTAGTGTACAGTCATTAGTATTACAAATTTTATAAATTCATGTATCATTAATCAAAAGAAAATTAGGATTGAAAGGGAGATTGTTGCAAAGTTTAGTTTTTGTTATTTAAAAGAATGTTGAATTCTATTTTTAAATTATTAATTTAAAATGTATTAATAAACGGTTATTTTGTTTCTCCTCTCTTTTGTTGAGGTTTTGGCCCCCCCTAAATTTTGATCCTAGTTTCGTCCCTGGATCCATCTAAAAGTTCAAGGTCCCGTTTGGTATACCCACTCAAACACATGTTTTCAGTTTTTAAACATTATACGTATTTTCACGCACTTTTTAACCTACACATATTTCTACACATGTTTTCAAACACATTTTCTTAAGTGCATATATCAAACACCTCCCAAATCTTCCAATTTTTTGTTATAATTATCTAATTTGTCAAAAATAACAAACAATTATTGAATAAGTACAAAACCATATAATAATAACCATTACCTATTCACCCAAAAAAAAAAAAAAACACTCACTTACACATAATCGTTTATTATATATATATATATATATATATATTATTAATTTAATAACAAATGACAAGCATGAAAGTATTGAGGTTCTAAAAAGTATTGCACTATTGCAAATAGTAAGGGCTTATTCGGTACGTGCGTTTAAACAGCAGTTTTTAATTTTTTTAAAAATATGTGTGGGAGAAAAAGTATATAAAAATACGTGTGATATTGTTTAAAAACTGAAAAAGTGTGATTAAAATGGTATAGCCAAACGCTTTTGTTTTTGAAGACAAACCATACACGTGTAAGACATGGACCAAATTGTAATCTCAAATTTGTCAAAAGAATCTTGTCTAGACTTCAAGTCTAAGCTTATACGCTGGCATAATGGCTAGGACATGAGACCGTAGGACAAAGGACTAAAGAAGATAATTCATCAAAAAAAAAAAAAAAAAAAGTACTAAGAAGATAAAATAAAAAATAAAACAACAAACCTGATCAAGAAATCACACAAACAGAGAGAGAGAGAGAGAACAGAGAATCAAAGAAAGAAAAGAGTTGAAGACTCACCTGTCGTGGGTGTCGCCGCGGTTTATCTATCTGGCATCTATTCAGATGTAGATCTATAATATTGAGGTGTTTGACGTGATTTTTCTGGAATAAAAAGAGATCTTCCCGCCATCAAATCCAAAAGTGCAAAGCACAAAGGTTATTCAATAAAAATAGAGCAAGAATTAGAATCTTACTTCTTATTTTTTAAGAGCATTCTCGTCAAATATGCCAAAAAATATAGCATTTAACATTTTAAAATCCAATTTTATAACATGTAACACACCACTTTACAATACAACTTATATCAAAATTTCTATTTTTTTACTGTTTCATTTAAATAATGTTTCTTTATTATTTTTCAATAATTTTTTTATTTTTCCTTCTCTCTCTTTCTCACAGCACCGCCGGCACCATACTACCAACCACCCACCAAAAATCCACCACCCATACCACAACCACCACTAACAAAAAAAGAAAAAAAAAATCACAGCAAAAAAAAAACCTCTACATCCACCCACAACCACCAACCACAGCAGAAAAAAAAAAAAAAAAAAAAAAAAAAAAAAAAAAAAAAAAAACCTCCCCCATCGCCAAGATTTGATAGCATGTCGTTTGTGTCGGCCTCGCAAGATCGGAGCCCAATCGGACCCAAGAAGAACGATGCAGAACCAAAAGAGAGAGAGAGAGAAAAAAAAAAAAAAAAAAGAAGAAGAAGAAGAAACCTCCATTGCCGCCATCGAACCACAGCCATCAAACCCACGATGCATGACCACAATCACCGAAGCACAGCCATTGGCATCCCACAATCGCCGAAACACAATCATCGGTAGAGCCCACACATCAGCAAACCACATCAGTGAAGCACAGAGAGAGAAGAGAGAAGAAAGAAGTGAGAGAGGAAAGAGAAAGATAGAGCAGAGAGAGAGCGTTGAGTGAATAAAAAAAAATTAGTTTGGCTTGATGCTCTGGCCTGGGTTTCATCGGAGAGGGAGGCAGAGACGTCGAGTAGAGGGAGAGAAAGAGTAGAGAAATGGTGAGACAAGGAAGAAACGAAAATGAGAAAGACAAAGAAGAAAAGAAAGTGGGCCCCACCTGAATAAATAAATAATATAAATTTTACAATTGGTGAACAGTGCGGTCTCAAATATGAGATTGCACTGTTCATCAATGCCAAAAATTATAGCATTTAAAACCCTTGATGGAGCAAGCTTTTGGGTCAAAAATGCTATAAAAAAAAAAACATCTTTTAGCATATAAAAGGCTAAACGGGAATGCTCTAAGTAGGTATAATATTTTCACAACAAAGCTCAAGTGGTAAATTATTATTGATTTTCATTTTAGTTTTTTATTAACATTATTTTTTTTTACTTACTTAATATCTAGATTTTGTTGTGAAATTATTGTAAAAATATTGTGCTTTTAGCCTTTTTTTTTATATAAAAATCATATACGAAAATTGGAAGGGGGGGGGGGGGAGGTTCCAGTATTTTCTTAGAAAAAATTTAAATTGGTAGGGATAATTATCATATTAATATATACTAATTAATTTTTTTGAAAAATTTTAGGGTGGGCACTGTATTTATCATATGTTCATGTATAGCACTAGGTTTAATCTTAAATTAATATCCAAAATATGAAAAACATGTTAATTTCATAATTCTCTCAAATCCTTAAATATAGGATATCACCATTCACACAAATTCACTAAAATTTATTTTTCAATTCAAATATGATGATGAATAAATGCAATTAGGGTTTATTGTATGCACACACATTTAAATTCAAGCAAGTAGCTTGCCAATTTAAATTAAAGCAATAAACATGCAGTTGATATGTTGATTAATTGGATGATGTGACATGAACGTTGGCCACTATTGTCTAGAAGATCAGTTTCACCGAACAAGGTGGATGCCTAACATCTTTCCATCTTGTAACATAACCTCCAAGCTTAAATCAATGGTTGGTAGATCAAATACTTATCCATGTAATTTTCAATCTCTAGATTGTAATTAGAAAACAAAGCCATGTACTTTATCTTTGATTATATCTATGACCAAAACCATGTAATTTTCTATGATCAATGTACATTCATTCTCAAATCTATAAAATGATGAATTTTTCAATTATGGTTTTTTTTTTTCCAATAATTAAATAAGTGGCAACTCTATTGTAAAACTCTTAATCTAAAAGGAACATATAGTCAGTTGAATTACATTTTGAGAGGCTCCAACGTAAACCTACCCATTTACATGGGTTTGTCCCAAACCAATCAATTCAAAATGGGTCGAGGTGCGGTCTCTCATAAGGTTTTTCCTTGACTTTGTCATCGGGTAGACATCCTTGGTCGATGTTGTTCGAGGGGATGTTCTTCATCAGCGTACATTAGAAGACAAGGGTTACTTCCTAGGGTGGGCCCTTGGTCCCATTACCAGGTCTAGGCCCTTTCTCATAGGGGATATGGGTTAAGCCTGGTTCCTCGAATCACTTATTCCTCCAGTGGCCTCGTGCTTCACGGCCCGTGGCATACAACCAGAGGACCATTCCACATACACCAACTAATATGTGTTAAGAGTAGTGCATTAAAGGCAACGTAACACTAAGTGCCTTACAAGCAAAAATGATGATTGTAAACAAGTTCAAGATAGCTAGGTACAAATTAATCAACCTACTCGTGATCACATTTTGCAAAGATGTTTAGGGCTTCTATAATTTCTCGTCTCTCCTATAGTAGAATAGAAGGATTATTGAACGCTAGAAATATAAAAATATCGCTAAATATTATATTGCTAAGAGTTAACAAATTAAAGTAGTGGTATAAGCTATAAAGTTGGTCTGAAACTTATTATTTAAAAAAAAAATCAAACAAACAAACAAAATTAAAAACTTATTATGGAGATATAGTGGTCTTCAATTTTAAAGTTGTTTATCAATTGAAAAAGATGAAATATCAAATAACGATATAGGAGCAAAGGATGATGAGGAAAACTTATGAGATAATTATCGAGCTTAAGAGAATCTTCTCAATTATTTTGCTGAAGTCAATTTTGATTATCTAAGATAGGTTTTTTAAGAAAAAATTATTAATCAATTTATACATTGTGCATTCATAAATATAACAATAATAGAGTGGTTTGGGTTTTGTAAGACATGCTCATCATAATGCTGAAAATCTTATCATTGGAGAAAATATCATGTAAAGTCACTTAGTCCTTTGTTAGAAAGAAATCTCCTTCCTCTTCAGTGTGGACCTGTGGCCAAGGTTGTTAAAATCGGGATCCTACGTAGGATCGTTGAAGGTAGGTGAGATCGTAGATCGTAAGAGCAGATCGTGAATCGTAAGATCCTACATATTTTCAAATTTAAAGCAAAAAACACATTGATAATGGCTTTGCATGTTGAATAATCATGTAAATTATAAATTCATCCATAAAAAAAAAATTTAGATTTGCATCATATAATGTAATTTTCATGTCATACATCGCTAAGTTATACTAACAAAACAAATATATTTAAGTTTTGACCCAATGTATCTAAAAAGTTCAATAAATGTTTAATTAGCAACCAAATTACCAAAATATTTATCAAAACATATGCAAAATATTTTCCAAATTCTAAGTTCCAAGTTTGAAATCCAAAATAAGTTAGTAAATTGAAACTAGCTAACTAAAACATAAAATCCAAAAGCAAGATGAATATTAAGGTAAAGTGAACATTTAATTATTCTCATTCTAAGGTTCTTATAACCACCGTTCTAAATTCCTAATCATCATCATCTATTTCATCATCTGTATAGACATAATATATTTGTATACTAGAGCTGCAGAAGACATTAAGATACAATTTCACACTTAACTATTCAAGTTATACCACTCAGCAACAATTAAAGGGCATGCTCAAAAAAATCAATCAATCAATATACAAATCCAAGCATAACTGATAAAATTATATATAAAAAAATTATTTTAGTAGTATTAAAACATAAATTAGTATATTGATCAAATAAATTTGACAACATTATAGCTTAAAAGGTAGCAAAGCCAACTTCAAATTCTTCATTTAGAAATGATGAAGCATTCCTTTATTTTGATTACAAGTGAACTAGAAATTAGAAAACATTTGCTTAAGTTAACATAATTTTATAAAATAAAAAATAAAAAGTCATACCATCACAACATGAAAAAAAAAAAAAAAAAAACCCTTAAAGCTTCATCAAAACAAAAAATTTATCCCATAAAAAAAAAACCAAAAATTTTTATTTTTGCTAGGATTAGTAGGATCGGTAAGATCTCATACGATCCTACAATCCTATACTATCCTACACGATCCTACCATTTTTACGATCCTACTATTTTTACGATCCTAAACGTTTTGGTGAGATGGGATCATAAAATCGTGCAATCCTATGATTCAGATTACAATTTTGACAACTATGCATGTGGCTTATAACAAACATTGGCCTTTACCACACACTTCTTCTTAATGAATCGGTACAAGCATGAGAACCACCGCAATGGAGTAGCCTAATAGCTGCCCTCAATCCACTCCACTCTCTTTCTACCTAGGAGAAACCCATAACGCCACCCAATTTGATGGGTTTTTGTTGTTGTTCGAATTTGGATTGTAGCATTGATTTTGTTTGATGGTGATTTAGGTTGGATTGATTTAGATTGTGCACCACTATGAATACGTTAGATAACTCCTTGCTGGATTTTGGGATTATCATTGTTGGGTTGATTGGTTTTTGTTGGTGCAAACACAATAATAATGGAAATAACACAAAGAGAAACTGAATAATAATTCTGAATATTATTAATTTGAAGAGAAAGAAAATACATAACACTATTTGTTTTGAAGCGCGGCTCTCGCTCTCTTTAAGGAAATTCAAGCCCTTAGTTGGCTAAACTTTGTTACCGATGCAAACCTTCTTTAACTTGTCTCTCCCAGGATACAACAGCCCAATAAATGTTATATGGCTAGAACAGCTTCTGCACAAAGTGTTTAAGCCTAAAGCTCCACCAGAAAGAACACCATTCCTTGCCAAGAACCTCTCTTATTTTTATTTTATTTTATTTTATTTTATGTATTGTAGTAACTTGGATTGGGTTTGAATGAGTCTATTTATAGACTCAATGGGCCTCACGAAATTACTACCCAAATTAATCTGATTAATTAAGTCCATTATTCTGATGTAGTGAGTGTTATAAGATTAATTGTTGGATATTAATCTGATGGGCTGGAGTTACACATTTAATGGTGAAATAAGGAGTTTCTGAAGAATGAAAAGGCCGAAACGGATAGTCCATTAAGTGGGTTAATGGCTCTTTATTTTTCATAGTAAAAATGAAGTATTAATTAGGGTCATTTACTTACCAACGGATATGGTAATTATTCTGAATGGGCTGTCAAGTAGGAGAATCTAAGAAGCTGATTCATTTCCATTTTTGATACCTCCACCCTTCACCTCCCCCTTGCGCACATATTTAGCCCAATATCTAAGACAATTCATGTTAGCTCATTAATCACCACAATTAAAAAGAAAAAAAAAATAGTCTCTCTCATTTTCAATGTGGGATTAAACATTTTCACTAACTCCTCATCGTTCATATTCACTCTCACATCTTTACATTTATGTTGTAACATTTATTCATTTTAATTAATTAATATTAAAATGCTCCAATAATCCCCGACTCATTTTAATATTAAATTTTTTTAGTTAAAGAGAGATTACCAGGCAAAGATGGGTCACTATGCATCATGAAGGTGTGCTCTTCATTGAACCTTCACTTAGTAAAACAGCGACCTCAACTCAAGAGTCATAGTGGTTTCCGACTTGAACTAGGACTGCTTTAGGGAAATTAAGTGTCACTGCTTACACATAACAACCCAGGTGTTGACATGAGCCTAGCACTTTATGGTCGTGAGCCGATCCCAGTTTCATGAGTGTATTTGAGATTAAGTCCAAATCTCATAGGGAGCGGCCCCACCCCCACACTCACATAGGTGAAATTTTGTCAAGGGTAATCCTGTAATTCTGACACCTTACTCATACGAGATATAAATTTCATTAAGAATTTTTTACTTAACTTCTCCACATTATAGGATAAATGCACTTACATCATAGGGATGAATAATTTAAAAAATTATTTACAAAATAAATAATTAAAAAAATCAATAATGCATTTCTTATGACCATCGTATGATTTGTTTTTTTCCATTGAACCCAATTCTCTGGATCTCTGGTCTTTGGGTTCGGTATCCTTATACATGGCTCATGATTCTATGGACTTTAGTCCCATCCCCCTCGATGTATTCTAGACCTTATTTTTTGCCAAGGCCTTAGTAAATGGATCTGCAAGATTATTATTAGATTTAATATAATCCACAGTTATGATGCCACTATTCAAATAAGATCGCACGGTACTGTGCTTTCTTCTTATAGGTCTGGATTTGCTTTGTAGTAACGGTTTTTAACTCTACCAATTGTGACAGTGCTATCACAATGAATTAATATAAGGGGAATTGGCTTTTTCCAAATTGAAATTTCATATAACAAATCTCTAAGCTAATTTACCTCTTCACTAGCTGAAGTTAATGCTATTAATTCAGCTTCCATTGTTGAATTAGCAATTATTGTTTGCTTTTTAAATTTCCAACAAATTGCACCACTACTTAAGATAAAAATATAACTAGTGGTAGAGAGAGAATCACCTGACAAAGTATTCTAATCGGTATCACTAAAAACTTCAATCACAGCAGAGAACTTTTTATAAAATAAGCCATAACTTTTGGTACTAATTAAATATCTCATGACTCACTCAATAGCTAGCCAATGATCTCTACTAGGTTTGCTAGTAAATCTGCTAAGTACTCTTATTGTATATGCAATGTTAGGTTTAGTACAATCAGTAGCATAACGCAAACTACCAATGATGCTAGCATAATCTTTTTGATTAAAAATCTCATCATCATTATTTACAGAAAATAAATGAACACTATAATCAAAAGAAGTAGATACACTTTTGTGATCATGAAAATTATATTTTCTCAATATTTTCTCAACATAATGTGATTGATTAAGAAATATTTCATCACATATTTTTGTAATTTTCATGCCCAAAATAAAACTAGCCTCACCAAGATCTTTCATATCAAAATGGTTTTTAAGCATATTTTTTTGTCTCATTTATAACATGCATATTTGAGTTAAAAATCAATATATTATCCATGTAGAGGCTAATAATAACATGTAAATTATTTCATGATTTAGAATAAATACATTTATTATATTCATTTGATTTATAGTCATTCTTAATCATGCAGGAATCAAACTTTTCATGCCACTGTTTTGGTGCTTGTTTTAAGCCATATAGGAATTTAGTTAGCTTATATACCTTGCTTTCTTGTCCAGGCTTTACAAAGCCTTCGAGTTGATCCATATAAATCCCTTCCTCTAGGTCCCCATTTAGAATAGCAGTTTTTACATCTATTTGATGAATTTTCAAATCAAAAATTGCAACAATAGCAATTAACAATCTAATAGATGTAATTCTTGTTACTGGAGAAAAAGTATCAAAGAAATCAAAATTAGCTTTTTGTTTAAAGCCTTTTGCAACAAGTCTAACTTTAAACTTATCTATTGATTCATCTGATTTCAACTTTTTTCTAAGGACCCATTTACAACCTATGGTCTTACAACCCGATGGAAGATCTTCTGATTTTCAAGTTCAATTAGAAATTAGAGATTCCATTTCATCATTTATAGCATTTTTCTAAAATATAGCATCAGGTGATGTTAAAGCCTCTTTTAAATTTTGAGGATTTTCCTCAATGTTAAAAACATAATAATCAGGACCAAATCCTTTTCAACTCTAGCTCTTTTACTCCTTCTAGGTTCCATTTCAAAATTTTCTTGATTTTGTAAATGAGAAGTAGAAGAACTAGGTTATGACAAAATATTTTCTTCACCCCCACTATTTTTCAATTTAAAAGGAAATTTTCTCTATGAAAAATTGCATCACCAAATTCAAAAATTATTTTGTTTTCAAAATCAAAAAATCTATAGGCTGTACTATTAATTGCATAACCAAAAAAAGCACAGGTAGTAGCTTTTATACCTAATTTAGGTATTTTAGGGTCAGTAAGCCTTATATAAGCAAGACAACCTCATACTCTCAAATATCCTAAATTTGGCTTATGTCATTTCCACATCTTAAAAGGTGTGGTATGTGACTTTTTATGTGGCACCCTATTCAAAACATGACATGCAATTAAAATAGCTTCACCCAAAAAATGTAAAGGTGCACCAAATTCAATTAACTTGGCATTTGTTAACTCAATTAGAGTTCTATTTTTTCTTTTAACCATACCATTAGAAGCAGGTGAATATGGTGCAGTAGTTTCATAGATAATTCCCAAAGACTGAACAAATGAGTTGAAAGCAGTTCATTCATACTCATGGCCTCTATCTCTTCTTATTCTTTTTGTTTTTCTACCGAATTGATTTTCAACTTCTTTTAAAAAATCTTGAAATTTTTCAAAAGCATCACTTTTATTTTTCAACAAATAAACAGTTGTATACTTTGAGAAATTATCAATAAAAGTGATAATATAATTATTTCTCTCACGAGTTAAAATTTCCTCAAATTCATATAAATCGGAGTGAATTAACTCAAGCAATTCGGTATTTCTTACAACACTTTTATGTGGCATTTTTGTAATCTTAGCTTAACTACAAGTTTCACATTTTTCAAAATCTTTTGATAGTCTTGGAATTAATCCTAAACTACTCATGATTCCCACATATCTACTATTTATATGACACAAACGAGCATACCAAAAATTAATAGAAGAAAACATATAAACTGAATTGGTAGATGCTTTATTATTCTCAACATTCAGTTTAAATATTTCATCATAAGCATAACCCTTGCCCACAAATAATCCCTTTTTAGTGATTACATAGTTATCAGATTCCATAGTTTGCTTGAAGCTAGCCTTGTTAAGCAAAAAACTTGACATCAAATTCTTCTTTATGGATGGAGTGTAGAGTACATCTTTTAATGTTAGCACACGTCCAGAAGTAAATTTCAAATCAACCTCACCACTCTCAAGAACCTTAGTTTTACTAGTCACCAAGCATAACAGTTTTTTCTTCTTCAAAAGGAGTGTACAACTTGAACCAATTTTTATCATAGCAGATGTGCCTATTAGCCCCAGAATCTACCCACCACCCTTCAACATATTTCACCATATAGATGTTTGTAATAATAGCTACTAAAGGCTCTTCGATTATGTTAGCCTGCGAGACATATTCACGTTTCGAAATTTTCAAAATTGAGCAATATGCCCACTCTTGCCACAGACAAAACAGGATCTATTAAATTGATCTTGTAAAGGGGGTCCTTGGTTCTTATTGTAATTTTTATTCGGGTTTCCCCTTCCTTGAGGTCTATTATTATTTTTAAAGGCTCTCTTTTTAGGCTTCAATTGACCATTTCTAGGAAATGATTTTTAGGCATATTATTATTGGCTGAAATAAGGTTTACTTTTGTGGTGGAATTACCATTTCTCTCTTGTGTCATGAGTGCATCTTGTCCTCTAGCCTCCTCCTCCACACTGATGTGTGTGATCAAAGTCTCCAATGATGTCTCCTTTTGTTTGTGCTGCAAAGTCCTTTGGAACTCCCTCCAAGATCGTGGTAGTTTATCAATTATGCCAGCTACCACCAAATTGTCTCCAATCATTCCTTCGGATCTCAATTCTGCCACAATCATTTGGAAGTCATGTGCTTGATCCACCACCGATTTTCCATCCACCATTTGGTAACGGAAAAATATACTAGCAGCATACATCTTTGCACCAGCCTCCTCGGTATCATATTTGTTTTGTAAAGTTTTTCAAATTTTCTTAGCAGAATTATAAGTTGTATCATAATAATCATAAAAATGATCGGCAGGACAATTTAAAAGATAAAAGCGACAATTGTATTCATCTTTTGTATACTTATCTATTTTTTCTTGATGGAGACTATATTCTTCCTCACTCATCTCATCGGTAGGAATTTTTGATAGATTCTTATCAGTAAGGATGTAGGCGACTTTGAGAGGGCTCAAGTAGAAGAGGACTTTTCCTTTCCACCTCTCGAAGTGGGCTCCCTTAAAGTGAAAGGGCTTGTTGAGATCTCCAACTGGCTCATTTGGTTTCTCTTGTGTAGGTTCCATGTGATAAATTTCCTAAAAATTGTTGTTGCAAACACAATAATAATGGAAATAAACAAAAAAAAACTGAATAATACTTCTGAATATTATTAATTTGAAGAGAAAGAAAATACACAACACTATTTGGACTGAGGCACGACACTTGCTCTCTTTAAGGAGATTCAAGCCTTTGGTTGGCTAAACTTTGTAATTGGTGCAGACCTTCTCTGACTTGTCTCCTCTAGGATACAACAGCCCAACAAATGTTATATGGCTAGAACAGCTTCCGCATAAAGTGTTTAAGCCCAAAACTCCACTAGAAAGAACACCCTTCCTTGCCAAGAACCTCTCTATTTTTATTTATTTTTTTTATTTTTTTTGTGTATTGCAGTAACATAAATTGGATCTGAAGGAGTCTATTTATAGGCTTAATGGGCCTCACAGAATTACTACCCAAATTAATATGATTAATTATGTCCATTATTTTGATGTAGTGGGTGTTACAAGATTAATTGCTAGATATTAATCTAATGGGCTGGAGTTACACATTTAATGTTGAGATAAGGAGTTTCTGAAGAATGAAAAGGCCCAAATGGATAGTCCATTAAGTGGGTTAATGGCTCTTTATTTTCTATAGTAAAAATGAAGTATTAATTTGGGCCATTTATTCATCAACAAATATAGTAATTATTCTGAATGGGCTGTCAAGTAGGAGGATTTAAGAGGTTAATTCATTTCCATTTTTGATACCTCCACCCCCCTTGCGCACGTATCAAGTCTAAAATTTTAAACAATTCATGTTAGTCTATTAATTACCATCATTAAAAAGAATAAAATAGTCTTTCTTCTTTTCAACGTGTGATTAAACATTTTTACTAATTCCTTATCATCCATATTCACTCCCACATCTTTACATTTATGTTGTAACATTTATTTATTTTAATTAATTAATATTAAAATGCTCCAACATTTTTTTTTTAAATTTTTTTATTGGTATTTAGGAGAAATTGAAATAGAAAACGAACCCCAAATATATTTTTAGGGGATGAAAATGCAAAAACACTTAAGGCTCCATTTGAGGCTCCATTTGTTTTGAAGTAAAATATTTTCAGTTGTTTGATATGACAAGTAAAATTTTTCAAATAAACTACCAAAACTTATGGCATAGCATAGAAGCTGCTGGTACCATAGGTCCGATCACTGGACTATTGCAGTTAGCAGCCAAAACGGTAGCTCTGGCGACCAAACCACTGGAACTGGCTATCAGAGTTGTGGCTTCAGTGATCGGATTGTCAACAATCATTGTCGAAGTGGTATCTTTGTTGACCAGATTGCCAACACGAGTCGACAAAATGACGTTTTTAGTTACCAGACCTTTGGCACCGGTTGCAGTGCAGCATCTCTAGCCACTAGACTGCGAACACTGGTCAGTGAAGCGGTGTCTTTGGCCACTGTACCAGTGGCCTAGCGCCCAGATGGAGGAGGGGAAGCCAATATATATTTTTGGAAAATGTTTTACTAAATTTTCAAAGATAAAATATTTTACAACTCTTTATAAAAGATATTATTTGACAAATTTGACTATATTTTATGTGCAAACAAACACTTGAAAAATAAGAAAATATTTTCTTAAAAATATTTTACTTTAAACAAACTGAGAAACTATTATGAGGAACAGTTTCTCAAAACTCAAAACTAAAAACAAGCTCATTACTTTACATAACTTAGCGTAAATTGGTGGGTGAAAATGATACAAGATACTGATAGAATTATAAATTCAGAATTCTAAGCATGTCAACATTTCAGTTATATTCAAGTCACTAATCAAATACATACTTCCCCTAGAAACTCAAACAAAATGAGTAATTTTATCCATCAATCCACATTTCAATGACTTTCTTTATAATCTCCCACACACCACAAGTCCCAAGCAAGTGGATGAGTGGGCATCATTCTCACATATGCGAGTGGCGCTGACACCGAATAGCCCTGCGCCGAATTACGTGTTGCTCTGTGAATTGGGTGACCCATCAATTCACGATTAGGTTGCACATTGCAGCCACTCGCAAAGTGAACGACACTGGGACCGACAAGCTCGAGAGCAAGCATCGAACACTCTCCTTGAAAATTTCAAAGAAACAAAGCACTTGTACAATGATCATTGGCTACCAACATTCCACGCTCTCCATGGTCGCGTGAAGCATAATCCGTGAGTTTCTGGTACGTCAAATACTCTAATTGTGCCTTTAATCTTTACAAAAACCGTACCATGTGCACTTCAATCTGTCCTTCCTCAAATATTCCTGCCCTGAATGAAATCACATTGCTCGGTTGTGTCGTGGTCCCCACTCTGCTTCTCTTATCGTTAGCCAGGGACGGAGCATAGTGCCTTCAATGCCGAAAATACCCCCAAAGGCTAGGCATGTCTTCGATGTGGTCAAAGTACCTCCTTATCCAAGGGGTTATAAAAAAAAAAAAAGTACTTTATCAAGGAATACGTTTATGGAGAATTGTTATTCTCTCTATAATTTCATCCAAGGCTAGAAAAAGGAAAACCTTTTTTTTTTGCCATAAATTTCTCTTCATCCTAAATTATTTGTCGGGTAACTTTTTAAAAGAATATCATCTAATATTTTGTGAGTCAAGTAAAAATATACAAATTTTCAAAACTATTTTCATTAATTTAAATCATAAATAAAAGAAAAATTCTTAAATATTCTTGGAGTATGGATGCATTTATGGGGAATTGCTATTCTCTCTCTATAATTTTATCCAAGGTTGGAAAAAGAAAAACCCTTTTTTTCCCATAAATTTCTCTTCATCCTAAATTATTTGCCGGGTAACTTTTTAAAAGAACATCATTTAATATTTTGTGAGTCAAGTAAAAATATATAAATTTTTAAAACTATCATCATTAATTTAAATCATAGATAAAAGAAAAATTCTTAGGTATTTTCGGAATATAGCAAAATGGTGATCTATTATTTCACATTCATGGTGAACCTTATCATGAATGTCAAAGGAGGGAGCACCATTCTTCGTACTCTAAAAGTACCTACGATAAAAAATGACATTAACTTTTAAAATAATATAAAAGGTAAGATAAGAATTTTATTTATTAATTTTCGAAAGAGAATTTCATTTTGGGACATCCCAAAATAGAATAGAAGACTTCATTGCAGTTTTAAGCCAAAAGATCAAGATGCCTAATACGGTAGAGTTAGCGGAGGCGTTGGCAGCTAGTCGTGTAATGTCTTTAGCTAAAGAGTTGAGTATTTTTAAGATTGCCTTTAAGGGAGACTGTCTTCGAGTTATTCAAGCCATTAATAGTCAGGAAGCTTGTCAAGCGATGTTTGGTCACACTATAAAATAAATTCGTTGCATTTGATCTATTCTACAGAGTTGCAGCTTCCAACATGTTAAAAGGGAGGGTAAAATATTGGCTCATGCCCTTGCTAAACGAGCAATTTTATCTGCAGACATTGATGTATGAGTAGAAGAATTACTTGGTGATTTTAATTTGATGATGTATTCCAATTTGATATAGTTATATAAAATTACTTACATTTTTCTATAAATAAAATACAAATTTTATTATGCATAAAAAACCAGTTTTTTTTTTTGGGAAGAATATTTAAAAACTAGTTAGAACATAGTTTCTCTCAAAAAAAGAAAAAAAGAAAAAGAAAAGTTAGAACATAGTTTCAAAGATTATTTAATAGCAATTTCTATTAATTGCCAACCTTAGAAAAAAAAAAAAAAACTTCTTTAACTGCCCCCAAGATAAATAATAAATTCTTGATAGATAAATAACAACAAACAAAACATGGTCATATTATTTTCATTAATAACGGATTTCAAAAATTCTCTATATTGGCAGTCAAAAAAAAAAAATTTCTCCATATTGGGAAAACACTTCCCATTACTCAAAATAACATAAAAAGTAATACTCACTAACCAAGGAAAACAAAAATCAAAAGCAAAGGTCAACTCAAACACAAGTGACAGGTAAGTAACAGCAAAACTCTTTTTTAGTTTAGACGCACCAAGGCCATTCCCGTAATTTCACACTCCCCATATTCCTCGCTCCTTCCTTCCTTTAAACCGTACTCCCCCAGCTCAACCACTTCGTTGTTTTCATTTAACAGTTTCCTCAGAAAAAAACTTCCAACCGTTCTCTCCTCGTATGGTATAAATGTCTTCCTCAGCTAAATCTATAGTTCCGACCAGACCAAACCAAACCCATATCCTAAAATTCTAACTGTAACTGTACGAACTGCAAAATCCAAAGAGTGATGAAAAAGCAGAAGAGCATTATTCTTAAAATGGACGAACCATTACCAATCTCAAACCCCTTTGACTTTTTAACTGAAGAGATAATCTTCGCTATTCTCGACTCTCTAAACGACGACGCATTTGCCAAGAAGTCGTTTTCCTTAGTCTGCAAGTCGTTTTACTTCATCGAGTCTCGCCACCGCAAGACTCTCAGGCCTTTGAGCTCCGACCTCGTACTAAGAACACTGAAGCGGTACCGTTTCGTGTCTGAGCTCGACCTCTCTCTCTGTCCTCGAGTTGACGACGCCACGTTGACTCAGATAGCCTTGTCGAGAAGCTCTCTTCGCTCGATCAACCTGTCGAGGTCGAGGCTTTTCACGCACAACGGGCTGTCGAGTTTGGTGGCAAACTGTGCTGGGTTGGTGGAGATCGATTTGTCGAACCGGGCGGAGCTGACGGACACGGCGGCGGCGGCGATTGCGGAGGCGAAGAATCTCGAGAGGCTGAGTTTGGCGAGGTGTAAGATGGTCACCGACATGGGGATTGGTTGTGTGGCGGTTGGGTGTAAAAAGTTGAGGTTCATTAGCTTGAAATGGTGCCTTCGTGTCAGTGATTTGGGTGTCGGATTGATCGCTATGAAATGCAAGCAGATTCGGGCTATGGATCTTTCTTTCGTACCGGTAAATCCTATTGTTTCCTTCTTCCTTCTTCGTTTTTTGGTTTTTGTTTGGTGGCTGAGAAAGTTATTTATTATTTTTTTTTTGGTTGCTGTTGTTAGTGTTGATTGGTTTGTTTGATTCAATTCATCTTAGAGTGTTTACTTTTTTGTTTATTGAGTTGGTTTGGACATTTTTTTTTTTTTTTGGATTTGGTCTGCGTTTGAGGAATTATATGTCTGTGTTTGTTGGTCAGTTTGGCAAATATGATGTCATTATATTTGAAAAGAAAAAAAGATTTTCTTGTTGTGGACTAACAAAAATGGATATTTGCTAGTTTGAAAGGTGGATGGTATGTAGTCAGAATAATATATGAGATTGAGATTTAAATCCTGATTAAGATTGAAACCATGTTCACCTTTGGATTTGTAAGACTGTAAAATTTAATTTGAACCATGAAATGAATCCATTTCAAACAGAGGGGATATTAGTCTGTTGATTTTCAGGTGTGCCGGTGTTGTTGATCGATTGAATTTTTATATCTCAGTGGGATTTTATGAGGTTAACTTTCCTCTGTGAGATTGGTCCTTCATAATCAGAGTGGAAATATGGGTTTCTTTGAAAGTGGTCTTAGAAGATTAATGTAATCTAGTGTACGGAAGATTGGATTACAATAAGATTAACTAGTTTCTGCGGATGATTATTCTAAATAAAATGATAGGTTTACCTAAAGTTATTAATTTCTTTCATTGGTGAATCTTAGATAGTGGGTGATTCTTTTGCATTGGCGGCATCAATGATAGTTGACCAATCATTAGTCAAAAAGTTGCGGGTTACAAAAAGCCAGCACCTTAGCATATTAAGCCAATCTCAAGTGCTTAATTTTTTTTGTATTTATTAGTTTATTTTATGGTTGATTAGGCTATCTTACTTGTCCAGCTATGTTTTTGTTGATCTAGATTGAATTTTTCTGTCACATGGAAGTAGAAACTGTTGCTACAGATCATGAACATAATGAGTGATACGGTCATGAGACAAGATTTATTGCTCAATGCATAATTTATCTTGTTTCATAAATTCAAAGTCTCTCTTAAATTCAAATGCATGCACTCATTAAGCAGTATACAATTGATTGTATCAAAAAAAAAAAGAAAAAAAAAAGCAGTATACAATTGATGTTCTTTAAACACATGTCAGGCAGTTATTTAAAAAGAAAAACGAAATTTATACCCTTTTGCACTGCAGATCACTGAGAAATGTCTTCTACCAATCCTGGCACTGGAGCATCTAGAAGATTTGGTTCTTGAGGGATGCCCAGGTATTGATGATGATGGCCTTGCAACCCTTAAACACAGTTCCAAGTCGCTAAAGGTACATTTTATTTTTATTTTGTCATAATCTTAATACTTATTTTTAGCTCTTTGAAGATTTATAGATTTTTTTTGGCATGTCTGTCTTTTTTTGTACAACTTTATGGTAAATGCCCATATTATACACATTTAATTTAATAGGTTGAACTGTCAGGATCCAGTCTATAATAGGAGCTACATAACATCTCTTAACTGCTATGTCAAACTTATTGGTTTAGCTTTGCTTTAATTCAATGTTATTGGCATTGACCTTTATCCAATTTTTCATTTTTCACAGACACTTGATATGTCAAATTGTCAGAATGTCAGTCATGTGGGTTTGTCTTCTCTGACATATGGTGCTGAGTACCTGCAACATCTTATTCTAGCATACAGTCTTTCTGTAAGTCCGTAAAATATTTATGGTAATTTCCTTACTAAAAGTTTGATATATATTCCTTCTAATAATTCTTTAAATCTTTAATTGATTCAGGTGACTGCTGATCTAGCAAAATGTCTGCATAATATATCTGGGTTGCAATCTATTAAATTAGATGGTTGTTCAGTTACAACTTCTGGGATAAAAGCCATTGGAAATTGGCTTGCGTCACTTAAGGAGCTGAGCTTAAGTAAATGCATGGGAGTGACTGATGAATGCCTATCCTTCCTTGTGCAAACACACAAAGGACTGAGGAAATTAGACATCACATGCTGTCGCAAGATAACATATGCCTCTATAGATAGCATAACAAATTCATGCACCTCCCTCACTTCTCTAAGGATGGAGTCCTGTAGTTTGGTTTCAAAGGAAGCTTTTGTGCTGATTGGACAGCGTTGCCGATTCTTGGAGGAATTGGATGTCACAGATAATGAAATTGACAATGAAGGTTTCACCATGGGCCTTAGCTGTCCTTTTTATAAATTATACTATCTGCAGATGATTAAAGCTTCTTTTTTGCAGGTTTGAAGTCCATCTCAAGATGTTCCAAACTTCTCACCTTAAAGCTTGGAATTTGCTCGAACATAACTGATGATGGGCTTACCCATGTTGCAAATGGTTGTTCCAAGCTCAAAGAGCTAGATTTGTACAGGTTTGCAACTTTTAAACTCTTTAGTCTTTACAGATTCCTTTCAAATTAGAGCTTAGAATAAACCATAAATGGGGTACCCTAAGCTTTCTTGGTCCCCTTCATTGATGCTTCAGAACATGGTGTTATTTCATTCAAGTATTTGAAAGTCCATTTCATAGATTTGTTTTCATCATAATGCTAGATCGAGCTATGTCTAAAGTTACATTATTCTTAACAAGGTAAGCTTTGTTTCTTCCTCTTCTAGATCCTCTGGAATAACTGATGAGGGCATAACAGCAATTGCTCATGGCTGTCCTGCACTGGAGATGATTAACATTGCTTACAACGATAAAATTACAGATACTTCATTAATATCCTTGTCAAAATGCATGCTGTTAAAAGCACTTGAGATTCGAGGATGTCATTCTGTGTCATCGGTGGGTCTATCAGCCATTGTTATGGAATGTAGGCAACTTATGGTGCTGGACATAAAGAAGTGCACCAACGTTAATGATGATGGAATGATTCCAGTTGCTCAATTTTCCAAAAACCTTAAACAGGTACAACCCATTTCCTCTCTCTAGTTGTCAGGGACATCGAATTGCGTTTGCAAACTAATAGTAGGGGCTCATTTCTTTTTTACTGCAGATAAACTTGTCATATTGTTCAGTTACAGATGTTGGGCTCTTAGCTCTCGCCAGCATAAAGCGACTGCAGTGCTTGACTATCTTGCACTTATCGGGGTTGACTCCTAATGGTCTGGCTGCTGCCCTGTTAGCCTGTCGAGGACTAACAAAAGTGAAGCTCCACACGTCCTTTAAACCATTAATTCCTCAATCTCTTTTTGAATATATGGAAGCCC
This sequence comes from Lithocarpus polystachyus, assembly GCA_033629205.1. NCBI lineage: Eukaryota > Viridiplantae > Streptophyta > Magnoliopsida > Fagales > Fagaceae > Lithocarpus > Lithocarpus polystachyus. Next base: position 31,386,165 of record CM066162.1, read on the forward strand.
GAGGCTGTGTGCTTCACTGGAGGAACAAAGCATTCTAGGTACTTATTTTCTTTGCCTTTTAGGGCACATCAACTACATATTGCCTAGTGAATTTCAGTTTTCAAGAAATAAGATTCCCCTGATGTTTGGAATCCATGTCTATTTTCAAACGGATTCCCATATATTAAAACACCATTGGTGAAATGCATGCCATCCTGGAGAAAGCAAACTGTTGTAATGCTGAGTCAGATAAAACTCATTGTTTGACTGTCATGTATAAATAGAAAGAGTAATGTAACTTGGGTTATAAACTTAGTAATTGAAATAGCTGTTATATAATGGTACTGAAATTCGACTTGTATTGTTGACAGGTGGAAATAGATCCAAAAGGATGTGAGATTGCATTATGGGAGAAGTCATGAAGCTGCATAATTTGGGAAGAAAGATAGATTTCTTTATTGGTGCGTGCACCTGCGCGAAGTGCTTGCAGTGTGAATTCTAGAATGTCTAATGTAATGTAACGGATGCTGCACAGATGTACTGCTGAAATTTTCCAGTCAAGTTTAAATCAACCAAATTTGACCTCTCTGTCGTCTTTTTTTTATGTTGTCATTGAAAATGTGTCGGTTGATTTGAATCAACCAAATTAAACAGTTGCAACTGGCCCTAGTTCCCAATGGTCTAGTGATGGCGAAATGTCCCCACCATGCCCTAATCTGATCAGCAGTGTTCCACCTTGTGTGGGTTTTGTCTCAAAGAGAGGACGGAATAATGACGGGTTATGCTTATCTCACTCTACTTGACTCCATATACATAATTATTTCTTTATATGTGTATGTATGTATGTATGTATGAATGTATCTATCTTATTATTGAGAGTTTGAGTCTTAGTTTGATGACAAGTATCTTCTATCAAAAGGAGTAGGTCACAAATTTAAGTCTGGAAATCAGCTTCTTAACAAAAAAAAAGAAAAAAAAGAAAAGAAGCTCTAATCTCTTACTTATCGATCTGAGTGCCACTCCATTAAAAATGATAAAATGTCTCTACCCCCATCGTGACTTGACCTAAACTGCATTCTGCCCTACATGAGTCTTTCCGGTTTCCCCCATCCCAAAAAAAGAATGGGGCAGTCACAATCCGGTTTCATTGCCATGACTACAAGAGTCCAGCCCATATTTTTAGCTTCTTGGGAAAACCTAAGACAAGCCAAGCCGAGTCAAGTTGGGCAAGACCTCTGACCGAAAAAGGAAAAGTTACGCCATTAGCTCCTTTTGGGCTTTCATGATAACAACTATGAAGAAAGGTTCAGGCTTGGGCCATTGGCTCAGCTCAGTTTAGGTGTGAAAAACTGAACTTTCTTCAGGCTTGGGCCATTAGCTCAGCTCAGTTTAGGTGTGAAAAACTGAAATGGCTTGATATGAGCTGAGTCAAATGGTCACCCCTCCTCATATCCCAAAAGCAGATAAGATTAAATTAATTAAGTTTGAAATCCCAGACAGTGTAAGGAAACTGGAACAAATGCAAAGAAAAACTGGGAAATTTTATTCAACATCCATATCATTGGCTGCATATCCCATTCGAGATTTTTGACTTTGATTGCCTGCAAATTATTATTATTATTATTTTTTTGGGTCAACTGACTCATGGACATCACAGCTCGGTGTAAAGAAACATTCACTCCAGACTTTTTAGGACTCTTTGGGCTATTGCAAAAGTTATTAATGTGGCACTCATGCATGAATCTTGACCCCTCTTTTTTGGGGTGTAATCATGTTTATATCAAAAATCAAAATTCCACAAAGATTCGATATCTTATTACATTATCCAATTTCGTGCAACCAAATGCCACTTGATGTTCTTTGTATTTTCCCCTTTTATTGTAGAAAAGTAAGCACCTTCATTCTAAACGTGACTGAATAGTAGTTCCAAGAATCCTAGGTGATTAAACTCATAAGGCTTGCATAAAAATGATTCACACAACTATGATGATTTTAGTCAAGTAACACTCATGGGGCTTTTGAAATGGCCAACCAAGCTCCTTAGGCTTCATTTGGAAAAGGGTGGGTCTTCACCAACAAACAATCGAAAACATATAAAATAATTGAGTAATTGAAACTTCTTGCTACAGTTTTACTTATTTCTTTCCTTTAGTTAAAAGATAAAAACATTATGATTGAGTAGAAACAAATATGAAAGGGGCGGCTCCACATTGAACGTAGGGTGGTCACGGGACCACCCTTAAAGTTAAAAAGAATTGTAACCATCTTAAATATTTTTAGGCCCAACAAAAACAAAATAAAACTTTGGTTTCCTAAATAATATATTAGTCGCTTTCAAACACACACAAAAAAAAAAAAATGATTTCACAATATGAAAACTTATATAAGAAAATTGTAAAATTTTATGTATTTACGTGTTTTTTTTTTATTAATACATGAAATTCTATTTTTATTGGATTTTGTATAATTTAAATTTCTTAATAAATATTAATAACCACCCTGAAAAAAAAAAAATCTTGGAGGTGCTATTGAATATGATTACAATGCGATATCAAAGAGACGAAGATGAGTTGTAATGCTGATAAAAGAAAATCAACCCTCACCAAACTCAAAGAAAGAAAGATTATGGATGAATGAAAAAAAAAAAAGAAACTGAGAAAATGAGAATCATAGTCCAGTTTTGAGAGTCTGAAAATGTGAAACAAATAAAAGCCAAACTTAAATAAGAAAAATGCTTAGGTATGATGCTTCTCTTCTGGATTTTCCAGAATTTGAATTCTCAAAAGGTAACCAGCTTTTTATTTTAAATTTATTGTTGCAAATTATAGAGAAAAGCCTCAAGAAATCACTTTGGACTTTTTGCTGGGGATGGAGAACTCATAAAGTGTATACTAAGCTCTGTTTTTTTTTTTTTTTTTTTTTTTGTTCTTTTTATTTATTAACGGGATATGTACGAATAGCTTTTTCACAATGAGGATTCATACGCCAGTTCTGGCAAACACAAAGAATGACACTTTTCACACTATGAGTCTGATAGATCTTCTAGAAACACAACCATACTTGCCTAACACACATGCTGATGCCAGGTTCACATCAAAATATTAAAAGCTGAAAAAGATAGACATAAACTTAAAAATATCAAAATATTATGAAAAAGGCCAGCGCATTCAGACTCAAATGAAATATTAACTAAATCTAAAGCCAAAAATCCCACTTTTTTCTATTTTGACTAATTCATTATTCACACGTCTTCACGAGTGTCCTACTCTATATCTATTTCATTTAAGATTAAATTACACTTTTGGCTGTAAAAGTTTCTAGTTATTTTCATGTTGGTCCTTTACATTTTAAATTGTTTACTTTACTTTTATATTTTAAACTTTTTATTTTGCCCTTTCATTTTTGATTTTGTTATGTGTGTGAAGCTCTTTTTCTAGAGACTTAAACTCTGACTATTATTTTCACATTTCACAAGCACTTATACTTGTGTAGTGACTATCACACTAAGTGTATGCGATGGTACCGTTCAAAGTAATTAATCTAACTATTATAATATAATTTTTTGAGAAATGCTACGTCCACAACATTTCTCACAACAAATCCTAGTTGGCAAGCTGTTATTTGCTATTACTAGTGGATAAGAAAGTAATTTCAGTGTTAAATTTAAATTTAAAACCTGTAACAACCTGCCAACTAGGATTTGTTGTGAGAATGTTGTGAGAAATGTTGTGGACGTACAGTTCTCTAATTTTTTACCCGCAACAAAGAAATTTTTACATTTCACAACATTTTAGAATTAGCATTTTATGAAATAGTTATACTTAAATCACACTTAACAGCAAATGGTAAGACCAATATGAAAATGGCATTAAATATAAAAGGTTAAATAAATTATAAAATGTAAATGAATAAAATGAAAGTAACTCCAAACTATGTGCCAAAATGAATAAAATGGAGTGACTATCACACTAAGGGTATGCGATGGTATTGATCAAAGTAATTAATCTAATTATTATAATATAATTTTTTATCTGCAACAAAGAAATTTTTACATTTCACAACATTTTAGAATTAGCATTTTATGAAATTGTTATACTTAAATCACACTTAACAGCAAATGGTAAGACCAATCTGAATATGGCATTAAATATAAAAGGTTAAATAAATTATAAAATGTAAATGAATAAAATGAAAGTAACTCCAAACTATGTGCCAAAAGTGTACTTTAATATTCATTTAAATATTCTTTAGCTATATTTTAGCTATAAAATATTATCTAAAAAAAAAAAAAAGCGTGGGCCTGATGTGAATGTATCCAGAAGCAACGTCTGGATTCTGGACTATAGTTGATAAAACATGCTTAGAGCATTTGCATTAGAAAATTCTATCATATCCTATTTTACCATCTCTTATACAATACTATTTTACAACATACCTCACATCTCAACTTTTATTTTCCTATTCTACTCATTAAAATAATATATCTACATAATAAAATAATATATTCCAACTATTCTCTCCCATCTCTTTCATCTCTCTAATTTTTACCTCTCTTCCACTGAAACAAAACTACCTCCACCGTCCAAAAAGGCTAAAAAAAAAAACCACCTGTAGAAATCCAATACAAATCAAACCCAGAGTCAATACTTCCACTGCAAAAAACCACCTGCAAAAATCCAATACTTCCACTATCGACCCAACTGCCATAGCAACTCCACTACCCACACCACCATCGACCCAACCGCCACAACAACTCCACTTCCATCGTCGACCAAACCAATCTCTACGCCAAATGCCGATCTCCACTACTCACACCACCACCAAATTACCCACCATCCACACCACCACCACCAACCCACCACGGCACCAAACAAACCTAGCCATGGAACCAAGGAAAAACACCCAGCTACCACCAAGCAAACCCACCACAACACTAGCTTGCAACCACCACCATGATCACAATAGGTACCACCAAAACCACCAAGAAAAATCCACAAAAAAACCACCACCGATCTTGCTGTTGTTGATTTGGAAATCCATCAACCATGGTAGCAAAGCCACCACGCCAACAGACAAAGAAGCGGGAGATGGAGAGAAAATAGAAAAGAGAGAGGATGAGTAAAAAGAGTGAGAGAAGTGAGTCAAACCGAATAAAATATTTTTTTTTTTTTGGTTTTAGAATTGTGCTACAGTGCAATTCTAAAGATAGAATTGCACTGTAGCGGTATTGCAAAATTTTTTGCAATGCTTGCTTTTTAGCAATCCGGATGTGGGGGGTTTTTTTGGGCATTTATGCTAAATTTTGTCTACATATGACATATAGCATTCCCAATGTGAATGCTCTAAGCTCTCGAAGAATTTTAAGACTTAATACTCGGTCTAGTTCACATTTTATATCCTCCTGTAGTGACCTATAGATATGCAAGTTTCTTTTATATATATATATATATATATATATATATATATATATATATATATATACATTAAATTCCATTTTATATTGAAACTCTCTATTAAAATCTTACCACATCATATTTTCTTTAAAAATTAATTATTAAATTTCATATTTATACACCTCAAAAATCTAAAAGAGAAATATACTATATTTTGCTAAAATTTTCTGTTACACAAGTTATTGACTAATATAAATATAAATATAAATATAATGTTATTTTAGAAATCCTTGGACGAGCATGACTGTTCAATCACATGAACATTCACCCTGGTTTAGCTAACCTATTTTTGTATTTTAACTAACCTCTTTTCAAAACACTTTACATTTACTTCTTTGTTCTAAACTCATTTTCATTTAAATATTATTTTATTTTAATCTTTCCTTTTTCCCCTTTTCTATTTCTCTTGTGATCGAGTCTTCTCCCTTCTCCCTTTCCATGTCTCCAAATCAAACCCACCAAATCAAAACCACCTAGATCTACAAAGCCATAACTATGTCTGTGTGTGTGCCTGCATACGCACACGTGTGGATAAAAATTAAAAGGTCTCTTTGATTTGCTAAAAAGTGGATGTCTTCACCACCTTAAAATAGTCGTTCTTATTGTCAAAATCATCATTAGCTCTCCTTCAACACACCACTGCTGAAATAACAAAACCACTTCAAAGCTCCAATAGCTTCCTCCACCAAAATGACACTGTTCCACCACTACCACCTACACCTTCCTTAAAGACTTATTTAATTCCTTCTCAAACGTAAACGCCATGGGTTTTGTCCCCGTTGTGTCTGGATTTTAACCCTAACCATCTTGTGAGGTAGGTCACTTGGGCCTACTTCCAACCCACGAAATCGCACACAAATATCAATGAAGAGAGATTCATATATATATATATATATATATATATATATATAGAGAGAGAGAGAGAGAGAGAGAGAGAGAGAGAGAGAGAGAGAGATGGGTTTTTGGGTATAGAGAAAGAGAGAAAAATTAAATCATTTGCTTAAGCTACAATAGTCTCTATTTTGAGTGAAATACCATAGCTAATTAGCATTTTGGCTAATTGATTTATAATCCAATGTGGGCAATTTATGTTTATTAGACATATTTTGGCTAGAACTATGTTTTGGCTAAATCAATGTTTTTTTATAGAGAGTTTCAACCTATGACATCTGCTCATGATAATTACTTTTTATCATTAAATCAAGACACTTATTTAGTTTTTTGTGTATGTAGAGATCGAACTCTAGATACAACAAAAGACTTTATCAGTTAAACTAATTATAATTCATGGATAAATCATTATGAATGCTCTAAGTTAGGAAAATTATTACTTATTAAATATTCAAATACAATGATGTGGTGGAGCCCACCATAAATTTAAAACAAGGACAAATTTTGGCAACAAACTTGATTGTAACTTAAAACTATAACTTCATTTAATATCTTTTTTATTAAATGTGAATATTGACAAATCAATCATTGAATTACATTTTCTTAGTATATTCTCCGTATTTGCATCAAGGAGATTAAAGATCAATAGGTATGTTATCAATTATATGTTTAAATTTCAAGTTTTTGTAATTTAAAATTATAATTAAAAATTACTTTATGGATCAAATAGTAAATAACATCCGATTGTTATGAAATTTGAAATGTGTTAAGAGTATAAACATGTAATCCAACTATTAGATTTTCAAAACATATAGACTTATTTATTTTATTAATGGAAGTTATAGTCTTAAGTTACAACTAAGTTTGTAGTCAAATTTTGTCCTTATAATAATACCACAAGGGAATTAGAGCATGTTTGGTATACGGAATCAGGATTACAATAGGAATTGTAATTTTTATTACTGGGAATAAAATGTGTTGTAATAGAATAACTAAAACTATTCATAAATTTGGTTATGAGTTGTAACGTTAGATTAAAAATTAAGATTTATTTTAGAAAATATTTTACTCATAAAATTATATTTCTTTAAAAATAATATTTTTTAAATTTGATAGAGAGATGAGTTAATTTTAATGGATCTTTATTTTCATACTTGTTATGTGTATATGGAAAGTTTATTTATTTGAAAATGTATTAATTTTAAAAATTATTGCAGCTACTAAGAAATATATATTACAACAATTTTAAAGAGAAATAATTATTCCTTATTTTGAAAAATGGTTATTCATAAAGAATAGCTATTCCCTATAATAAAAATATAACCAAACTAAATAATAGCTAAACCATATGAATAATAATTACATTACAGCGCATATTACAGTTTGCTAAACATGTCCTAAGTGTTATACTAAAAACTACAAGAGGGTACCATGTTTTAGGAAAAGAAAAACCAATATAAGAAGTTTTGTTTTGTTTTATTTTATTTATTTTTTCAATAAAGTTTGATTATAAAAATCAACAGTAAATTATTTGATTATAATCTAATTCTTACTCTTTTATTCTCAAAAAAAAAAAAAAAAAAAAATCTTACTCTTTAGAATAGGGTTGCGGTTTTTTCTTCATCGTTAATCATGACATGATGCATGTTCTCACGAAATGCACAAAACGTTTTTGCACGATCCACATGAAAACTTCACATGAAAAAATCTAAAAGAAACTCTACAAAAGTATTCACCAATAAATAAGCAAATTGAAGCATCAATCATTCCGTATTTTAAGCATCATTCTTTCTTAATATGTTAAAAAACTAAAAACTGAAAAAACAAACCGCTTAATATTATTAGTAGCTGATAAAAGTTACGGGTATTGGTTTAGAAATTATTTTTTAAAATTTTTTTAATGAAAAAAAAATTAACTAACTTTCTTGACAGTTTTGTAATAAGTAATATTTATGTACTTTTAAAGTATGAAGGATGATATTTTCTTTTTTTACATCCATGACAAGGTCTACTCAATAAAATTATAGTAAAATTTAGCATAAACGTAAGGAAAAAGAGCATCATTTATTCATATTCTAAAAATATCTAATAATTTTTTATTTTTTATATTTCTCACAAAAATATTATTAAATTTTTTTTAAAAATGATTCATATGCAAATACCCTAAAACTACGCATTATCAGATAAATAATCCACATTTACGAGCGAAAGTAGCTGATCATACGGAGGCAAGCATGAAACCACGGCCTCCTAGCCAGTTGCCAACCATAGAAAACAACAGCTCCTACCAATTGCTAGAAAGATATCTCAGTGTCAGCCGCCATCCAGTCAAACCCACGAGTTTTGACCCAAAAAAATTAAATAAAAATGGTGTAATATAAACGCATACAATTTTTTATTTCATTTTTAAAATTTTTTTCCACGGTCAAACTTCACCCTTGTTTCCCAGAAAGATCCCAATAAAGAAAAACAAGGCAAAAACTTGTACAATACGTGACCATTTTCTTCACCTCCTCTCTAATATCTAGCTATCTCTGTCCCATTTGTTTTAATATCTTAGCTTTTCTTCTGTACCATAAAGCTTTTGCTCATCAAACACGACCAAAGAAAGACCCTCTTCCTGTTATTGATTTTACTACTTCTATGGCTTCCTCTTCTGGGAGCTTGGATACCTCAGCTAACTCACACCCGGCTAGCTTCACTTTCTCTACTCACCCTTACATGACAACCTCTTTCTCTGACCTCCTTGCCTCACCCAACGATATTGATGACCATAACACCACATTAGAGAATAGAAATCGTAGCTTGTCAGATCGTATAGCTGAGAGAACTGGGTCGGGTGTGCCTAAATTCAAGTCAATCCCACCTCCTTTGCCCATTTCTCCACCTGCTGTGTCTCCAAGTTCTTACTTTGCTATCCCAGCTGGGTTAAGCCCAGCTGAGCTCTTGGACTCCCCTGTTCTTCTCAACACTTCTAACGTAAGTTTTTTTTTTTTTTTTGGTGTGTGTGTGTGTGTGTGTGTGTGTGTCAGAGTTTCTGTTTTGCTTTTTATGTAACAAATCCTTTTAGGTTGTTTGAAAAAATTGGGAGAAATGAAAGATTAAAAAAAAAGAAAAAAAGAAGAAGAGATATGTTTGAAGGCTGTTCTGTTTTAGAGGAAATGAAGGAACTTAATCTGAGTCAAGTCAAATTATTGTGCATGACTCAGTTGACTTGGAGGTTTTTTCGTTGTTTTCTTTCGGACCAAAATAAATTCATGGTTATTAACAATCAAATTAAGGAAGCATAGGCTTAAGTCAAGGTCATGTCTTTCAAAATTCTGTTTTTGGTTAGCTATATGTGGTGCTAAATTAATTAATGGGGTTCTTTGTTCCTCTTTTGTCTTGTTGAATCTAATCTAGTTTGCCTAATTATTATCTCCTTTGCCATAATTGGTTGATGGGCTTTTGCTCTTTTTCTGTTTATATGTATACAGATTCTGCCATCTCCAACAACAGGAACATTCCCTGCTCAGGCCTTCAATTGGAGGAGTAATTTTAGCAACCAGCAGCAGAATGTTAAACAAGAAAACAAAAACTACTCAGATTTCTCTTTCCAAACCCAACAAAGGCCTCCTTTATCATCAACAACAAATTATCAGCCTTCAAATACTGCGATTCAAACTGTATGTAACAAATTTTTAATACACATGCCAGTCCAGGTTTCTTCGTTTTCCTTCTCTATGATTTTCATTAACGATCTTTTTATTTGTTACAAATTTTCAGGTACAGCCACAAGCCTGGAGTTTCCAAGAACCCACCAAGCAGGATGATTTTTCCACAGGAAAGAGTATGGTAAAGGCTGAATTCGGTTCAATGCAGGGCTATTCCACTGATATCACCACCATTACAAGTAACACTCAAAGCAACAACAACAACAACAACAACAACGGTGGGTTCCAATCAGAATATGGTAATTATCACCAACAGCCTCAACAGCCTCAAACACTGAGTAGGAGGTCTGATGATGGGTACAATTGGAGGAAATATGGTCAAAAACAAGTTAAAGGAAGCGAAAATCCTAGAAGTTATTACAAGTGCACATACCCCAATTGCCCAACAAAGAAGAAAGTTGAGAGGTCCTTAGATGGGCAAATTACTGAGATAGTTTACAAGGGTAGTCATAACCATCCCAAGCCTCAGTCTACTAGGAGATCATCCTCGTCATCCTCAGCTTCTTCTCATGCCATTCAAGTTTCTAATTCTTCCTCCCATGAACTTCATGATCAGCCATATGCCACCCTTGGTAATGGACATACGGATTCGGTTGCAACCCCGGAAAACTCTTCCATATCGATGGGGGATGAGGATTTTGATCAGAGTTCTCAAAAGAGTAAGTCCGCAGGAGAAGACTATGATGAGGATGAGCCCGATGCCAAAAGATGGTAAGTTTGATAGATTAGTATTGGATGGAGTTTACCTCTAAACCAAAGGAAAATTCCTTTAATCCATGCCGATTCAAATGACCATCCAGTTTTAGTTACATGACTTAGCTAATGAGTTATGTCATTTAATATATGTGGATGATTTTATGAATCAAATAATGGGTTGGAAGAGATTTTTCCAACATTGGTTTGAAAAAAACACTTTGTTACTAATTAGTTTGTGTAATTTTTTTCTTTTATATAGTATGTCTGGGTGGGTTTGGTCTGATAATTTTATGTTTTCCTTTAATTGTCCAGGAAAAAAGAGGGTGAAAATGAAGGTATTTCAGCAGCCGGGAGCAGAACAGTGAGGGAACCTAGAGTTGTAGTTCAGACAACTAGTGATATAGATATTTTAGATGATGGATATCGTTGGAGGAAATATGGGCAGAAAGTGGTCAAGGGCAATCCAAACCCAAGGTAGCGCTTACTTTTCATTTTACTTTTAATTTCTTTGTCAAACTTTTCAAAGTTTTATTTTTACATTCAAAGTTCTAGAATCATTATTCTATAACACTTGCACTCTTGACTCTTATATTCGTACCCTATGCTCTCAATATCTTGTTACTTGAACTCCTTATTTAAAAGACTAGTCTATCTTTTTGGTCGGTTTGGACAATTTGCATATTTCAAAAGTGATCCATTTTGGATTAAAAGTTTCTTTGATGGTGTGTGCTTTATTCTTAGCACTCGATGGATTTATTGAATTAAAAAACCCAAAATTTAGGCTGAACTTTCTCACTCAAAACTTTTGAACACTCACTTTTGCTTACTGGGGTATGTTTTGCCTAGCCTACCTTAGTCCTTAAGGTGTAATTTTCTAATCCTGAGTTTACTTGTACACAAATTGTAGGAGCTACTACAAGTGCACACATCCAGGGTGTCCAGTGAGAAAGCATGTTGAGCGAGCATCTCATGATCTAAGGGCAGTGATCACAACCTATGAGGGGAAGCACAACCATGATGTTCCCGCAGCCCGTGGCAGTGGCAGCCATTCTGTCAATAGGCCTTTGCCAAGCAACAATAATAACAACATTAGTGCTGCCACAGCAATTAGGCCTTCAGCCATAACCCATCACACTAACAATTCTGTGAACAACCACCATCTTCACAATCTAAGACTACCAACATCTGAAGGGCAAGCACCCTTCACCTTGGAGATGTTGCAGAGCCCCGGGAACTTCAGCTTCTCGGGTTTCGGGAATGCCATTGGTTCTTACATGAACCAACAAGAAGTCACAGACAATGTGTATTCTAGAGCCAAAGAAGAACCAAGGGATGACATGTTTCTCGAATCTTTGCTTGCATAGACTTTGGAATTGCAAGGTTCTGACTTTAAAAAGAAAAAAATATTGGAGGGAGTAGAAGCAAAAGTGCAAAACAAAATAAGAAGCGCAGGTCCATTCAATTTATTGCAAATTTGTTTGTTTTGTTGTATATTTATACACGGATTGGTTTTTGTATATTCAAAAATGTATCCTTAGATAAGCTTCCCGACTTATTTGTTTATTGTTTTGAGGCCTCCCTACCCTACAATTGAAGGGCCTCAAATCACTTTTTTGTATCACACATGGTAGTGATTTTTTTTTTTTGTGCCTGGTTGTAAAACCAAGAAAAGTTGGGAATTTAATCAAAAGCATGTAGTTGTTGTTTTGAGCGGTGAAAGGAAAAAGATTGATTGAATTTTTATTTAGGAACCCTTTTCTCCTATCAACCACAGTGGGGTCCATCAAACTAGTAGGACCCACTTGAATCGCAAGCCATAGTTGCTGCTGATTAGAGAGTTTGCATTGATCATTTGCTTAAATCCTAATGGAGGGAGGGTTTGATTTGAATGAGTCAAAAATGTCAAGCTGGCCCAGCTGGGGGATTATTTTGGTGACTTGGTGCACAAGTTGGTCAAGGTCAACTTAAATAGCAACAGAAGGACCTTCCAGGTTGCTCCCTTGGTGGTGGTTCATCTTAATCTTAATCTTAATCTTCTATTACAATAAAATTACTGCATAACCCATTGTCCATATTCATTGCACGGAGAGCCCTTTCATTAGACCAAGGTTTGAGGACTATTTTGGTACATTTCAACGACTTCTTTTAATTTATGTTCCAATAGCTATTATGATGATGATAGGAATGAGACAGTTACGTGTTGCGCACGGTGCATTTAAAAACAGAACTGGACTCCAAAGGTCCCACACGGCCTGTCTACCCACCGACCTCTAATAGCTTAAACTGTTTTGTGTCTTCTTCTTCTTCCTATAGATCAGATTTCTAGATGCTTTGTTATTTATGTTTTAATGCTTGTTTTTGTTTTGGTACCTTAGCCCCCATTTTGTCTGTTTGTGCAAATGGTTACCTATTTTTTTGGTTATTGTGGAAGGGTTGCCAACTTGTTTTTGTTTGTTCCTTAGTCAATTTGTCTATTGTGGAAGGGTTTTTTGCCTTCTTATTTTTTTTGTGGTTATTTACTCCCATTGGTACCTTTTTACTTCCTTTTAGGGAAAGACAAATTTAGCTCAAATTTCTATCTAGATTGTCCTAGACTTTAATTAATTTGTAGAAGTTTAGCTAAACGCAAAGCTGTATTGGAGTTAAAAAAAAAAATTATGAAAGCTGTATTGAAGTTGGCTATAGCCTATTAACATCAAAACATTTTAAGTCAAAGTGGTAGTTCTCATGCACAATGACACTAATCATTCACAAACTTTATTCAGCATGCACTGTATTTTAAGGGAAGTAGACTTGTTAAGATGCTAACAAGTGTTATAAATCTAGTACATAGGAACACTGAACTCAATCATTACTTTATTTTAAAATGCCCAAAAAATAGTCGTATTCATTTTCTATTATTGAGAAATAAATGTGTATTAATTTGATTTATTTGTTTAAACCCAATTGATTAAGTAGGCCCAAAGATGATAAATGCTATTATGGTTGATAGTTCGAAAATTGAATAAGAAGGCCCAAATTCCAAAGAATAGATGTGCTATGATAGGTATTTCGATAATTACATTAAAAAAAAAGTTAGTATAGAAGCTCCGACGCCCAAACCACAGTAAAAAACCTAATGATATTTTGCATAACGACCAGTCAACCCTTCCAAATCAACCTAAGCTGGGATTATTTTTTCCTTCTCATTTATAATGCCCCTAAAAACAAAAGAAAAGTTCAACCCTGTCTCTGAATTCAACCAAAAAAAGGACTGGCCCATTATTTACTTCGCTATTTATTAGTTGTAACCTGGCAGTCCTATTGAGAGAGAGAGAGAGAGAGAGAGAGAGAGAGAGAGAGAGAAAGAGAGAGAATGCAAATTCGGGAATCAATGTTGGGCTAGCCTAGTCTACTTGTACACGTAGCCCATATATCTCAAATTTGCCATTTATTGGGCCAAAGGCATTGTTCTCATGGGGCAATACTACCAAATTTGTTACTCCAACGGCCATGTGCCCGCCAAGTACAGTTATATTTGGTGTGGGCCAATCTATGCAATTGTTAGTTTGTCGCCAGGCTTGAATAGGGGTGGGGTGCGGTGGAGGAAAAAGAAGAAGTGAAATTGCAAATTGCAATACCTAAGATTAAGTGTTTTCATTTTTGTCTTTATAGTATCAGTTATATCAAAATTTATTCCAATTTTCTTTTATATCATATTGTATTATATGTGATTCTTCACAATAACTTAATCGAGTATTAAAATTTTAATTATGTTCGTTTAAATTGTTTTTGAACATGAGTTGAATTTGAGTTTATTACCAAATCAGATTATAAGTTTAAACTTAGTTCATTTTCTTATTAAATAAGCTTGAGCTTGTTTATGAACTATTGGATTAACTTATTCAATAAAGCTAGGGACACGATAAAAGTTCATAACAATTTTACAACATTTTTAAATAATCCTACCACCACACACATGTGCCGATCATAATTTTTAATTTAATTTTTTGAATGGTCCATGTGTAAGTATATTTTGAATGTTTATAAATATAAACATATAATGTTGTGTTAATTTAGTATTATACTCATTAGCTTATTTTCAAGCACATTATTATGTCTAACCTTCGCTTGTTTAATATTTGAAAGTTCAAATAACATATAAAACACTATGAACGTTTAGACCTCTAAATTACAAGTTACCAATTCTAGCTTAATATCAAATGATGTACGTGCGGAAAATGAACAAAAGCTTAAAACAGAATTGATAAACAATCTAAGCCAAATAAAATCACATCCATAACAGAAATTAAATGACAAAGATTAAGGGAAGAGAGATGCAAACACAAGGATAATACAGCGATGTGTTATCGAAGAGGAAACCGAAGCCCTCGGCGTAAAACCTCTCTGCCGCCCTCCACGCGGTCAAATAATCCACTAAAGAATGTAGTTGGGATACAAGGATAGCAATAGACCTTCTAAGCCTAATCTACCTAGTGTACCTAAGCCCTCCAAGCTTCTTGCTCCAACGAGGTTGCGCCGAACCTTTGTCTTCTTTAGCTTACCGGATTTTGCTACTAGTCCATAGCATCTACCAATATGAAATTGGTTCCTTCCTAACTGCTTCCCAAAGCACCAAACAACCTTCTCACAGAAATGGGTTAGCTGAGAAAAGGTTTTGGATAATGAACCTCTCTAGGATCTAACAATGGAGAGGGTGAGAGTAGAGGAATTTGAAGAGTCACAAGGTAAAGATTGTGGATGAGTCAATTTTGTTTTTCTCTAGGGTTTCTCTCTCAAAATTCTCTCTGGAAGCTCTCTACATTTCGTGGGTATAAGAAGTATTTATATTGGGGTGAGAAAGGAATGCAAAGAGTCAGTTTTTCAAAACAGAGCTGGCTAGCGGCTTGACTGGGTCGCGAGTTCAAGCCGCGAGCTAATTGAACTGCCAGACTGGAATTTTTGTCCTGTAGTGTAACAGCTGGCATGACGGTTCAGCTTCTGGCGAGTACCTGCGAGATCTAGTCGCGAGTTCTTCTCTGCACGCTTCACTCGTGCACAACATCTGGCGGCTTGCTAGTCACGAAACACTAGCGAGATCCAGTCGCGAGTCCTTGTTCTGCTGCACAAACTTGAGCATTTCTTCACATTCTCTCACACACTACTCTTACATGATTCCCACCTAAATACAGGGTTTCTAAATGCTGAAATACAAGCAAATTGACATGGAATAAAGCCAACAAAATGGTTGATAAATTTCAACATTACAATCTCCCCCTTTGACTATTCCGTGACAAAACCCTACAATAAACTTTAGACTTAACGCATGAGTTGGGAACAGTTGAACACAATTCACTCACACCTAACTCTAGAATTTGTGAAGCTCTTGAATCATAAGTACAAGTAACTCCTGAAAAGCAACCACACAATTAGATCATTGTATACAGAAAAACTTGTATTGCATATGAAGCAGGCATAATGCGATCAAACAAAAAACTATTAAAGCAATAAAGCATGGCTTGACCAAAAATTAAATAATCACTATAAATAGTGATCACAATGCTCATTCACACATGGAATGAACATCCGGACATGCAAGCTAATAAGCTCAATGCAAAGTATCATTTGTATGTCCAACACTCAACCAATGCAACAACACAAAGTAATTGTATTAAGGATAAAAATCCAACAAATGGCACAAAAGTGAAGTACTAAAAGAAATGCAAAACATTAACTAAAAGTACTAGCTACAAAGCAAGGGTACAAAATACGCTTACAAAAGCAAGGTGCAAACTAAACCAAATGCCACAAAAGCAATGGTACAAAATAAACTGAATAAACATCTAAATATATACCAAAGTACCTAACAGTTTAAAAACAAAACACTGTTTAAACCAAATGTATTGATGTAAGAACTATAAATGTGCTGAAGATAAGTCAAAAGTTATGTAAATAACTCCCCCTGTACAACTACCCTTTTTACTGTATTGTACTCATTCCCCCTGTCAATGTTCTCCCCCATTTTGTCACGAATAACTAAAGACTATTCTCAATCTGCTGCTGAATAACATCTAATTATGCCTCGATGCCGGTGAAGCGCATGTGAATGGAGTTGTTATATTGGATGAGAAGTCTCTATAGTCTGAAAATACGCTAATTGACACCTTCAATTAGAGTGCTCAACCTGTCAGCAGGAACACTAGGTTGAGTGCATGGCGTCTGTAACTCTGGAGTTTAAGGTGTCTCTGTATGCATAGAAGTAGCCTGATCATGACCAGATGGACTGACATGGGTGAGTGGCTCAGTCTTTGTTGTCTTAGAGAAGTGACTTTTGCTTGCTTGAAGAGTGAACATGGAAATTGGTCGAAGACGTGGCATAATTTTTCCATCTGTTATTGGACGTATACCTTCTTGAATCTTGATCTTCATAATGAGACCACTGAATGGAAGACAGGCTCTTGCCACTAATCGAGCCGTTGTTTTCCCAATTGTTTGAAAAATATGGGCACAAATGTCAATTTGAGCACTAGTAATGAGATCACACAAAAACTAGGATCTTCCAAGATTGATAAAACCAGTGTTGGACAATGGGTAAAGATTGGAGAACATGATCAATTTCAGAGTCGTCAGTTCAGGCGTAAACTTTGCAGTGCCTATAGACAACCCTTTGCTTCTAACCTCATGGTCAGGCCTAAGAACTTGAAGAATGTCTTGCACCTAAGGAATTCTATCATCATATGGAGTTTTGTCCACATTTTCTAGTAGGGTGATGTGAAGAACTTGTGCAAGGTAGTCTGGAGTAATAACAAATTCTTTTCCTCTTACCCAGCATTGTAGTTCAATCACAATGAATCGAGCATTTGAGTAGAATTCCCTCACTAATTCATCATATGGATCCTCGAAGTTCCCAAAAAGAGCAGCGCAATCTCTTCCTTCAAAGATCCTAGGGATAAATGTGGTTCCCAAGGTATCAAAATGCATTATTCGTTCCACAATAATGGGAGCATCGACAAAGACGTTTGAGTAGGTTTGTGAATCAATGGGAGTCCTGAATCTCTTACTGCTTGGGTCTTGAGATGACTGGGATGAGCGTTGAGTTCGCTTAACAACAAGGGAAGGAACATCACTTACAATCTCCTTTCCTTTAGAAGAACGGCGTAACATCTACAAAAGAAGAGACACACAGCAGAGTTCCAAGAACAAACACAAGACACAAACATTAACTTGATTAGAATCAAGTTAGAAAAAAATGATATAACAGTTAATACAGAGTATGAACCCAGCCCACAACAAGTAAACATGAGAAACACAAGTGCATTGTGTATAAAAGTATTTAGCAGGACTCCAAAATGAATAAATGTGCAGGTATGACACAGACCAATGTATTTTACGGACATCATACAGTTGCAAGAAACTGTCATTTTGACAAGGAACAATGAGGATGACATGCACAAGAAGGTCAAAACAACATATGAACTCAATGATGATAAACAAACAAGAGGGTAAGCATATTAGGTATTAAATTAGAAGGACCAACATAACCCATTCAAGCAAATTCAACAAAATGATTCAAACCCATGGCCGAATCACATAGAACACAATAAACCAAACACTAACACACAAATCCAAGAAATAAAGGCTGTACCCATAAGTAATGTGAAGAAAATAAGAAAACCCATACCTTTTTCTTGAAGATTGAAGTTGAATTGATGTAAAATAGTGATGATTGTGAAGAACACGGTGAGTTTGAGAGAGGAGAAGGCAATGAATAGTCACAAATATTCGAGGGAAAAATTGAAAAGTTATAAAAACTGACCTTAAAAGCGCAAAACACGCGATTTTCGCGATTGAGTCAAGTCGCGTACAAGTCGCTAGGTCCAGCCGCTAGAATACTTCAAAGAAAAATTTGAAAAAATTTTCTAAGTGTTTTTTTCGACTGGAAGTTCAAGTCACGAGATAAACACGAGCTGAGCCGCAAAACTTTCTATGTAATTCTCGCGACTGAGCCTCCACTCGAAACAAAGTCGCCACATCAAGTCGCGAGAAACCTCAAAACCCAAATTTTGAAAAATATTCTAAGTCTTTTTCGTGACTAGGGCATTAACTCGCCAGTGAGACGCGAAGACCTTCTGTAATAGTCTTGCGACTGGGGCATGCGACTGGATAGACCCGCGACCAAGTCGCCAAAACAGGGCAGCATAGTTTTTGAAAATTTGACAGTTTTTGTAAAAACAAAATACTTTCCAAAAACAACTAAAAACATTCAAAAATCGTTTTGTGTTTGAACAACAAAGATTAGCATGCGAAACACATTTTATCAAGTACAATCACACGAATGAATAAATCATTCATTGAACATAAGCATGTGTGATGTGTGTGGATATCATCAAAGAGATAGTCCTTAGACTAATGTGAAGTTTCAATGATCAATTCAACCAAGGCATACACAATTAGCACTAGATAATGTGACTCATCTCAATTATAGAAATATGTATATATGACCTCCTACAAAAACTTGATAACATAACATTGAAGCTTTTCATTTGGCTCCATATTCAACATTTCATATGATCTTTTTGAATCATAACATCTCATTTTGGAGATCGATGCTTGAAATTTTTGATATTTCAAATAGATGGGCGAGCCGTTGGCTTTTAGGGTATCATACATTTTCATAAAAGTCGCTTTCCCTTTTTTCTAGTCAAATACTAGTATGTGCGACAGGATTTTGCAGCTCATTATCTCTTTTCATTTGGAGATTTACATTTTTGAGCTCTTTAGGCAAAAACAAAGAAAATAAAGAGTGAGAAGATATATAGACATAAGTCTATGCAAGTCTCAAGATCAACAAAACCATTAGCTAATCATTCATGACAAGTTTGAAGATCGATTGACAACTATCACATAGATTTCAAGACTTCTCCCACCATGATATGAGTGCATATGAAACAAGTTATGCTCTTAGATGCACAAAGCCATTTGCACAAAGGTACAAGCCAAAACAAGTTTGAAACAAAACTCATCAAAGTTGATCAAACGTTTTGGATTTTCTACCTTTTATGTATTTTTGGATTTTTGACACAAAATTAAGAAAATATTGATCAAAAACAACAATGTAAAAAGCATGAAAAGCAGAAACAATCAAACAAACAATATATTTTTTTAAACTCAAAACAAGCACAAAACATACAACCAAGTATAGTCACAAAACATAGAAAGCATTAATGCATGGACATGTTGTAATGCTTATGCATGAGTACCCTTTTCACCCACACGTCACGTGCGTTTGGGGTGATATCCCTATAGGATTAGGTACGAGAGTTAGGACTTTTAAACCTTTTTGTGAAGCTTTCCAAGCAAGTGGTGAAAACACCAATCATCTTCATCACATCCATCATTCCAGAATCACCATCTTGACCTCTTGATTGCTCAGCACTCCATGTCCTCTTGTCATTCCTTGGTCCTCTTGACCTTGGATCACTTGCATTATTCAATGCTCTCAACTTATGACAGTTTGGTCTAATGTGGCCTTGAAGTCCACAATGATGGCAAAAATGGTTCGTTCTTGGACCTCTTTGTAATCTTGGGAGTGATTTCCTTCTAGCTTCTGGTCTGGCCTTTAAGTGGTTATGGGGCTTATTCAACACCCGTTGATCAGCCACATTCTTCTTCTTCTCTGGCTTCACTTTCTCAAAAATTGAAGTTTCCATCACCAGTTCCTTTGCGTTTACAAACTTCATGTCCTTGGAGATTTTGACAGCAGAACTACTTTCTCCGGTATATCCCAAGCCTGATTTGTCTGAGAAGTGTTTTTGTGAGGAGATTACATCATCTAGCTTCTTTGTAGAGACTCTTTCTATCTTGACATTTTCTTGAATCACCTCAAGCTCAAGGAATCTCACCTTTGCGTAAGCTTCTGACAGTTCTCCATTCAGCTTCTCTATCTCACACTTGGCCTCCTTATGTCGCACTAGAAGACTTCTATAGTCCTCCTCAACTTTCTTCATTTTTTTCACGGCTGCCTTAGCCACACGCGTATATTCTCCAGATTTCTCATCACTGTACTCTTAAAGTTCTTGCACAAGCAAATTCAAGTCCTCCGAAGATTCAACATGAGCAATAGTCATAAAAGCGGAGTAATTCCCTTTTCCGTCACAGCTTTCCTCAGAGTCGAAGTTGGATGAATCTGAATCACTAAGAGTTGTGGCATAAGCCTTACCCTTCATTTTCAAATAATTGGGACATTCTTTCTTGATATGTCTATGTCTATTGCACTCAAAACATGTGATTCCTTGAGAGGATTGAGACTCCTTCCTATCTTTCTTCTTAAAGTCCTTTTTCTCCTTTCCGAGACTTGGGAATTTTCTTTTTTCAGCAAATTCTTTACAAGATATGCTACATCTTTATCGGCCTCATCTTCATCCGATGAATCGTGAGCTTCCACCTTCTCATTAATTGTCTTAAGAGCAAGAGATTTGCTCTTTCTTTGTGATGACAAAGACATCTCATAGGTTTGAAGTGAGCCAATTAGTTCTTGAACTTTGATATCATCCAAGTCTTTGCTCTCTTTAATTGCAGTAACTTTTGCACGGAAGCTCTCCGGCAATGATCGAAGGATTTTCCTTACAATCTTTGAGTCCTCCGTTTTCTCACCCAAGTTGAACTTGCCGATGACAACTTCATTTAGCTTGCTATAGAAAGAGTTAAATGACTCGTCCTCACTCATTTTGAGCTCCTCAAAGCGAGTGGTTAGCATCTGCAACTTAGTGTCTTTCACTTTCTTGATTCCTTCATACGTGGTCCCCAATATTTGCCATGACTCCTTAGCAACCGAGACATGAGATATCCTGTGAAACTCATCTAGAGACATACCACAAAAAATAGCATTCAAAGCTTTACTGTTAGCATTAGAAGCAGCAAGGACTGCTTTATCCCAAGTGGATTTTTTGGCCTCCGGCCTAACCTATCCAATATCAACAGCATCCCACACACTTTCATCAATAGAACATAAAAATGCCCTCATCCGGACTTTCCAAAAAGTATAGTTGCTACCATCAAAATATGGTGGTGCATTTAGAGATTGAGACTGGTCCATCTTAATAAGGGGTCAAGGATCGCACTAAAGTAATTAAACTACAGCAAGTGCACCCGCTCTGATACCAAATTAAAGTTCAAATAGCGTATAAAACACTATGAACGTTTAGACCCCCAAATTATAAGTTACCAATTCTAGCTTAATATCAAACGATGTACGTGCGGAAAATGAACAAAAGCTTAAAACAGAATTGATAAACAATCTAAGCCAAATAAAATCACATCCATAACAGAAATTAAATGACAACAATTAAAGGAAGAGAGATGTAAATACAAGGACAACACATTGATGTGTTATCGAAGAGGAAACCAAAGCCCTCGATGTAAAATCTCTTCGCTACCCTCCAAGTGGTCAAATAATCCACTAAAGAATGTAGTTGGGATACAAGGATAGCGATAGACCCTCTAAGCCTAATCTACCCAGTGTACCTAAGCCCTCCAAGCTTTTTGCTCCAACAAGGTTGCGCTGAACCTTTGTCTTCTTTAGTTTACCGGATTCCGCTACTAGTCCATAGCATCTACCAATATGAAATTGATTCCTTCCTAATTGCTTCCCAAAGTACCAAACAACCTTCTCACAGAAATGGGTTAGGTGAGAAAATGTTTTGGATAATGAACCTCTCTAGGATCTAACAATAGAGAGGATGAGAGTAGAGGAATTTGAAGAGTCACAAGGTCAAGATTGTGGATGAGTCAATCTTGTTTTTCTTTAGGGTTTCTCTCTCAAAATTCTCTCTGGAAGCTCTCTACATTTCGTGGGTATAAAAGGTATTTATACTGGGGTGAGAAAGGAATGAGAAGAGTCAGTTTTTCAAAACGGAGTTGGCTGGCGGCTTGGCCTCGCGGCTTGACTGAGTCGCGAGTTCAAGCCGCGAGCTAACTGAACTGCCAGACTGGAATTTTTGTCCTGTAGTGCAACAGCTGGCACGACGGTTCAGCTTCTGGCGGCTTGCTAGTCGCGAGCTACTTGCGAGATCCAGTCGCGAGTTCTTCTTTGCACACTTCACTCGTGCACAACATCTGGCGGCTTGCTAGTCACGAGACACCAGCGAGATCCAATCGCGAGTCCTTGTTTTGCTGCACAGACTTGAGCATTTCTTCACATTTTCTCACACACTACCTTTACTTGATTTCCATCTAAATACAGGGTTTCTAAGTGCTGAAATACAAGCAAATTGGCACGGAATAAAGCCAACAAAATGTTTGATAAATTTCAACCTTACAATATTCAAGTCTAATCTTAGTTTTGTGTTTAGATCATTTGTTAAATAAATAAGCATTTCTTGAGCCAAGCCTAAGCTGTTCATTAACAGTTCATAGTTTGGTTCACTTGAACCTTTGTTGCTGTTAAGTCACCTAAAACAACCTAGTTTTGTATTTTATTTTTCATTTCTAAATATTAAAAAGAAATATTTTCAACTAAAATCGACAAATAAGAAATTTTATAGAAAAAAAATTTCTTTTATTATTATTATTATTATTTCTTAGGGCTCCCTTTCACTCTCATTCTTTATATATCAAGAATTTGTGCATTAATTTGAGAAAGAAATTGGTACATTAGTGGTGAAGAAAAATGATAAGAGTAATTAGAAAATTATTAGTTAACAAAACCTAGTGTGCTGAGTGTTTTTGGTCATTCAATTTATTATTTTTATTTTTTGGATTTGAGAAAACATAACGGTGATTTTGTTGTGTTTTGGAAAGTGATACTTGAGAGGTCTAAAATGAAAAGGCCTTTGATGTCATATTTACACAAAGAGTATCCACACAACACAACAAAACTTTATGATAATGCTTTTGATTTCATGACATAGACCCACATGTAATTTAAAACAACTCATTGTAAAAGTTGGGATAGCTTGAACCAGAGTCTTGATCAACTTTTCTCTGTAAGCCTGAAACAATAGTTTTTCTTTCCAACTTTGTAATTTCTTCCATACCCTCTCCTGATGTAATAAAAACTAACCTTTTTCTTTTTACCCACTAGTGAGGGCAAACCCAAATACCTCTCATTTTTTCTGATTTCAATAACACCAAGAGCTTCTTTTATTGATTGTCTTTTTTCTTCAAAAGTAGACTTTCTAAAGAAAGTAGTTGTCATGGATTTATTGATCTATAGGCTAGAGCAATTTTCATATGTTTCCAGGATCTCCAAGACTTTTTGACATTCACCTAGGGATGATATGCAAATAAGAAGATTATTGTCTGCAAAAAGAAAATGGGGTTAGTCTTGGGCCATATTTGCACAAAGTGTTTGTTTGGCTAGAGCTTACAAGCTCACCTTTTAGTTTTTTAGCTTTTATATATAGTTTTTTAAAACTTCACTTTTTCTTATTTTTTCAAAGTACTAGTATCCTGTAACAGCAAAACATTTCCAACAAAAAATTAAATAAACTGTTCCCAAACAGGCACAAAGAGTCTCCAAACGACCCTTATATCTAATCACATCGGGAATTTTGACGTTGATAAAACTTGAAAGTAGATAGAATGATCATATTGAATTAGGACAAAAAATTAAAATTATGAAGTTGAAAATGAAAACATTGAAAAATAACCAAGTTTATGGGGGTGAAATTTGTAATTAGGATTAAAAAAGAAAGAAAGTAATTCATGCTCCACCAGGGCTCCCATTTGAAAGGAAAATCTCCATAAACGGCAATCCTTTCAATGGCGGCTGACCACTTTCCAACTCTTGATTTCCCAAATCTAGCATAAAATAGGTAACCGTATTTTGGACCCCACCACATTTTTCCTTCCTAGACTGTTAAAATAAATTCCAATTCCCCAATTTACCCTCAAAACTCCCATTTATTAACAAATACTACCCTTCTCCCCTACCTTTACTCTCTTCGAGACTCAATACTTGGCGCTAAACTCAGTGAACAATTCACTAACCCACCAAGATTGAGGCCCAGTCCGTTGAAGAACGTTTACGTCCGAATCTTCTCCTTGGGAATTCTAATCCTAGTTGTCCAATTCATTTACGTCGTCACGGTCCAAGGCGGATCCTGTGGCTCTAGAAGCTTCTGCTTCTTCCCCAAATCCTTAAGACTCAACGCCCGTGTCCTCGTGTCCATATAGGACCCCTGGTCCACCATGAATTTGTGCAAATCTATTGACTTTTACTCTTCCGTCTTCCAATATTTTGTCTCCAAAGCCTTTCTCTCTCCTTATTCCAAGGCTTTCTGCCTCGAAACCCTAGTCGATGAGGATTTACTTGCATTGAGAGAGATCGGCGTAATCGACTCCTTCAGAATCTCCAAAAGACTGTCTCCGCCGATGATCATCTCCGGCAAGGCACACCGCCAACTGTTCGATGATAACGTCTTCAATTTCGAGTTCTCTGGTATCGGCGGCCTGGACCGCTCGAACTGGCCGGTCAGTTTTTCTTCGGAGATCATCTGGACTCTTAGACTGGGAGGCTTCCTCTTCTTCCTTACCAATACCAAAGATTTGTACAACTTATACTCTTTCCTTGAATTGTTCAATTCCTCCTTTAGATTGAATAGTTCTTGCGAAATTGATAGCGTAGATTCTTCGAAGATTTGCCAGATTGTGATGCAGAAAGAAATCGAAAATATTTTCCACAGCGAGAGGAATTCGAATTTTGGTTATAAATGCTCGGTTCTAGGATTTAAACGTGAACTAATTTACAATGCCGAGCCATTGATTCAAGAAGAGCCATTGAAACCTTGGTTAACATTGAAGAGAAACATAAACAACATAAAATTCCTAACTTCTTCGATAGAAATTAGCTTTAAGAATAGGTATGTTTACGTTGATGTTGGAGCTTGCAGTTATGGCTCTAGTATAGTTAGTTGGTTTAAGAAAAAGTATCCTAAACAGAACAAGACTTTTGAGATTTACGTGATTAAGGCTAATAAGGCGTTTCACGAGGAGTATAGATCGAAGGAACGGGTCAATTTATTGCCTTATGCGGCGTGGGTGAGGAACAAGACATTGTTCTTTGAGATCACTAGGGATCCAAGAAAGAAAACTGTGGAGAAAGGTAAGGGAATGGGGAGGATTCGACTAGTGCAGACCTCTACGAGTTATATGGGTGATGTGGGTAAGATTCAGGCGTTTGATTTTGCTAGCTGGTTGAAGAGGATGGTTTCGGAGAAAGATTTTGTGGTGATGCAGATGGATGTGGAAGGGACTGAGTTTCATTTGATTTTGAGGTTGATTAAGACCGAGGCGATTTGTTTGACTGATGAGATGTTTATTAAGTGTCATAACAATAGATGGCAGAGGTGTTGTCTTGGTGTGGGGAGTGCTAAGTATCAGAAAACTTATGCTCTATGCTTGGATCTTTTTACTTCACTTAGAGATGGTGGGGTTCTTGTACTTCAATGGTGGTGACTGGTAACAAATTGACTTGGTTTTCATTTTGAATTTTTGTTTTAGATAGCTTCTTGCTTATTCTTAACAGGAAAGAAAGCTGTATTCTTTGATTTGTTAGTTGTTACACCTGCAAAGGAAAAATTCAATGGAAATATTTCATTAATTCTTTTTTCATTAATTTAGATTGCCTTCAGTTTTATACATGGTTTCTTGCTTCTATATAATTTGGCTCATTTAATTTTGAGAAGCAAAAGGCGGATATTGGCTTGATGGGTGGTTGTGGGGTGCTAACATGATAGATGCTAGAAGTATATCAAGCTTTGTTATTGTTTGGTTAGTTGATTCGCTCGAACTTGAGGTGGTTAGAGATGTTGTTCAATCTGTCAATCAAATTCTTTTGCTGCTATGCAGGACTTAATTGCATTTAGTTGGGTATGAAAGATCATATTATAAGCACATCTGCAACACAGCTATGTTCAGATAATTTGAGTTTTGGCTGCTGATTAAAATGAAATCTATTCGGCCTTGTTTGGCTTGAAGAATTTGAGTTTGGTATCTACATTATACTTTTGGAAATTGGGATGGATTTTCCTTGATAATGAGAAAGCAAGTTGGGGATCCATCTACACTAAGGGTTAAGTTTGGGATTAGTTCGTGAGATTTTTACTATAGGGTCTGCTAAATTGATTTGGATTGACAGATAATGATAATTTGGGATTTGAAGATTCATTTTGCAGCACGAAGCTAACGGCTAATCATCAGTCATTAGTGGAAGGAAAGATGCTTTGACAGATATGATAGGAATGGGCTTTTTGCAAATGGAGAATTGTAGTTGGATATAGAGAAATATGGTGGATCAAATTATGAGGTGCAGTCTGTGATTGAAACTATGGAGAAAATCAGCTACTTCTTGACCACACACTCCCCATGTATAGACAATTTGGATACAGCATTTGATAAATTGACGGGGTGGATAATAATTTCTATAATGAAGAATGAGTTTTATGAGATTAATATGGTAGATGACAGTATACACTATCCACATACTATGAAACTCAGGAAAGTAGGGCCAGATCGATGGAAACTGTAGAAGCAGCTGACACATAAAAGGGGGTTGCTTTAAGTGGGGACTACGGAAAAAGAAGGCAAGAAGGTGATCGTACTTGCAGCAAGTGAGGTAGATAAGATTTGAATTAACGAGTAGTTGGGTTTGGCTTCCATTTCTTTCCTTGTTTTGTCTTCTCATGAATTTTTGCGTTTCGATGACTACTGCATTCACAGTATACAAATTATAGTATAATCTTATTGGATATACAGGGTAGATTAGACATGTAACCATCATCAACATCGTTGTATTTTCCAAAAACTTAAAACATTTCCTGGAAAACCTCGCAGCCTTTCCAGCAATTTCTCTTCTTTGAACAGCTGCAAATTAATTGATGAATGCAGCTATTTTGCCAATTACACGTTTACAATTCCATTCTCAAAGCTATTATTTGGTTTGAGCTTTGAAGCTTTTCATTTTCCCTGTCAGAGTATGATGTTATTTGTGTGCGAATTTAACAAAAAGCCTCCAGGCACCAACCAATGATGCAGTAACAAATTTAATTTCTCGCATGTTGCCCAGTTTTGTGCTCAAACTGACGTCTTCCTGAGTATTTTGATTCTGTCACCTTGAATTGGGCTTTGTTTTAGAGCAGAAATGAACCATTTTGCTTTCTTTGATGAAATTTTAGAAAAGCAGAAATATACCTTAAGAAAACGTCATTTACAAATGAGAAATGTTATGTGTACAATATTTACAATATTTTTACAACAAATCTTAAGTGACAAGTTGTTATTGGTTGTTATGGATGAACAAATAAGAAATTTAAGTTATGGATTCAAATTAAAATGAATAACAACTTAAGATCTATAATTTGTTATGAAAGTATTGTGAAAATGTTGTGGACGTAGCACTTCTTAGAAAGGAAATAACTATATATACTAACCTTGACATTAAAAAAAAAAAAAAAACTAACCTTATGAAAATTGAAAAAATACCTACTAGATGTCAGAATTATCTTGTCATTGATGTGATATTAATTGTATTAATTGATACAATAGTTTATAGACCTTTTATAATAAAATTTGGAATTGCAAATTGACACAAGCACCTTAATATTTCTATTTTCTAATGAAAATGTTTAGGTTTAATTCTATATTAGTCGCAGACCCGCGCATAATATTATTGTTTTAGTTATTATTTATTAACAGTTGGTTTTTCATTATCTTTTAAGTTAATAAAAACCATACTATACTTTTTCTTAAACCTTCATATAAATATATATATATATATATATATAGATATTATTTACTTAATGTGAATGTTTACATATATAAATATAAACTCTATATATTCCATTTCTTTATATACGTAAAACCATAGATTACTACTCCATAATGATAGTGGCTAATTAGTTTTATCATTTTTTATAATGCAATATGTTGAATAAAATAATATGAGAAGAAAAAAAAAGTAAAAATAAAATATATTTAACAATAAATACCAAATTATCCAAATCATGCTATGTAATATAATTATATTACATTCTTATATATTGTCTTTAATTCTTTATAATGCAATATGATAAAATTTAACAATCAAAGTGGAAAAAAAAAAAAAAAAAACTTAAAACACAATTAAATCGCATCAACTTAAAGTAGAGTTTTAAAAAGCACAAAAATTTATCAACCTAAAGTATAGATGCGAAAAAAAAAAAAAAAAAATCCACCAAAAAATTGAGAGAGAAAGAGAGAGAGAAATAAAAATTTTTGTGAAGAAAAATTATGCATATAATAGAAGAGAGAATGTCAAATTAAAGGATGATAATAAGAAGAAACAAAATGAGTACAATAATTATAAGGAAGATAAAGGGAAAGATGAAGAGTGATATTAAGATAGAGGGTAGTAGGGAGATAAAAATGTAAAGAAAATGAGAAAGTTTGGAGAAAGTGTAAATGTTAAAAAAATGAGTACAATTTTATTTATTTGAATTTAAATAAAATATTATATGTTTAATTTTTTTAAATATAAATAATTTAATTATATAGAGGATGTGGCTGAGTTTAAATATTGAATAAAATAAGATGAAAAGAAGAAAAATGTAAAAAAAAAAAAAAAAAAATAAACACCAAATTACCCAAATCATGTTATGTAATAGAATAATATTATATATATATATATATATTTATATTATCTTTAACTTTTTATAACGCAATAGGATAACATTTAACAATCAAAGAGCAAAACAAACAACTTAAAACACAAAATTAAATTGCATCAACCCAAAGTAGATTTATAACGAACACAAAAATTTATCAACATAAAGTAGAGATGCAGGAAAAATAAAAAGATACCTTAAAAAATATTGAGAGAGAGAGAGAGAGAGAGAGAGAGAGAGAGAGAGAGAGAGAGAGAGAACCTTTTATGAGGGAAAATTATGCAAAGAATGAAAGAGATGACAAATTTATAGTAAGATAATGTGAATATGAAGAAACAAAATAAAGGAAGATGAAGAGAAATATGAATAGTGATATTAAGGTTAAGGATAGTGAGGAGATGAAAAGGTAAGGGAGGGAAAGATGAAGAGACAAAATAAAAGAAGATGAAGGAAAAGATGAATAATGATTTTAAGGTTAAGGGTAGTAGGGAGATGAAAAAGTAAGGGAAAGAGATAGGTTGGAGAAAGTATAATTATTAAAAAATAAAATTAAGTAAACGTTAAAAAAATTATAGGAAAATTGAAAAGGAAAAAAAAGATAATGATGTGGATGCTGATGTGGCTTAACTGGAGCGCAGTAACAATGAATGTTACGCTTCAGCTTTTAGATATATATATAGAATTGTTCACCACAAAGGATTAGAAAATAAATAAAAATTAGTAAAGTTTCATATTTTAACATCTAAATTGAACACTATAAAAATCATGATATGTAACAAAATAAATACCAAATTATTCAAATCATGCTATGTAATGGAATAATATTATATTTTTATATGTTATATTTAATTCTGTAGAACGAAATAGGATAACATTTAACAATCAAAGAGAAAAAAAAAAAAAAAAAACAACAACCGTTTAAAAAACAAAACTAAATAGCATTGACCCAAAATAGAGTTTTTAAAGAATATAAAAAAAATTATCAACCTAAAGTGGAGGTGCAAGAAAAATAAAAAAAATCCACCAAAAAATTTAGAGAGAGAGAGAGAGAGAGAGAGAGAGAGAAAACCTTTTTTGTGTGAAGGAAAGCTATGCATAGAATAGAAAAGATGGTGATAAATTTATAGTAAGAGGGTGCGAATAATAAGAGACAAAAATAAAAGAAGATAAAGGGAAAGAGGAAGAATGATATTAATGTAGAGGGTAGTGGGGAGATGAAAAGGTAAGGGAGGGAGAAAAATTGAAGAAATAGTGGGGAGATAAAATGGTAAGGGAGAGAAAAATGTTGGAGAAGTGTAAATATTAAAAAAATAAATATTAAAAAAAATTGTAGGAAAATTGAAAAAAAAAAAAAAAACCCTAAAGCTAGAAAGGCTTTAACGTTTTTTTTCCCCTTTAAATGTAAAAAAAAAATGTTAAAAACAATTTTAGGGCTTTAACCCTAAAACAATTATGCAGATTTATTATAGGGTGATAGTGGAAGTAAATAAATAAGTAGTGGGCTGGATTTATTATAGGGTGATAGTGGAAGTAAATAAATAAGTAGTGGGTTACATTAATAAGGCTGAAAATTGTAAAAACCATTTAAAAATTGTAGGACAAATTATATTTAAGAAAAAAAAAAAATGACATGGCAGCCGATGTGGCGCAACATGAGAGCAACAACATTAAATGCTACGCTTCAGCTTTTAGTAATATATAGATAGATTATAGGGTGATAGTGGAAGTAAATAAATAAGTAGTGGGTTACATTTATAAGGCTGAAAATTGTAAAAACCATTTAAAAATTGTAGGACAAATTATATTTAAGAAAAAAAAAATGACGTGGCAGACGATGTGGCGCAACGTGAGAGCAACAACATTAAATGTTACGTTTTAGCTTTTAATAATATATAGATTTCTCCAATGTTGTAACTATGTAATTATAAAAAAAATAAAATAATAATAGAATTTGGACTTATAATAATTAATGTTGCATAATCAAGACCATCCAGTCCTTTTTTTATTATTATTTATATATATATATATATATATATAATTTTTTGTTTTTAGGGCAGTCCTCGCGCGTGTGTGTGTGTGTGTATATATATATATATATATATATCATATCATATACTATATAATAAAGTTGAGCTTAGAAGCCGTGCTTGCGCCAAGTGGTTTTACCAAATTGTAGAAATTTTCTTAGATTTTTTATAAAAAAAATAGATATAATTTTTTTTGTTCTTATCTTCTTCTCCTATAATTTCTAAGTTGATAGCAATCATAATTTGATTACAATCCAAATTCTTCATCTTTATTATTATAATTTAAAAATTGATAAAAAATCTTAATTGATAAAAAAACTGCTATACGTGATTCTTCTTCTTCTTCTTATTTTTTTTTTTTTACAAAAATTCTTCTTATCAATTAATACACTTCTTTTTCTAGCCTTAGATTTCTCTTCACTTCCAAATTCTTTGTTTACATACATTTTCTTTATCTTATTATTTTTAAATTAATTAAAAATCTTAATCTCATTATAATTTAAAGTTCTACATTAGTTAAACTTCTTTTAAGTTGATATATTATCTATTTTTTTTGGAGAAGAGAAACTCACGTAAATATATAAAAATCCCCTAACCCTTGGCTTCTCAAGCTCATGCTTAACCCTATGATTTCTCAGAGTTTTTTACTTTCAACATGGTGAGCAAAGCTAAAATGCAAGAAGAGCAAGTGGTTTCGTTTGGTACCAGGTTTTAGGTATATAAAAGCTAGGGTTTTTACTTTAGTTAGAGAATGCTAACAAACCGTATAATAACTCCATTTACCAAAAAAAAAAAAAAAAAAAAAATCTATCATATTTCCTTGCAGATTACAGCCGCCAATCATGTTTTCTTTTCTTTCTTTTTATTTTTTCATTTTTTTAATGTTAATGTTGATTAGAAATTATAATTTTAATAGGATTTAAACTCTATAATTATATCATAGGATTTAAACAACAAAGATTAGTGATTCTCAACTTTTTTTTTTCGAAGAGAAATTGAAAGCTTTTTTTTTTTTTTTTTAGTTGCTTTCTTATTATAGTTTTAGATCTATTATTTATTTTATTTTTAGTTTTTTAAAAGCAATTTGTGATATTAAGATGGAAAGGTAAGGAACTTTTTGTGTATTAAGATGAATAGGTTCGATTTATCACCATAACACAACTCATTCCAACAATAAACAACAAAGGTTAGTGATTCTTTTTTTTTTCTTTTTCTTTTTTTGATGAGAAATTGAAAGCCAATTCTTAGTAATTTAGAAATAATGTTTAGGTTAGTGATTCTCATTTTCTTTTTCTAAGAGAAATTGAAAGCTAATTCTTAGTAATTTGGAAATAATGTTTTTTTTTTTTTTTTTCATTATGGAATTAGATCTCTCAAAGGATTGATGAAATATATGTTTCATTTGCTTTATTTTATATAGTTTTAGATCTATTATTTATTTTAATTTCAGTTTTTTCATAGGAAACTCTTAAATTGACATTAAATTTAAAGGTTGTATAATATACAATTCTATTTTTAATTTTATTTTAATTTTCTTTCTTGATTTATATTTTCAATTTTAGCTATTCTTATATGACTATATGTTCATTCCATTTGTTATATGTAATAATAGTTTTTTTAAAGTTTATTTTTGATTTTTTCATAGGCGATTCCAAGCAAGCATCCTATAAAATTGTTAAAAACTCCTAAATTGACTTACAATTCAAAGGTTGCAATTTTTGTAATTCTATTTTTAACTTAGATTTAAATTTCTTTCTAATTTGTATTTTCAATTTTAGTTATTGCTATATGTTATTTTATATTTATTTTTTCTTTTCTTTTTCAGTGTTTTTGTAGGGGATTCCTGTTGAACTGTTGACATTCAATTCCAATGTTGTGTAGACTTTCAATGTGAAGTTCATTCAATTCTCTTATCTTTAATATATATATATATATATATATATATAAATGAAAACAAAATTATTTTTTTAATGCTTATACATTTGGATAGCTTATAATTTGTGAATTTTATGTTGATACTAATTTAATGCTTAGATATTAATTTAAATGGACATTATTTTGCTAAATGCTGATTTTAATTTGTGATGTTTAGTTTTATTAGACAATTGGTTCGTTGAAGAGAATTCAGAAGTTATACGATAATATTTTTTTTCTATTAAGAAATAATATTTCATTAACTTATTATTTTTCAAATATATTATATATTGTATTTAATAAGTTTTTGACCAAAACCGTGCAACGCACGGGTATTTAACTAGTATATATATATATATATATATATATATATATATATAACCGAAGTTTTTGAAACTTCTACAAATTTTCACATCATCATTTTAATTTATAATTTTTTTTAATTTTTAAAACTAAATAGTGAGAGAGTCCTAACAGGAGTCTCTATCTTTTTTTCTCATCATTTCAATTTATAAAAAATTTTAATTTTTTAAACTAAATAGTGAGAGAGTCCTAATAGAACTCTCTCTCTTTTTTTCCTTAATCCAAAATTTTTTTTTTACATGAGTCCTTTTTTTTTTTTTTTTTTTGAAAACTAAAGTGAGTCCTTAAAAAAAAAAAAAATCTAATGTGAGGTCTAATTAAAAAAAAAAAACTTTTTTTTAATCCTAACTCTAACGTAAATCTTTCAAAAAGTTAAAATTTTCGGTTTTACATTATATATAGATAATAATAATGATGTGGCAAGTTCTAAGAATATAAGAATGCAATTTGTAGATTTACTATCAAGATAACATATATTAGATTAGTAGTGGATAGTAAATTTAATTGTAGTTGAGTATTATGTGAAGTTATCACCATAATATAGCTCACATCAGAATGTGTTATGTAAAACCAATGACATGAAAGAAAAAGAATTTTTCTAAATCATTATATTGAAAAAATTAGTTATTTTCATTCATTTTCAAATTATACAATTTTAAAATTTAAGTCATATACCTTTAAGTAAAATAAGTACTTTTAATTTTTATTTAATTATTTCGTGCATCGCACGGGTTAGCGACTAATTTTTATTACGCGTAGATACCGCATGCATGAAGCCTTGGACCGTGGAGAGATGAATGTCCCTTTACGTTTGGTCAAAGGTCCGAACGAACAAAGAGGAACCATTGACACTTTTCCCCATTTGCTATTGTTAATTTGTTATTGTTGACATCGTTGTTGCTGTTCTCTCCCTCTCTCTCTCTGTCCCGTCCATCCATCTCTAAACTCTCTTCCCACATGGATTTCCCTCCTATTCCTTTGTGTTCCTCTTTGTTTCTCTCTTTCCCCACCCCTAACCTAAAGCCTCTCTCAACCAAAAAAAATAAAAATAAATCAATCATCTCTCTTACCCTCATGCAGGTTCAGTCACATAATAAAAATGAGCACAGACAATAAGCTGACTCAAGAATTAATGAAAGTTGGCTCCTCCACATGCAGCATTTTTGGTCGCAGCTTAAACTCAAGGGGTATATGGTTTGGAGATGACCCTCTCGACTTCTCTTTCCCTCTCTTGCTGTTGCAGCTCTCCCTCATTTGCATCTTCTCTCGTTCCCTTCACGCCCTTTTCAAGAATATTGACCAACCCTCCATTGTTTCTCAGATTGTTGTAAGCCTTCTCTCCCTCGTCTTGCTAAGATCAATATATGAATTATTGCATTTATTATTTATTGTGTTGATTTACCAAATTTACGTATTATATATAAGCGGGTTGCACGTGGGTAAAATTTAGATACAGTTAGTTAGATGTTATATATTAGGTTGAATTGTGGTGATAGGGACTAATAAATCACATGATTAAATTTAATTATTCTTGAAAAAGATAATATTTTTTTTGGTGTATTGGTTAAGAAGTTACACTTTACTGGCATGAGGTTACGTCTTTTGATATTTTCTTAGCTTCAAATTGTTAAAATTCACATTTTTAAATCAGGTGAATTGAAAAGAAAGTTTAGAAAACATAATAACAAGCTCATTATAATTTTGATACATAAATCTTATGAATAAAAAGCAAATACAATTAAATCTCTTAAAGGTAAAATGTAACTTTTTAAATCACAGGTTGACAATTTAAATTTGACAAGTTCTATAAGTGAAATTTTAAATTCCCCCAAAGAAAAAGAAAATGGGCGTAAGGAAAAGGAGAGGAATTTTCAACAACAATTTCCAAGTGCAAAAAGAATTACATGTAATGAAATTTAATTTCCTTTTAATCAGGTAAAGAATTTTTCAGAAAAATATTATTCTTTGTTGAGAGGAATGAACTAACCTAAAGGAGTTGCTCCTGATAATATATACAAATGGTTCAATAAAAAATTATGCAGTACTCCCTTAAGTTCCTTCTTGACATTCATCATGTACTCCAAGTTGCTTAAGCATTCCACTAATTTGTTGTCAAATCCAGTAGCTGGGAATCCATGACTATGAAGTTATTAGTTGGTTGCGTGTATGTGACTTTATATGATTTAACTTGCATATACTGATCCCATCTTTGATGTTCACTAGGCTGGTGTAATTTTAGGTCCTTCAGTTCTTGGGCGCAGTGCAGCTTATGCAGTCAAAGTTTTCCCACCTAAAGGGAAAATTTTAGTGGACACCTTGGCAGTTTTTGGTCTCATGCTATTTGTGTTCCTACTTGGGGTGAAGACAGACCCAACTATTTTTTTTAAATCAGGCAAGAGGCCATTGGCTATAGGAATTTTAGGCTTCTTTGTTCCTTATGCACTGGCTGGACTAGTTGCCTTAGTCCTCAATCATTTTCTGTCATTGGATCATGATATTTTCAATGTGCTTCACCTTGTGGCAGTATTACAGTCTCTGACTTCCTTCCCAGTTATTGCTTGCTTTCTTGCTGAACTCAAGCTCCTCAATTCAGAGCTTGGACGGCTGGCGTCATGTTCTTCAATTGTGTCTGATATGTGCCACTGGTTTATTGTGGCAGTGAGGATTGCTACAAGACTAACTATTGCAAGTTCATTGAGAACATCAATTGAGGCTACTCTCTCAACTATCCTTCTTGTTATATTCTTTGTGGGTGGAATCCGTCCAGCAGCTCTGTGGGCAATTCGACATACCCCTGAAGGAAAACCTGTAAAAGAGATCTATATTTCTGTAGTCCTTATAGCACTATTGTTTTGTGGATTTATGGGTGAAGTTATTGGCATAAACGCTTTTATCACTTCTTTCGTATTGGGCTTGTTCATACCAGATGGCCCTCCTTTAGGTGCTGCATTAGCAGAGAGGTTTGATTGCTTTGTTTCAGTATTGCTCATGCCTATATTTTTCACCTCATGTGGATTAAAGGTGGATATTTTTGCCATAAAAAAATTTAAGAATGTGGGAATGATTCAGTTGATTGTTGTTGTTGCATTATTTGGGAAGATGATAGGGACAATGTTGACTCCTATCTTGTGTAGGATGCGACTCCGAGATGCCCTCTCTCTTGGTATTATTATGAACTCCAAAGGCATTACTGAACTTGCTATATTGATTCGCTGGAAGGAACACAATGTAAGCCATCGATTTTCCTACCTCTTGATGTATCTCAGATGTATTGTCTAATGGCATTCTTCTGTTTATCCTTCTATCTATGTTTTGTTACTCTTAAAAGTATGATATTTTTCCCTTCTATTTTCATAGAATTAAGTACATAAAGCTATATATTAGTGATATATTCATGAAAAAAAATTGATGACAAAGAATCTGGAGTAGTACATTAATCTTGAAGACTACTTCTTTGATGTGCTTAACAAATAAAGGTAATTACAATAATGTGCAGGTCATAAACGAAGAATGCTTCACCATTTTGATAATCTCTTTGCTGATTGTAACTGGAGCTATCACTCCTCTCACCAATGCCCTATATGATCCTTCAAAGAGGTTCCTTGCCTACAAAAGGAGGACTATTTTACACCACAGGAACGATGAAGAGCTGCGCATACTTGCTTGCATCCATACAACCGATAATGTCCGAGCAGTTTTGAACCTTCTTTCTGCTTCCAACCCCAGCAAAGAGAGCCCCATCAATTTAGCTGTTCTGCACCTAATCAAGCTTGTTGGCCGTGCCTCCCCCCTACTCATTGCTTGTGTGTCAAGGGAAAATAAATCTCAATATTCAACTCAATCAGAACAAATTTTCAATGCATTCAGAAAATTTGAACAACATTACTCTGGCCATGTTATAGTGCATTGTTATAAAGGCATTTCCCCTTATGCTACAATGCACAATGATGTATGCTCCCTAGCTATTGAAAAGAGAACAACCTTCCTAGTCATCCCTTTCCACAAGCAGTGGGTTATTGGAGGAAGAGTAGAATCCTCTAATACTCTTAGGCACCTCAACAATAATGTGCTTGATAAGGCTCCCTGCTCTGTTGGAGTCCTCATTGACCGTGGGAATCAGAGGAAACCTTGGTCCATTCTTGGACAACCCTCAATGTATCGGGTGGCTGTGCTCTTCT
The DNA here is from genome assembly GCA_033629205.1 of Lithocarpus polystachyus. Lineage (NCBI taxonomy): Eukaryota > Viridiplantae > Streptophyta > Magnoliopsida > Fagales > Fagaceae > Lithocarpus > Lithocarpus polystachyus. Next base: position 31,423,999 of record CM066162.1, read on the forward strand.
TTGGGGGTGCAGATGACCGAGAAGTACTAGCATATGCTGGACGCATGTATGATGATCATAATGTTCTAATTACACTTCTACGTTTCTATTCTTCAACTGAGATCGTTGGGGGTACAGCTAGGAGCAAGATACTTGATACCGAAATCTTGAGTCAATTTAGGCTCAATGCCTTCCGTAATCAGCGAGTTTCTTACCAAGAGGAGATGGTGATGGATGGAAATGGTGTGCTTGCTGTACTCAGGTCAATGGAGAATGCTTATGACCTTGTTATGGTTGGGAGACGTCATCAGGATTCGCAATTGATGTCAGACCTTGGGAAATGGAGTGAGCATGGTGAGTTGGGTGCAATAGGAGATATACTTGCTGCCAAAGATTTTAAGGGTGCAGCTTCAGTTTTGGTTGTGCAGCAACAGACCAAATTGTGGGGTTTGAATAACCCAGAGGATTCCACGCGATTGAGAAGAGCAAATATATAGGAGTTTTTAGGATTTTGAACATGTTCAGTTATAGATATAATCATATAGACCTAGTGCAGGATCTAATTCACAGCCTCCATCATTCCAAGTGTGTATCCAATTATTTTCTTGATCTTTTTCTCTTTTCCATTTCCCTGTGGGTAGGAGATAAATGTGTATTTAGAACAGTAGGAGTAATGAGAAGTTGATTTCAGATAGCCTTCTAGTATTACTACTGGTACTAAAACACTCAAATCAGCTGTGGCTCCTTTAATAATGATGCTGCACCTGATTCAAAGCCTACCCTCTCCTTTCTTGGTAAAACGCTTTATACTGTCTAATTGCCTATCTGTATCTAAAGTTGTAGAATCTCTCTCTATAAATGTCTGATTCTAGCTATTATGCTATTAACGGTTAGAAGTATGTGGTTAAATAATTAATTTTATTATATCTCAATAGCTTAAGTTTTTAGGACAATCGATAATTTAACATAGTATCAGAGTAGGAGGTTCTGAATTCAATCTCTGTCTCTTCCATTCTACCTCTTATTAAAATTTCCACATGTTGGGCCCTACCTATTAAAAAGTAGTTTCGGCCTATATGTAAAGAAGAGTATTAGAAGTATGTGGTTAAATGATTAAATTTACCATATTCCATTAACTTAAACTTTTGAGACAATTGGTAATTTAATATTAACCTTAATTAAGTACGTGCTGTTATACGGTATACCTCTATATGATTAACAAATGGCAGCTAATTTATTTTTTATTTTTATCTTATTGTTCTAATATAATTAATAGCATATAAATATCAAAACACTTTTGGTACATTCATTCCAATTTGGTATCTAAGCGAATTGATTGGCTACCATCTTCCCTATTGGCACTGTACTACAAGATGGAAATTTTTACATGTTGTTGAAGTCCAAGAAGCATATAGTGCAGCATACGTTTATCTAAACTTTTATATGCTAGGCTGAAATCCTCCATACCCTTAAGTACTGAAATAAAAATGATATCTGAATGTAAGCGGCTCCTGCCATTTGCTAACAACAGGGCAATGCAAGAGGAAGGGGGGTTGGGGAATTCCCCATGGGTCAGGCCCTTGTGGATGTCTGACTTGAAATTTGACATGACCAATCAATAGAAGTACTCTTGACACTTACGTTTGCCATTCACCCAACTCACTACGTTTGCATCCAACATAAATTAGAACCAGCTGTCTTTATAGTGTAGTGTGTTTCATCAATAATCAATACTAACCATCAAATTGAATGATGATTTTGTTCATATATTGTTTATTGTTGGAAAAGTTCGAGGTCTATTAGATCGTTAATTTGATTAGATTTTAAGAGGTATTAAAATCAAAATAATGAGTTCCAATCAAGATTTCAAAAAACAAAAAAGAAAAGATGATAGAATTAGAGAACCAACAAAATGGATTAGTTAATTATTATTATTATTATCAAAATAATAAGTTCCAATCAAGATTTCAAAAAACAAAAAAGAAAAGATGAAAGAATTAGAGAACCAACAAAATGGATTAGTTAATTATTATTATTATTATTATTATTATTATTATTATTATTATTATGGGCTATATAGGGAAGTTCTCTGGTGCTCTTTTCCAGCGCTTAACTACGTTGTGCCCTTCTGGGAGGCCTTTAATCTTTGCTCTAATCATGTGTTGCAGAGGCATTATAGAGGTTGCTACATATGTTATGTGGAAGGATGGCTAGGTAACCGAACTCATATCTCCCTGTGTGTGTGTGTGCCTGCCTGTGTTCTTTGAACTAAAGCATCTACTAGTAGTACATATAGCTGATACATGAAACTTCTTTTGTGCGTGTATGTGAAGAAAGAAACCAGCTGCATGAGGCAACCACTAAGGGTCCATCCTCTTCCTTTGAACGAAATGTTATTATTATTATTTTTTTTGGTGAGAAACATGTGAGGAGAAAGTCTAATAGAATAATTTTGACTAACATGGTCGATTTCTATATATGTAGTCTATGCATTAACAAATAATTAATTGTAACTTGTGCGTTTTTAGACCCCTTAAAATACAACCAGATTAACCTAGTTAATTAGCCAAGTTATTATTCAGTCAAATTATCAAGTTTAGGTTAACACAAATATATCATATCATTGCAAAGTGTGGAAAATAAAAAACACAACAATATGATAACCCAGGAAAACCAAACGGTAAAAAACTTGGGGTGGATTTAACCTAGTTATCCTCAAGGTAAAACGAATCCACTATGAAAGAATTGAAGTTTACACAATAGCGACTTAGACCACTAACATCCTATTGCTACCTCGAGTAGGAAACTTACTACCATAACCACGTGACAGCTCAGGGTCTACGGATTACTTCTTTCTTGGATTCAGAGCAAGCACAAGTACTCCCGCTTCTATATTTTTAAGCTCTTGAAACAGCAACTGAATTGATCACTCAGCTCTTGACATTAATCTAATCTTGAGATTGGAAACCCTAAGTGTATGTGAAGGCAAATACCTCTAGATCTCACATAAAATTCACACACACAGCATAAAGAGCAACCCTAAAACGTGGCTAGGGTTCTCCCTTTTATACTTAGGGCAAAACATAAAACCCTACACATCAAACGAGCTTGGGCTGAGTTGGAAAATTCCGCAGAAAAACAATCTGCACGACTTTCGATTGATCGAGTCTAATTTTTAATCGATTGAGCCAGACATATTTACACAGTAAATTCTGCAGTAACTCGATTTCAATTTTACATAAAAACATATACTTTGAGCAAGTCTAAACAAGACTCAAACATTTTGATCATGGTTTGCTAACATTACAAATTGAAGTTCTAATACATTTAACCTAAACTCTTAGAACCTAACAAACTCTCCCTTTGGCAATTGGTGACAAAACACAAACCAAACAAATTGCTCAAAGTTTACAAAAAACAGCCCATTACAAAAATAATGTCCAACAAAACAAATTCAACCTAACTACTATCTATCAGTTGCAAGTGTAGACAGCAGCACGACTGAATCAACCTATATATTCTTGAAACACTCAACAAATGCATAAACGCATGTCTGGAAAATACAAGTAAGACAAAATAACTTCTTGATTTCATATAACACAAAAAAAGACATTTAATCATAAATAACCTCATAAAAATAAATCAATAAGCAAAGTAGCACAATGTAAAACAAGAAACAGATATAAACAATGTATCTCCCCCTATCATGAACAACCCAAAACATAAACAAAACTACATCATGAGCCAAAAATGTAGATACACAATGAAGCACCTAGATACAATCTAAAGCTCCACAGCTCAAAACAATAAAATCTCCCCCTCACAACAAAAACTCCTCTACGAATGTACTCCTCCTTTTTATGACGAATTGGCAAAGGGCACTCACTCATCATCAAAAGGAGGTGGTGGAGGTGATCGTCTAATGCTCTCCAAATCCGCTCGCAAAGCACGAAGCTCATCAAGCATGTCTACCAAAATCTGACCATGAGCTGCCTAAACGGTCATGATAGTCTCCAACATACGACGAATGTCTGCATCATCTGAAGTAGAAGGTGGAGGAACAGCAGTAGCAGCAACAGGATCAACAAACGCCTCAGCTAAAGTAGCACCTGTAGTAGAAGGAGTAAGATGTGTACCACTAGAAAACTCAACTCTAAGACGTTTAGAGCTTGCTCTCATTTGAGCAGCCCTCCACCTAAGAAAGGTGGCATCTATGGGAGCTATGATATAAACGAGCTCAGACGTAGGAAACTGCTCTAATCTTAAATGCAAAAGAATTCGATAAATAAAAACTGGAAAGAAAAGAGCATGAGAAACATAACTACTCCTATGAACCTCAATAAAAAACCGAATGAAAAAATGAGAAAAACTCATAAGAGCGTCAGTAACAAGGGTATACAAAAATGCACAACGCTCTATGGGGATGCTGTGCAGATGAGAGATACGCCACAAAGAATGACAAGCAATCCAAAAAGAAAAGATAATGAATCTTAGTCAACTAGGTAGAAGCATTCCAAGGATTAGAACCTTATTGGATAGAAGTACCAGTGATGTATGACATGATGTCATCCAGGGGAGTAGACTCATCGTACGGATAGCAGGATGCTGGACTAGTGGCACCCCAAGAGCATTAGCCACTACTGAAGGAGTAATGGTGAACTCTTCACCACGTATCCAACTCTTAACTTGAGTGTTGGAATCATAGGTGTGGACAGAGAGGTTCTAGTAGAACTCTCTTATCAAGGTAGTCGGAGGAGGATGATCTACATCTAACAAAGGTAACTAGCCCCAACGATCAAAATTTCTCCTTATCTCACCATCTAGCTCATCTAACAAAACTTTCCTCTCAGCCCAGACAGTTTAAAGAATGTTTAACTCTTCATAAGTTTCCTTGTTTTTCTCACTCAGAAACCTAGAGCTATCAAAAGTAGGAGAAGAAGAAGAGAAGGACACCCTATGAGCTCTAGTCTTCCTAACCATGATTCCAAAGAGCAAAAGAATAGACACAAAGGAAATAGAGAGGAAAAAAAAAAAAAAAAAAACTAAGGGCAGACTACAAGTTAGCACATAAATATATAAAGAATAAAAATCTATATGATGCATGAACGATTTCAACACATGATGCATACTCTAATGCAGTGAGAAGTAGTCCAATTTTACTTAAAAAAACACAAAATTGGCTTGAGCATAGAGTTTATACAAAAAACCCCACATTTTGAAAAACCACTTTCAAAAAACCAACAAATTGACCAAATTGATCATCACAGGATAGATAACACAAAAGAATGATCAAATTAATCAATCTAATAAACCAATTTCATCAATTTATGCTTAATTGAACAAAATCCCCAATTCTGATGGTTTCAAGTTCTAGAATTTTCAATTTTTCCCAATTCAACAAATTGATCAAATTAAACATCAAATAAAAGTTTAATAACATCCTATAACAGAAATCCATTGATCAATTTCTAAAGAAAAGACTTAAATCAACAAAATCCCCAATTTCTCATAGGTTCGAAATTCTCCCCAAAAATGCATGAAAAATGTATGAAACATGAAAATAAATAAAAAAGGAGGGTATAAAGGTCTTACTGGCCTTAGATGAGAAAAACCTTGCAAGAAATTTGAAGGAAAACGACAAAAATTGGCTTTGACTCCTTGACCGATCAAATGAGAGAGAAAGAGTTTTGAAAAGATTTGAAATAGTGTTTGATCACGTGAAAACTAAAGATTTTAAAAAACTTTCCATGCGATTTTCGATTGATCTAAATTTAGATTCGATCAATCGAAAATGCCTTCGATTAATCTAACAGCGATCGAAACAAACAGAACTAAACCAAATTTTTAATCGCAATTTTGATCGGTCGAGAAATAGGTTCGATCGATCGAAATTCTGGAATTTTTTTTTTTTGAAAAATAGAACAGTTTTATGTAGAAACTCCTCAAAGCATAGTATTTTATGAATAGAATGCATAAGTATGAGATGAAATGCTTTTCAAAAACACTTGAGTTGAACCCAGTTTTCTGAAAAATGAGATTTTCAATCAATTCTCCTTAAATTCTCGAACTTCAACACATTTTGCATAAAAATCAAGGAATTCTTCAACCTTGGTTGGCCAAACCACAATCACACACAATAAAATGTACAAGGTTTAGCAAAGAATAACTTGTGTAGTGTGTGCAACTAGCAAAAACTTGAGATACATGTGAGGTGATATGTGAATAGTTAGCAATCACAATTTCTATAAAATTCATCACATATAATTGAAGAAGACTGTCACCTAAAGAGTTACATCATATAACTCTCACATCTCCTAGAATAAAAGCTTGCAATCATGTAAGTTTCTTGATTTGCCTCATAATGTACACACCAATTTTATTTTATTAGAAACTTATTAATAATAGCTAGGATAATGTACACATCAATTTTATTTGAATGTGAAGTTATTATAGTCCAATAATGTACACACAAATTTTAGCATTTAAACCGAGGCTACACCTTATGTTATTTTTGTGCATGTACTACACTTTCTCGAGTACAAAATCTTACGATATGCACTAAGGTGTTCATGATTGGCTAGTAAACAGTGGTGAGATGGTTATTTATGCCTTTCTCAATAGGTTCAAGTCCGACAATCAAAAGTATATGACTTCAAGATCAAGATCATGTGATAAAAAAGTATAAACATCTTTTCACACAACATGCACTACAAAACTTCAACTAGTAAAGTGCAATAAAATAAGCTCATCCAAGCTAAACAAGGTACATAAACATGTTATGTAAAGATAAAATGGCCAACCTTGATATCAAATCCAAGGAAAAATAATGCAAAATACATTTTGCTTCCCTTTTCTTCCTTTTTTTTTTTATTTAAAAAAATTCTAGAATGAAATGCATAAATGTTATGCAATGCAAATACTAGAAAAGCAAAGAAAACAAAAACACAAAGATAATGGCCACAAAGAGTAGAGCGATGAATCACAAGGACCATGAAAGACAGACTCAATTAGATCGAGCCTTTTGCATCCAAAAATTTTTAGATGCAACTCTTGCATTGGAGTTATTATTCAAATTAGAATTCTGAGCAATTCTAGGATTGGAAAAAAGGTTTAAAGCCTTTACCAACTCACCAATAAGTACCATAGGATCTTGTGCTTGAGGCACAAATACTTTTGGTTTATTTGCTCGCTTAGCATCTTGTAACTTGAAACAGTTTGGACTAATGTGCTCAGACTTTCCACAAAAATGACAAACCCATGCAGGCTTATCATGTAACTTGTCATTTGGAGAATTAAGAGCCTTAGGTTTAGATTCTTGAAGATCAACCCTAATCTTTCTAGGAGGTATGACTTCTACAGGTTTGACAACTTCACTCACAAGGGGCTCAGAAGAAGGACCAAAGTTTGTGGAACATGATTCAGGCACATAGATGCTTTCTACAAAACCTAAACCAGTTTTGTTAGAGGGAGACTTTTAAACACTCAGCAAGTGATCAAGTTTGGAGCTTGCAGACTTATTAGTTTGTTCTCTAGCAACAGATAATTCAAGTTCCAAATTCTTAACTTTATCAAGCAAAAGCATGTTCTCAGTCTTCACATTATTCAACAATTTGTTAGCATCAAACAGTTTCATAAGCAAAATTTTCTTATCAAGCTCAAGAGATGCAATTTTCTTTAAGCCTAGTTCAACACTCATAGCATCTTTTGCAGCAACTTTGCAAAGTTTATTGTAGGCTTCTAGTAAATCTGCATCCTCAGAGAGTTCCCCATTAGAAGGGTTTTCTATAACAGCAACACTTTCATCAACTACAGCAGTAGCAGTGAAAGCAATGAAGTTTCTATCCTCATCACTTTCAGATTCATTGTCAGAAACCTCATCATTACTAAGAGTTACATCCATAACCTTACCTTTAGATCTCAAGAATGTAGGACATTCTGATTTCACAAAACCATACCCTTGACAACCGAAGCATTGTTGACCTATAGGGTTATTAGAAGGTTGACCTACTTTCTCTTTAGGTTTTTTAGTGTTATTCACTTTAGTGGGATCATTCCTCCTAAAATTTCTAGGTTCAGCATTGTTCTTACCCCTTACCCTTCTATTGTTGTTCTTAAGAAAGTTTCTAAAGTTCTTGGCAAGATAGGTAATCTCTGTAGCAAAGAGCTCATCATCAAATCCATTCACATCAACATCATCAAAAGACTTAAGAGCCACTGATTTGAATTTGCTAGTCTTAGGTAGGTCCAACTCATAGGACTGAAGAGATCCTACAAGTTCATCAACAAGGATGGAACCCACATATTTGCTTTCAGTGATGGCAGTCACTTTGGGTCTAAAATTCTCAGTCAAAGATCTAAACAATTTTAGGTTGATCATATATTTCACCTAAATCATATGCAGAATTAACAATATCATTGAGCTTAGCATAGAATTCATCAAAAGATTTATCATCAGACATCCTAATGCTTTCAAATCTAGTAGTTAATTGCTGTAACTTATTGATTTTAACTGCCTTTGTACCTTCATGCACAGTCTGGAGAATATTCCATGCAGTATGAGTAACCTTAACATTAAAAATAGCATTCATGGCTTTGCTATTAAAAGTGGCTACTTCTTTTTGAGAAGTTTGCCACTCACTAACGGGAGTAGTAGGCTTTTCCCATCCATATTCAACGGAATTCCAAACTTTCTCATCAATGGATTTCAGGAATGCTTTCATCCTTACTTTTTAGTAGGTATAGTTGTTCCCATCAAAGTGAGGTGAGATCACAAAAGAGTGACTGTGTTCCATGACAACAGGGGTCAGCTTTTAGATCAAAGGATCTACAACAAAAGAGCTACCTGCTCTGATACCACTGCGTTTTTAGACCCCTTAAAATACAACCAGATTAACCTAGTTAATTAGCCAAGTAATTACTTAGTCAAATTATCAAGTCTAGGTTAACATAAATATATTATATCATTGTAAAGTGCGAAAAATAAAGAACATAACAATATGATAACCTAGGAAAACCAAACAGTAAAAAACCTGGGGATGATTTAACCTAGCTATCCTTAAGGTAAAACGAATCCACTATGAAAGAATTGAAGTTTACACAATAGCGACTTAGACCACTAACATCCTATTGCTACCTTGAGTAGGAAACTTACTACCACGACCACGTGATAGTTCTGAGTCCACAGAATACTTCTTTATTGGATTTACAGCAAGCACAAGCATTGCCGCTTGTATATCTTTAAACTCTTGAAACTGCAACTGAATTGATCACCAAGCTCTTGATATCAATCTTGAGATTAGAAGCCCTAAGTGTATGTGAAGGCAAACACCTATAGATCTCACATAAGATTTACACACATAGCATAAAGAGCAACCCTAAAACGTGGTTAGGGTTTTCCCTTTTATACTTAGGGCAAAACATAAAACCCTACATGTCAAACGGGCTTAGGTTGAGTTGGAAAATTCTGCAGAAAAATAATCTGCATGACTTTTGATCGATCAAGTCTAATTTTCGATCAATTGAGCCAGGTAGATTGACACAGTTCATCCTGTAGTAACTCGATTCCAACTTACATAAAAACATATACTTTAAACAAGTCTAAACAAGACTAAAACATTTTAATCATGGTTTGCCAACATTACAAATTGAAGTTCTAATACATTTAACTTAAAGTCTTAGAACCTAGCATAACTTAATGCAGTGGCGCCAAAAGCCTTGTAGTTGAATTGGCACCTCCCCATGCACAAAGTACTTGGGGGTTTAGGGGGGAAAGGATTTAAGTTACGGGGTTAGTAGCATGTTGTAATTCTCTCAAAAAAAAAAAAAAAAAAAAACTTAATGCAATGGTGGCTCCAGGTTTATGTTAGGGTGGTCCCTGACCTGCAAAAAAATTGTATATATATACTTGTGAAAAAAAATTATATACTAAATTAACCAATTTTAATAAAAGTGTTGAATATCTTGTCTTGAGAATTACAATAACTAGTTGCAGATCCTGCGTGCATGGGATAATTTTGTCGTCATATTATTTTTTGTTAAGTAAAAAATGAGAATAATAGTTGAGACTTATAAGTAATAGTCTCAAACTCATCTCACAATAATGTGATTACATTGTAATATATATAATATATTTTATGTTAAGTAAAGAAGTCCATATCTTGATTTTTTGTGTGTGTTTGTATATATTTTGGCAAGGAAACGTGTTTCATTTTTCTTTAAATTATTATATATGATAAAATGTTTTGTAAAACATTATAATAGAATGAGATATGCATCAAAACACAACACAATTAAAAAATGGAAAATGTATAATTTGTATTAGAACATGAAAATGAATGTTGATTGTTTCATATGAAAGCTAACATTATTTTGCATTTTTGGAGAAGTTAATGACAATTTACCCAAACTTTGTTTCCATTTTATCACATAAGAACTATTAAAAAAAATTATAATAGTTTCTATTTTGATAATCACTAAACACATGTATGAGAATCAACTAATACAAAAAATTTTCTCCCCAAAACATATACTGATTTCTATTTTTCCTTTCCATACAATTTAAAAAAAGTGAAAAACTAAGGAAGCTGAATGTGTAGTTGATCTTAGTCAATCAATAAATAACATAAAAGGGATAGAGGGAAGTAAATGTATTCACGGTATAAATTTTTAATATATTTCCATATTTAGTTCTGTATATATTAATACTGTTGTTTTCTAAAATATTCATGTAGCAATGGTATCTTGTTTGATCTCTCCATGCTTTTTATATTTAGCCCAACTCACAGCATATAAACCAATGATCATGAAAAAAGATCCTAGCAAAATGAAGCCAAATAAAATTTCTAAATTTTAACAAATATAAGATGAACATCATAGAGAAATCGAAATGAGAGAGAGAGAGAGAGAGAGAGAGAGAGAGAGAGAGAGAGAGGTACCTTTGATAGTAGATATCAAAAACAAACATATAATGATAATTAAAAAAATTTCCATCACAAATACTATACTTATTGGTTTTAAGAGTGATTAAAAGAGAACATATATAAATATAAAAAAAAAATGTAGAGGAAGGGAAAAATGTATATACAATACATAAGTGTTGAGGGAGGGGAAGTGTTGGGAAAGAAGAAGAGACTTTGTATGTTTTGATAATTGAAAAATGTATTTATAATTAGTAAGTTGCATACTTAATGTGATGATGATGATATATATATATATATATATATATATATATTCTGTTTTATAAAAACTCATCAAATCCAATGTGCTAACATAATAGAAAGTCTGAATAGAAGACTTTTGGGCTACCATATAGGTTTATGCAAACTTTAAGACTTTCTAAACTCATTATTTTTTTCCCAAAACTTTTTATCAGAGAAAATAATTTCCTTCATAAATGAAAATTTTATGGTTTTTTTTTTCCAATTAAATAGAAGAAATATATACGTAGGGAGTGACTTTTTTCCCCCCTAATTATACCAAAAGGGAAATTGTATATAAAAATTGATTATTTTTTTTAACTCTTGCCTTTTAGATTACTCCCCCACCCCTCTCCCCTCCATAAAAAAAAAAAAAAGACTTTTTAGTTACTAAAAAAAAAATGTCTCCTAGGAATAATTTAAGAGGAAAATTATACCCACTTTAGGGGGGGAAAAAACTAATAGTGAATATTTGAGCACATATTATTTTCCTTCTAAAAAAAAAGTACATATTATTTAAGAATTATAATAGTAAAATTTATAGTACAAAAGAAATGCCTAGTTGATTTCTTGCTGTATTTATTTAGTATATTTCTTATGTTATTTCTATCATATTTTTGATTATTTAAAAAGTATGATGGATTGAAGTGCAACATATCATAGCCAAATTGAACTCAAAATAAGATATAAGATATAAATTTAAGTTTTTGTTTTTCTTTTGTACTATAAATTCCACTATTTTTGAATATTTAAAAAGTATGATGATATAAATTTAATTATTTATAGATTTAAGTTCAACAAAAATAAGAGTAATGCAACATCCACAAAATTTTCGCAACAATCTCATAACAAGTCCTATGTGATAAGTTGTTATTAATTCTAATTTGGGCCCAACACTAACATTATTTCTTTACCTACCAATAACAACTTGTCACATAAAATTTGTTGTGAAAATATTGTCGGTATAAAATTACTCTAAAAATAATTTTGGCCCCCCAAACATAATTCTTAACCCCTTAAAAAAATGCTTAAATAACAACAAAAAAATAACCCAAAGCAAAATAAGATTAGAACCAACAACAACAAGTGAACAAATTATTCAACAAAAATCGTATTAAAAAAAAGTCCATAATTATTCAAATTTGTAACTCGTTTAACCCATTACATAAAAATAATCTCTAATTTCAGTTTTCCTTTAAAAAAAAATAATGTGGTCCCGAGTTCTTGTTAGCCGCGCCGGCAATTACGCTATCTTTGGCATCGTACAGTTGCAATAATTTTGCTCTACTTAGCGATTCGGCTCGCAAGTGTAGCAAACATTATTCCTCTCTCTCTCTCTCTCTCTCTCTCTCTCTCTCTCTCTCTCTCTCTCTCTCTCTCTCTCTCTCTCTCATCTTAGCATTCTTAATTCTAACTTTATTAAACCATCATTGACTTGGTTTGTTTTAACTTTTTCCCTTGAGTTCTGGGTAAAAATTACACCTAACTAACAAGAATTAATCTGAGTACTCAAAGAATGACATGAACAAGAATCAACAACGGCTATAACAAACACTGGTTAACCTCAAGCCTAAACCCCTAATGTTATTAAATATGAATAATACTAGGGATGCTATATATACAGTTCTCAAACTGATGTATTTTCAATCATAAAAAATATAAAAATAAAATAAAAATTCAAACATTCTTATTAGGTTCTTGAAGCACACAAGTCATATATATTGTCAAATTAATTTGTAAGCTATATGCGTTAAAATTTTCACCATCTTTTGCATTTTCCTTCTATAAAAACCAGAATACCATTGACTGCAATGAGTCTAGAAGAAAGCAATAATACCTTCTCGCAAGAGAAAATAACTGAAAGGTATATATAACAATCTTTGAAATAGTGGCCGGTGGCCCAAAATTTCGTTTGCATGGCTACAGAGGAGTTTCGGCTTTCTTAACAGCTTTAGATTTCCGAACACCACAACCAATTCCCTTTCACCAATTGTATTAGCCTGACCTCTGTAAAGTCATGATTATAAATATGTTTTATGTTGACTTTATTTCATGACAAAAAGTGTTGTATTTGCATTAATTTATTTCCTTGGATTTTGTGGAATTTTATTTTATTGGGTTTAGTATTAAGTTGGTGAGTGATAGTTCGGATTTGTGCTAAAATACAAGAGCTTGTTCAGATTCCAATATTAAAATTTCGGCTAGATTGCTTTTACTTTAACTTATCTAAGTGTGGAACAAGAGTAAGTGAAGCGCAATCACTGAAACTACTCTAGTGCATAAACATGAACAATAAGAAATAAATGTAATTAAAGTACAAGAGTAAGAGAAGAGAGATGCAAACACAAGATAATTCCAAAACGTGTTATTGAAGAGGAAACCCAAGAACTCAGCGAAAAACCTCTCTGCGACCTTCCAAGTCGAAATCGATCCACAAGAGAATAAAATTGGAGTACACGAATAATAAAAGACCCTCCAAGTCTAGTCTACCCAATGTACTTAAGCACTCTAAGCTCCTGCTACCAACGAACTTCTCGGAGTCATGTCTTCTCTAACTTTCTGGATCCGGCAATACACCCAATTGCATTTGCCAATCCCTATCGGCTTCTTTTGGCAAATCCTTAAAGTTTCCCAAGCTCCAAAACACTCTCTACATTCTGAAAAGGTGTGGGTTGTGTTTAGGTACAAATCTCCTCTCAAAGTATGACAATGGGAGAGGGAAGGAAAAGAGGCTACAATGATTCCTCACTAAGGATGAGTAGCTCTCCCTCTAAAAGATGGGTGTGTTATGTTATAGAAAACCTATCTAGGATTTTTCTCTCTGAATAACCTCTCTTACTTTTGTGGATAATAAGGATATATATTGTCACGCCCCGCCCTCATGTGCATGATATTGTCCTTTTTGGGTGGCCCGAAGGTTCTCTTAGTCCTTCATGGTTTTGTTCTTCCCCAGGTTGCGCTGGGGAAAAGGCCTCATACACAATAAGGGAGGGCATTCCTTATAAGCACGTCCCCATGTGCTTCCCTAGGCAATGTGGGATTCCATGAAATGCAAAACCCACGGGGGTAGGGCGTGACATATATAGTATGGGTGAAAGGTAGGAAAGTCACACTTAAAATCCACTAGGCAGAATGTTTCGCGGGTACCTCGCGAGATGGCTTGTCTCGCTTAGCACTCGTGAAAGGCAGCTTGACACTTGACTCTTTAGCTTCCAGCATGTGCTTCTCATGTGCCCTTTTCGCGGGAACCCTTCTCGCAAACTTCTTGTGAGCTAGTGGCGAAATTGCATTGATCTTCAATTCATGCTCAATTCTTCACTAACTTAATACTAAACCCAATTCAATAAAATCCCACAAAATACAAGGAACAAAATTAAAGCAATTACAACACTTTTTGTCATGGAATAAAGCCAACAGAAAACATAGTTGTAAATCACAACTTTACAGTAAGGAATCGAGCATGAAACGAAGATCAGTGTAGTTTCGCGACTAGCTGGCAAGAAGTTTGCGAGTAAAGGTTCCCGCGAAAAGGGCATGTGAAAAGCATATGCTGGAAGCTGAAGAGTTGAGTGCCAGAGTGCATTTCGCGAGTGCTTCGCGAGACAGGTCATCTCGCAAGGTACCTGCAAAACATTTGGCTTGGAGGATTTTTAGTGTCACTTTCTTACCCTTCACCTATACTATGTATATTCTCATTACCCACAAAAGTAAGAGATGCTATATTCAGAGAGAAAACCCTAGATAGGTTTATACAACATAACACACCCATCTTTTAGAGAAAGAGCTACTCATCCTTAGTGAGGAATCATTGTAGCATCTTCTCCTTCCCTCTCCTATGGTCATTCCTTGAGAGTAGATTTGTACCCAAGCATAATCCACACCCATTTAGAGTGTAGAGAGTGTTTTGGAGCTTGAGAAGTTTTGGGGATTTGCCAAAAGAAGTCAGTGAGGTTTGGCGGATGCAATTGGGCGTATTGCGAGATCTGGATAGCTAGTGAAGACAAGACTCTGAGAAGTCCGTTAATAGCAGGAGCTTGAAGGGCTTAAGTACATTGGGTAGACTAGGCTTAGAGGGTCTTTTGTTATTCGTGTACTCCAACTTTTTCACTAGTGGATCGATTTTGACTTGGATGGTTGCGAAGAGGTTTTTTGCCAAGTTCTTTGATTTCCTCTTTGATAACACGTCTTGGTGTTATCCTATGTTTGCATCTCTCTTCCCTTTCTCTTGTGCTCTACATTTATTGTTTTTTGTTCATGTTTATGCACTAGAGTAGTTATCGGTTCATTGTGCACATTTACTCTTGTTCCACACTTTGATTAAGTAAGAGTAAAAGCAATCTAGCCGTAATTTAAAATTTGGAGTCTAAACAAGCTCGTGTGTTTTTCACACCAAATCCAGGAGCTTTCAACCTCTTTGTAGCATACAAAGTGAAACCCATTATTAGATTGTGAAGTCAATCGCCATTATCATCATTAGATTAATAACCGTAAGATGATGGATAGTGGATCTTGATCATTTATAGAACATGGACTGTTTTAACCACCAATGCTAGGAGGTTGGTGTCATTACGGGTACATAAACCAAACAGGCAATAGAGTCTAGTGTTTTCTGAGTACAAGCATAAATAGATTATAGAAAGAATTCTACCGAACAAAAAAAAAACATCTTTGCCTGGTTATTCCTAATCGTACATGTCTTTCTTTCTCTCTAACCCTTTTATTTTTCTCTATTTAGGTGAAAAAACAGAGAGAAGCAAACACTGGTACTGGCATGGCACTAAAAGCTGCAAGGGCCAGCAACATAACTTTAGCTACTCATCAAATCCACAACTCTATCACTAAGCAAGTTACTTACGTACCCTGCATGGTCAATTCACTAGGCCGGTGGAACAACTTTCATTATGAGACTGTAGCATTTCCATTGCCACTGCTTCAGCTATAGATAACTCTGATTTATGTCATCACCCAACTCACCCATTATCTTCTTAAATGTTATGGAGTCCCCAAGTTCACCACACAATTTATTATATGTGATTCTCCTCCACTTCCTCTATGCTTGTTTTACTTATTTGAATTGGAGTTATCCAAATTCTTTTCCTTTTTAATTGTAACTGAAGACTTACCATGATTTATGTGAATTAGGCTGGCTTAATCCTTAGTACATCCGCACTTAGGGTGCCTCAAAACATTCGGAAAGTTTCTGTTTAAGGTGAACAGTTAGGAAATAATTGGAACGCTGGCTTTCTTGGGGTACAAACTCTTTTTGTTTTTGAATGGTGTGAAAATGGATATGGGAATGATAAAAAGAACTGGAAGAATCGCCGTGTATGCTGGTACTATATGTATAGTTTTACCTTTGCTAGTTGGCATGACACTCCATGTGGCGTTTAGAAGAGTTTGGTTAACCAAAGAAGAATCGTCAAAACTTCCATTTCTAATGGCAATATATTGTCTTTACTCCATTTCCCGTTGTTGCTTGCCTTCTTGAGGACCTCAAAATCATAAATTTTGAACTGGATCGATTAGGCCTATTTGCAGCAGTGGTCAGCTACATGTTTAGTGTGTTTCTTACCTTTGTTGCCATATTGGCTAGAATTTCCAAGGTGAAAAAAATTGCCTCCGGTATCATGGCTTTAGTATTAACCATTTTGTTTATGATTTTCATGGTGTTCGCAATTCGACCAGCAATGTTTTGGGTGATTAGGCAGACACCAGAAGGCAAGCCTGTTAATGACACATACATCCATTTCAAAATGTTGATGATGCTTGTACCAGATGGACTGAAGGGAATTAATCCGAAATTTCCAACTTGTGAGAAACAAAAACAGAGAAAACACACGCCAAATAAAAACAATGACATGCACAAGACAATATTTACATAGTTCGGCAATTTGCTTACGTCCACGGAGTTGCAAGGATTTCACTATTATCAGAGAAAAATACAAAGTGCAGCTACAGAGTTTTTGCTCTCTCAAAACCAACAACAAGACAAAACTCTAATCACAAAAAACAGTTTTCTATATCCTGCGTACAGGATATAGAAACCACCCAACATTATTCGGGTCGGGTCATCAACCGGATCAAACATAAACTAGGCTCCACAAAGCCCAACAAATCTCCCACTTGGAGACTAGTTCAATCACCAACATCAGCCGCTATCTTCCAAAAAACAATCCCTTATCCTTACAACTCATCCACCTGTCTTCAAGCTAGAAGGCCAATTGAAGCTGCACACAGCTTCAGCTTCTCAATAGTGACACCCTTAGTCAACATATCTACCGGGTTCTTAGATCCACAAATATTCTCAAGTATTACCAACTTATCTTCAACAAGGTAACAGATAAAGTAGTATTTTGTCTGTATATGTTTCGACCTTGAATGAAAAGCCGAATTTTTAGCAAGAAAAATTACACTCTGACTGTCACTGTGTAGAATGCCCATCTCCTGCTTCTTACCAAATTCATCTAAGAAACCATGTAGCCAAATCATCCTCTTTCCAACTTCTGTTGCTGCAACATACTTAGCTTCTGTAGTAGACAAAATAACAATCTTTTGTGGATTTGAAGCCCATGATATAGCTGTACCACCCAGAGTATATACAAACCCAGTAGTACTCTTTCTACTATCAATATCACCAGCAAAATCAGCATCTACATAACCCTGCAATTTCAAACTTGCACCTGTGTAGCAAAGACATGTATCTGATGAATCCCTCATATATCTCAAAATCCACTTAACAGCCTACTAATGTTGCTTTCCAGGCCTACTCATGAATTTGCTCACAACTCCCACTGCATGTGCAATGTCTGGCCTTGTACACACCATAACATACATTAAGCTGCCAATAGCTAAGGCATAGGGCACTTTGCTCATGTGTTCCCTTTCTTCTTCTGTCTTCGGTGACTGTTCCTTGCTTAGTTTGAAATGACTACCCAAGGGTGTGCTCACTAGTTTAGCTTCATTTATGTTGAACATGTTGAGAACTTTCTTTACATACTTTGACTGTGAAAGCTTCAATGTACCATTAGCCTTGTCTCTAATGATTCTCATACCAAGGATTTGCTTTGCAGCTCCCAAATCCTTCATTGCAAACTCTTTTGATAATTGCTTCTTCAGATCATTAATCTCCTTAATGCTAGACCCTACAATGAGCATATCATCCACATACAACAGTAAAATGATATAAGAATTGTCAAAGAACTTAACATAGCAACAGTGATCAACTTCACATCTCTTGAACCTAGTTTTGTACATAAAGCTGTCAAATTTCTTGTACCACTATCTAGGAGCTTGTTTTAGGCCATACAAGCTCTTTCTCAGTTTGCAAACTAGATTCTCTTGTCCCTGAATAATGAACCCTTCTAGCTGAATCATGTAAATGTCTTCCTCCAAGTCACCATGAAGGAATGCCGTCTTTACATCTAACTACTCAAGATGTAAGTTTTCTGCAGCCACCATTCCCAGTACCAGTCTAATTGTTGACATCTTCACAACTGGAGAAAATATCTGTGTAGTCAATGCCCTCCTTTTGTTGGAACCCTTTAACAACTAATCTGGCCTTGTAACGTTTGCTACCATCATGCTCATTCTTTATTCTGTATACCCATTTGTTGTGCAAAGCCTTCTTTCCTATTGGCAATTCAATTAATTCCCATGTCAGATTCGCTAACAAGGAATCCATCTCATCCTTCATAGCTAACTCCCACTTGCTTGAATTTTCATCCAGCAAGACTTCTTCATAACACTCTGGCTCACCACCATTAGTCAATAGGAGATAATTTAGAGTGGGTGAATAATATTGTGGAGGTCTAATGGTCTTGGAAGATCTACGGACTTCAGCTACAGGTGTACTCTGATCTACTTGTGAATCCCCATTCTCCTTATCTTCTTCTCCCCTTTTCTGGACAGTACTTTCAGTCAATTCATCTAAGTTGACAAACTCAGATTTCTTTTGATCTATCTCTGTTCTGAAACTACAGTTGACCAGTCCTTATACATAACCTGTTCATTGAATATCACATTTCTACTTCTGATGATTTTCCTGTTTTGTTCATCCCAAAACCTATAGCCAAATTTCTCATCACCATAGCCAATGAAAAAACATATTTTAGACTTTGCATCAAGTTTTCTATGAGCATCAGAATCAATATGAACATAAGAAATACAACCAAAAACTTTTAAATGTGAAAACTTTACCTCTTTACCGCTCCAAACCTCCTCAGGAAGATTGAACCCCATGGGACCTGATGGCCCTTGGTTTATCAGGTAAGCTACAGTGCCAATAGTATCAGCTCAAAAAGTTTTTGGTAGTCCAGCATTCAACCTCATACTCCTAGCACGCTCAGTGAGAGTTCTGTTCATGCGCTCTGCCACACCATTCTGCTGTGGTGTCCTAGGAATGGTCTTCTCCATCCTAATTCCTTGTGCAGCACAATACTCACTGAACCCTCCATCTATGTACTCTCCTCCATTATCTGACCTTAAACATTTTAATTTCAAAACTGTTTTTGTCTCAACCATGGCCTTCCACTTCTTAAAAGTTTTAAATACATCAGATTTACTTTTCAGAAAATAAACCCATACCTTTCTGCTTGAGTCATCAATGAACATGATGTAGTACCTTGAACCTCCAAGGGATGCAACCGGTGAAGGCCCCCACAAATTAGTGTGCACTAACTCCAATTTTTCAGCCTTCGGTGTCCTGCCAGTTTTCAAGAAGCTCACCCTTTTCTGCTTTCCCAAGATGCAGCTTTCACACATGTCAAAATCAACGGACTTCAATTCTGGTAGTTTCCCTTTTGACAGCAGCATCTTCATCCCTTTCTCACTCATGTGACCAAGTTTGCAGTGCCATAGGCTTGTATTAGTACTTGCTTTAGCAACTGCAATTATGTCTCTTGGACTTGAGGTCATATATAGGGTACCAGTCTTCTTTCCACGAGCCAAAACTCTGGCTCCCTTTGTAACCTTCCAAGTACCACCAACAAATAGTATTGCATGCCTTTCATCATCAAGTTGTCCAACAGAAATCAGATTCCTCCTCAAGTCAGGAATATGTCGAACCTTTTCCAGTAACTAAACAGACCCATTGGGCAGCAATATACGGACGTTTCCCATACCCACAACATCCAAGGTTGTACCATCAGCCAAATACACCTTACTAAAATCACTAGCAACATAATTTTGTATGATTTCTCGATGTGGAGTGGTATGAAACGAAGCTCTTGAGTCCAAAACCCAATCATCAAGTGGACTGTCTACTGTAAGAAGTAATGCATCCTGTACCTCTTCTGTTACAGCATTAGTAGAATCATCTTCATTCTTCTTCTTAGGACTTTTACATTGCCTCCTAAAGTGACCTGTTTTCCCACAGTTCCAGCATTGTACTTGTTGGCCTAATCTTGATTTACTTCTATTATGACTATAATTTCTAGATTTTGATTTGCCTCGATTTGAATTTCTGTCATTACCTCTGCCTCTTGTCTCAAGGTTTAGGGCAGAACCGATCCAGAGGTTTCACCTGCATCTCTTCTGCGAATCTCCTCAGCCAAAACTAAATTTCGTATGTCATTGTACTTCAGCTTTTCCTTTCCTGTAGAATTGCTTACTGCCATCCTCATTGCCTCCCAACTGTTTGGCAAAGAAGCCAAAATGATCAGTGCACGAATCTCATCATTAAAATCAATTTCTACAGACGACAATTGATTTGTGATAGTGTTAAATTCATTCAGATGTTGTGCTACTGATGCGTTCTTTGCCATCTTCAGATTGAACAATTTCTTCATCAAATGCACCTTGTTGTTTGCTGATTTTCATACATACCAGACAGAGCCTTCATCGGATCTGCCGTAGTCTTCTCCTTTACAACATTGTGTGCAACAGACCTAGACAGAGTTAACCTGATAACTCCCAAAACCTGTCTGTCAAGAAGAGCCCATTCCTCAGCCTTCATAGTCTCAGGTTTTTCCCTTAGAAGCGGCAGATGCAACTTCTTCCCATAAAGATAATCCTCGATTTGCATTCTCCAAAATCCAAAGTCTGTGCCATCGAACTTTTCTATTCCAGATGCCTTTCCTGCTTCCTCTACCATTGCTCCCACTCAAACCTAAACCTGGCTCTAATACCAGTTGAAGGGAATTAACCCGAAATTTCCAACCTGTGAGAAACAAAAATAGAGAAAACACACGCCAAAGAAAAACAATCACACACACAAGACAATATTTACGTGATTCGGCAATTTGCCTACATTCACGGAGTTGCAGGGATTTCATTATTATCAGGGAAAAATACAAAGTGCGGCTACAGTGTTTTTGTTCTCTTAAAAACTGTAAGTTTGTTTAAACCCCTTAAACCCAAACAGATTAACCTAGATAATAAGCCAAGTGATTAACTTAGGTAAATTAAACAAATCTACGTTAACACAAATATATCATATCATGTAAAAGTGCGGAATAATAAAGAACACATGATATGATGACCCAGGAAAACCAATCTAGGAAAAACAAACCGGTAAAAAACCTGGGGAGGATTTAACCTAGCTATCCTCAAGGTAAAACGAATTCACTATGAAAGAATCGAAGTTTACACAATAGAGACTTAGACAACTAACATCCTATTGCTACCTGCCTGTAGGAAACTTACTACCACGACCACGTGACAGCTCCGAGATCCACGGACTCCTTCTTTCCTTGAATTCTCAGCAAAGCACAAGCACACCTGCTTGTATATCTTGAAGCTCTTTGATTCTGCAACTGTATAATTGACCAATCTCTTGACATGAATCTAGAGTTTGGAAACCTTAAGTGTATGTGAAGGTAAACACCTCTAGATCTAACAATTAGATTCACAAACACAGCATTCAGAACTCTAAAAACGTAGCTAGGGTTTTCCCTTATATACTTAGGGCAAAACATAAAACCCTACACATTAAATGGGCTAGGGCTGAGTTGAAAAATTCTGCAGAAAAAATATTCTGCACGACTTTCGATCGGTTGAGTCTAATTCTCAATAGATCAAGCTAGGCAGAAGTGCACAGTAAATTCTGCAGTAACTCGATTCCAACTTTACATAAAAAGCCATATTTTGAGCAAGTCTACAACAAGACTAAAGATTGTTTTTATCATGGTTTGCCAACATTACAAATTGAAGTTCTAATACATTAGTTCCTAATTCCTTAGAACCTAACAAACTCCCCCTTTGGCAATTCCTGACAAAACACAGACTTAATAAAAAGCTCAAAGTTTACAAAATAAACAGCCCATAACAATAGCCACTAAACAAATTCAACCTAACTACTATCTAGCAGTTGCAAAAGTAGACAGCAGCACGACTAAATCAATCTGTATATTCCTGTAACACTTAACAAACACATAAACGTATGTGTAGAAAATACAAGTAATAAAAACAAACAAAAAAAACTTCTTGATTTCACAAAACACAAAATAAAGACATATATCATGAATAACATCATAAATATAGATCGATAAGCAACGTAGCATAGTGAAACAAGAAACATATACATAAAAATGTATCTCAAATATATCTCCACTATCATGAGTCAAAAATGTAAATACACAGTGAAGCACCTAGATACAATCTAAGCTCCTCAGTATCACAAAAAGATACAAAAACTCCCCCTAAGACAAAAATCTCCCCTACAAGATATGTACTCTACAATAGAATATACTCCCCCTTTTTGTGACGAATTGCTAAAGGGCACTCACTCATCATCAAAAGGAGGCGGCAGAGGAGAACGACGAAAACTCGCCAAATCCGTTCTCAAAGCACGAAGCTCATCAAGTACATCCACTAGAAGCTGACCATGAGCCGCCTGAACGGTCATGACAGTGTCCAAAGTCCGACGAATATCAGAAACATTTGAAGGAGAAGGTGGAGGAACATCAGCAGCAACAGCAACAGGATTAGTAGACGTCTTAGCTGCAGGAACAACTGTAGAAGAAGAAGGAGGTGGAGTGATACCGGAAGGTTCTACCCTAAGACGCTTAGAGCTAGCTCAAAGTTGAGCAGCCCTTTGCCTCAGAAAGGTAGCACCTATAGGAGCAATAATGTGAACGAGCTTAGAAGCAGGAAAATCACCTAAACCTAGATAAAGAAGAATCCTATGAATAAAGACAGGAAAGAATAAAGTATGAGCCGTAGAACTACTCCGATGCACTTCGTTCAAAGAACGAAGAAATAGATAAGGAAAAATGATAGGAGCATCAGTGACAAGAGCATACAAAAACACACATCGCTCAATAGGGATGGTGTGGAGATGAGAAATAGGCCATAAGGAATGATACGCAATCCTAAAGAAAAGATAATAAAGCTCAGAGAGCTCAGTAGACGTGATCCGAGGATCAGAACTCCACTGGATAGAAGATCCAGTGATGTAGGACATCACGTCATCAAGAGACGGAGACTCATCATAGGGAAAGACCGGATGATCAATAATAGGCACCCTAAGAGCATCAGACACTACCGAAGGGGTAATGCGATACTCCACACCTTGTAACCAACTCTTAACTAGAGTGTTGGTATCATAGATGTGGATAGAGAGGTTCGAGTAGAACTCCCTAATCAAGGTAGTCGGAGGCGGATGATCAATGTCTAACAAAGGTAACCAACCCCGACGCTCAAAATTATGTCTCACCTCAGGATCAACCTCATCTAGAATGACCCTACGCTCACCCCAAATATGATGCCTAAGGTTAAGGGTCTCGTATGTCTCTTGGTTCTTCTCACTAGGAAACCGATCACTATCAAAGGAAGGTGAAGGGTCAGAAGTCCTATAGGCTCTAGTTTTCCTAGGCATGGTGCTAAGGACAGAAAAGAGAGACACAGAAAGAAAAGAACAAAAACAAAAACCAAGGGCAGACTGCAAGTTAGCACAGCAAAAATAATAGAATTAACAATTTTATATGATGCATGAACAAGATATGCAAATGGTGCATGAACTAATGCAGTGACACAGTTCAAATATGATCCAAATTCACAAAATTGGCTTGAGCAAGAAATTTTTATAAAAAATTCCCAATTTTCAAAAAACCCAATTTTATAAAACACAACAAATTGAGAAATTGATCAACACAACAGTTATAAAATTCAATATAATGATCAAATTAATCAATCTAACAAGCCAATTTCATCAATTTATATCAATTTGAGCAAAATCCCCAAATTCGGAATTTACAAGCCCTAGATTTTCAAAATTTTCATAAAACACCAAATTAACCAAATTAAACCACTTGTAATACTTGCACATGGTGTCCCCACAAAAACCCATTGATTTATTGCGATAGAAAACAAACAAAATCAACACAAATTCAAAAAGAAAAAAGCCCGAAAATACCCATTAAATGCATGATTTTATGCATAAAAAGCTGAAAATAAAAACAAAAGGAGGGGCAAAAAGAATGGAGGAAAACGACAAAAATAGCAGAAAGTTGGCTTGACCAGTTGGTGAGAGACAAAAAAGAGTTGAAAAGTTTTTGAAATAGTGAAGAACACGTGAAGAAAAGTTCTTTTTAAAAACTCTTAGCCCGATTTTTGATCGATCTAAAAGTAGATTCGATCTGTCGAAAATCCTTCGATTGATCCAAAACCAATCGAGTACCGATTGAAACACACCTGTAAGTTCGTTTAGACCCCTGTAAATCTAGATTGTTTAACCTAATTAATTAACCAAGTGGATACTTAAATTTATTATTCAGATCTAGGTTAAACACAAATAATCATAAACAATAAAGCAGCGGAAAATAAAGAACACAAAGATCTGATGACCTAGGAAAACCAAACCGGTAAAAAAACCTGGGGAGGATTTAACCTAGCTATCCTCAAGGTAAAATAGCAAATCCACTAGAAAGAATCGAAGTTTACACAATAGCAACTTAGACCACTAACATCCTATTGCTACCTGCCTGTAGGAAACTTACTACCATGATCACGTGACAGCTCCGAGACCACGGATTCCTTCTTTCTTTAATCTTTGCAAAACACAAACACCCACGCTTGTGACTTTGAGATCCCACACAAAGGTTTAGCAACACAAACTCTCCTGTTTGTGACTCCAAGACCACCCTTGAAAGTTTAGATCATCAGCACCTTTGATGACTAGAGAAGGCAGCAACTTCAGCAATACCGGATTTTGAGATTCTTCAAGGAACAACACCGGTAGAAGTTATAAGAGAGGTTTTAGGAACAAAACCCTAAATACGAAAGAGGCACACTCTTCTCTCTCTAAAAAGTCTTGTAAAAAACGTGCTTAGGGTTTCCTTTATATAGTGGGAGAAGTAGATCTGAAACCCTAATCCTTAATAGGCTTGAATTGCTGTTGGGGCCAACTTAAAGTTCTGTAGATACGATTTTCGATCGATCGAGCCTGTTTTTCGATCGGTCAAATCAGGCAAATTTTGAAATCTTCTTTCTGTAACTTGTATGTTCTTGTGTGCTCACGATTTGCCAATTGTTCTAAACTTTTAGAACCTAACAACACCGAAACTTTCTAGGGATTTTAAAAACATTTTCGATCGGTTGAAAAACATGTTTGATCGATTGAAATTCTGGAAAAAATTTTTTTGAAATACAAACCAATTTCAGTGCTGAAACTCAAAGCATCAAATTTTATGAATAAAATGCATGAGTATGAGATGAAATGTTTTTCAAAAAATACATGTAATTATCCCAGATCTCCCAAAACAAGATTTTCTTATAGATTCCCTAAAAAAAAAAAAAAAAAAAAAAAAAAAAAACTCAAACAGCAAACCTGTTCAATTTCAAGAAATTTTCAAACTTGGTTGGTCAGACCAAAAATCACACAATAACATGTACACAGTTTAGTAAAGAATAACTTGTGTAGTGTGTGCAACTAGCAGAAACTTGAGAAACATGTGAGGTGATATGCACATAGTAATTTATCACAATTTCTACAAAATTCATCAATTGAATTTGAAAGAGACTATAACTTAAAGAGTTATATCATATAACTCTCACATCTCCTAGAATAAAAGCTTGCAATCATGTAAGTTTCTTGATTTGCCTCATAATTAATATCAATTTTAATTGATCAGAAACTTATTAACAAAGCCGGGATAATGTACATACCAATTTTATTTGAATTGTGAATTTATTATATCCCAATAATGTACACACCAATTTTATCATTTTAATAGAGGCTACACCTTATGTTCTTTTTGTGCATGTGCTACACTTTCTCGAGCACAAAATCTTATGATATGCATTAAGGTGTTCATGATTGGCTAATAAACAGTGGTGAGATGGTTATTTATGCCTTTCTCAAAAAGTTTAAGTCTGACAATCAAAGACATATGATGTCAAGATCAAGATCAAGTGATCAACAACTATAACATCTTCCCACACAACATGCACTACAAAAATTTCAGCTAGTAAAGTGCAGTAAAAATAAGTGCATTCAAGCTAAACAAGGTACATAAACATGTTATGCAAAATAGATTGACCAACCTTGTCTTCAAATTCAAGAAAAATATAGCAAAAACACATTTTGCACAATTTTTTTTTATAAAGGAAATAAACATCCTAGAATGAAATGCATGAATGTTATGCAATGCAAATCCTAAAAAAATGGTCACAAAAGATAGAACAATGAAGCACAA
This sequence comes from Lithocarpus polystachyus, assembly GCA_033629205.1. NCBI lineage: Eukaryota > Viridiplantae > Streptophyta > Magnoliopsida > Fagales > Fagaceae > Lithocarpus > Lithocarpus polystachyus. Next base: position 31,450,805 of record CM066162.1, read on the forward strand.
GGACCATGTCAGATAGACTTAATTAGGTCTAGAGTTTTGTATCCAAAAACTTTTAGATGCAACTCTTGCATTGAAGTTATGATTTACATTAGAATTCTGAGTAACTCTTAGATTGGAATAAAGGTTTAATGCCTTTACCAATTCACCAATAAGTACTATAGGATCTTGTGCTTGAGGCACAGGTACTTTAGATTTATTTGCTCGCTTTGCAGCTTGCAACTTGAAACAATTTGGACGAATGTGTCTATACTTTCCACAAAAATGACAAACTCATGTAGGCTTATCAAGCAATTTGCTCTTAGAAGAATTAGAAGTTCTAGAATGAGACTCTTGAAGATCAACCCTAATCTTCCTAAGTGGAGTAACATCTACAGATTTAGCAGGTTCACTCATCAAAGGTTTGACAATCTCACTCTTAGGAGGTTCAGAAGAGGGAACAAAATTTGTGGAATAAGATTCAAGCACAGAGATGCTTTCCACAAAGCCTAAGCCAGTTTTGTCAGAAGGAGACTTTTGAACACTCAACATGTGATCAAGTTTGGAGCTTGCAGACCTATTAGATTGTTCTCTAGCGACAGATAATTCAAGTTCCAAATTGTTAACTTTATCAAGTAAAACCATATTCTCAGTTTTCACATTATTCAAAAGCTCATTAGCATCAAACAATTTCACAAGCAAATTCTTCTTATCAAGTTCAAGAGATGCAATTTTCTTTAAGCCTAAATCCACATTCATAGCATCCTTTGCAGCAACTTTGCAAAGTTTATTAAAGGCTTCCTATAGATCTGCATCTTCATAGAGCTCCCCATCAGAAGGGTTCTCTTCAATAGACACGCTTTCATTAACTACAATAGTAGCAATGAAAGCAATGAAATTTCCATCCTCATCACTAGCGGATTCATTGTCAGAAACTTCATCATCACTAAGGGTCACAACCATAGCCTTATCCTTAGACTTCAAATATGTAGGACATTTAGATTTCATATGACCATACCCTTGACATCCATAACATTGTTGTCCCATAGAATTATTAGAAGGTTGACTAACTTTCTCTATAGGTTTTTCAGTGTTATTAACCTTAATGGGATCATTCCTCCTAAAATTTCTAGGTTTAACAGTGTTCTTGCCTCTTGCCCTTCTGTTATTGAACCTAAGAAAGTTTCTAAAGTTCTTGGCAAGATAGACAATCTCTGTAGCAGAGAGTTCATCATCAAATCCACCATCCTCAACATCATCAATAGACTTAAAAGCCATTGATTTGGATTTGTTAGTCTTGGGTAGGTCCAACTCATAGGACTGAAGAGATCCTACAAGTTCATCAACAAGGATAAAGTCCACATCCTTGCTTTTAGTGATGACAGTCACTTTGGGTCTAAAATCCTCAGTCAAAGATCTAAGAATCTTTCTAACAATTTTAGATTGATCATAGATTTCACCCAAATTATATGCAGAATTAACAATATCATTTAGTTTAGCATAGAACTCATCAAAAGATTCATCATCATTCATTCTAATGCCTTCAAATCTAGGAGTCAATTGCTACAACTTATTAATCTTAACTGCCTTTGTGCCTTCATGCACAGTCTGGAGGATATTCCAAGCAGTATGAGCAACTTCAACATTTGAGATTCTCTTAAATTCTTCCATGGAGACAGCATTAAAAATAGCATTCATAGCTTTGCTATTGAAAGCAGCTGCCTCCTTTTAAGAAGTTTGCCACTCACTGACTGGAGTAATGGGCTTCTCCCATCCATATTCAAAAGAGTTCTAGACTCTCTCATCAATAGATTTCAGGAATGCTTTCATCCTTACTTTCCAATAAGCATAATTATTCCCATCAAAATGAGGTGGAACAACAAGAGAGTGTCCGTGTTCCATGACAACAGGGGTCAAGGATCAACTTTAAGATCAAAAGATCAAAACACAAAAGCTACCCGCTCTGATACCACTTGTAAGTTTGTTTAGACCCTTTAAACCCAAATAGATTAACCTAGATAATTAACCAAGTGATTAACTTAGGTAAATTAAACAAATCTAGGTTAACACAAATATATCATATCATGCAAAAGTGCGGAATAATAAAGAACACATGATATGATGACCCAGGAAAACCAAACCGGTAAAAAACCTCGGGAGGATTTAACCTAGCTATCCTCAAGGTAAAACGAATTCACTATGAAAGAATCGAAGTTTACACAATAGAGACTTAGACCACTAACATCCTATTGCTACCTGCCTATAGGAAACTTACTACCGTGACCACGTGACAGCTCCGAGACCACAGACTCCTTCTTTCCTTGAATTCTTAGCAAAGCACAAGCATACCTGCTTGTATATCTTGAAGCTCTTTGATTCTGCAATTGTATGATTTACCAATCTCTTGACATGAATCTAGAGTTTGGAAACCCTAAGTGTATGTGAAGGTAAATACCTCTAGATCTAACAATTAGATTCACAAACACAGCATTCAGAACTCTAAAAACGTTGCTAGAGTTTTCTCTTATATACTTAGGGCAAAACATAAAACCCTACATATTAAATGGGCTAGGGCTGAGTTGGAAAATTCTGCAGAAAAAACATTCTGCACGACTTTCGATCGGTCGAGTCTAATTCTCGATAGATCGAGCCAGGCAGAAGTGCACAGTAAATTTTGCAGTAACTCGATTCCAACTTTACATGAAAAGCCATACTTTGAGCAAGTCTACAACAAGACTAAAGATTGTTTTGATCATGGTTTGCCAACATTAAAAATTGAAGTTCTAATACATTAGTTCCTAATTCCTTAGAACCTAACAAAAACAACAACAAGACAAAACCCTAATCACAAAAAACGGTTTTTCTATATCCTGCATACAGGATATAGAAACCACGCAACATTATTCGGGTCGGGTCAGGTCATCAACCGGATCAAACATAAACTAGGCTCCACAAAGCCTAACATGGACTGCCTTTAGGATCTGCTGTTGTCAACAAGTTCAATTGCTTCATTTTTGATGTGTTTCTGCCACTCTTTGTAACTACATGTGCAATGAGGACAGATTTGACTTTACTCAAATTTAATAATAACTTCATGATAATTAAGGCTATCCTTATTGTTGTCACTTTTATATCGAAATTGGGTGCGTGCATGATTCCTAGCTGGGTTTCCAACATGCCCTTAAATGATGCGTTTACAGTCGCTCTTATTTTGAGCTGCAAAGGTGCTGTCCAGCTTGTTTCTTACACAATCCTCAGAGACCATGAGTTGATCATCTTTCTTAATTTTTCTCCCTTTTTTCCTAGCACAAAGGAACTACTATTGACCTATTTCTTGTTTGGTCCATTGAGATTGAAGGTGTAACGTCCCAGTCACAAAAAAAAAAAAGAAAAAAAAAAAGGTAATGGTCAGATTTTATTTGGAGCACATGTGCCCACCTACCCTATTAAACCCCTACCACTCATCTCACAAATATCTCTACTCTCTTTGGCTGGCCACCCCTTTCCTCTCATTTGTTTTCTTTCTTTTTCTCACAAACACATAAACACTCCCTTACACTCTCCCACCGGTACCTCCATGCCACCATCTCTACCATCATTTTTCTGGCAATGTCACTGGAAAATTCTTAGGAACCTCTAAGCATCTTCATCTTTTGTTTGAGGTAAAATTTCTAATCCTTTTGATGAGTTTTATATTTTTCTTGTTAATGATGACTATTTAAGGATTATTTATGGTGGAAATTTAGGGGTTTTGAGTTATAACATGTGATGGTTGGTAAATCTAATTTTTTCATTGCTATTGGGTTTATTTGGAGTTAGTTGAAGTTCTAAATTTCTTGTCTTGGAGGATATTTTGATTTTTCTTAAATGGATCTCTTGATGATGTTGTGTAGATCTTATGGAAGCTAGTCATAATGTTGGAGATGATATTGAATGGGTTAACTATATAAATTGGAGTCTATACCTTGTGAATTAATTTGTTGAGAAACTTTGGAAAAGAAATATATTATTGATGGGGTTAAATACTAGGCTTGTCTAATTAAGTGCTTATTTGGCAATTCCTAAATTGTAGCTAGATACAATTTTAAGCTTTATGCTTATTGTGTTAGGTTTGCTTGATATTGTTGAGGTTCTAGCTAATCTCCTTTGAAGCTTGGAGTATTAGGCTTTTTGCGAGTTGCAAGGTAAGTAGCTTTTTAATGGGATTATTGGAAACTACCTATGGAAACTATATTTTCCTAAAAACTATTGTGTCGTAACCTTAATATAAATATGATTATTTATGAAAATGCATCATATTTGGAATTGCATTTGGGGAAATGCATGAATTGTTGATATAGAAAAATGAGCATCTTTTATTTAATCTTTGATAAGGAAATCATGGATTTTATGGTATATTAGAAAATTTAAAGATGCTTATCTTGTCTTGTTATGTGGGAAATTGATAGAAAATCTTTTGACAAGAATGAAGTCGAAAACCTTACAAACTTTGTGGAAGTTAGATTATTTAAAGTTTTTGTAAAACTACCTAGATATAAACTATGTGTTTCAAAGCAATGTAACCTATAAGCTTTATGTGGTTGTAACACCATGCCATGTGTGATTTCCCGATGATCACCCAATTTGATTTCCGTAGTCTTTGTGACAACGGAATCAGATCCAGGTTAGTGCGCTTTCACTTTGGATGACTTGTTCTTTCCTGCTGTCCATGAGGGGAAGAGGTTCCTTGATTGTGTGTGGGTGAGGCTGCTGTCCATGGGGCCAAAAGACCACATTCAAAAGAGGTCCATTTGACTCGCTTTCTCTGCTGCCCATGGGGGAAGAGAAAAACTTTGAGGGTATGGGTGAGACTACTGTCCATGAGGCCAAGAGTATGCATACCAAAGAGGACAATATCATGCTAGTTGTGAATGGGTGGATCTTCTGACCGGTCTATGTGGTAGTGTGGTTTATTTGTGATAATTTACCTTAAGTTTGATATTATGGTTTTGGAAATTATATTGCTGGTGCTCACAGATTATAGTATATAGTTTCAAGGTATTAACTTTGAGAAACTTTGTGTTTCATTATTTAATCATTTTTGTCATATTATTATTATTGAAGATGAAACTTGCATTTCCCTTACTCCCATTAATTATGCTACTTATTGGGCGTTAGCTCATCCTACCCTCTACCAGTTTTTCAGATTTACTAGCTATACCTTAGGTATGGAGCTTACTTTTTTGGTGATGATTAGAGTGTTATGTTAAATTTGGATACTTTTGATGTAAATCGTTGTTGAGTCGATCTTGCTATGTTCAACGAGACCCTAATTAATTCTATTGGAGGTGGGTTGCTTGAGGTTTGTTAGCCTTTGGCGTTGTAGGCCTAGACTCGATGTTAAGGTCCTTATTCTTGATAAGATTGTGACTTTGTGTAATTTATCAAAGTTTTGTAATATATTCATGTATTATGGAGGCACATGATTTTTAGTTATTGTTCGTAAATGTATTATAGAGCTCTAACTTGTAATGTCAAGATTTTAGTATGGTTATATATTCTTATCCTTTGGAAAAGAAAAGAAAATAAAGATCTCTTATAGTTTGATTTGCCAAAAAAGAAAAATCTACAGGTACCCTTGGGATGTATTTCTCATGCTTTGGACTCTTTTGGGTTTGAGGCGTGACAGAAGGTGCCTCTTATCAACTATACGATCAATTTTTAAAATGCTTCAAATCTATAGGATAGGCAGAAGGCAATGGCTATTGGATTTATTTTATTTTTATTTTCTCCTTCCTTAATTTTCAGCTTATGAAGAAAAGCAACAAAGTATTATTGTAAATCTTCTATTTTTCCAATTTTCCTTTGGGAACATCATAGTATATTGTATGGTACATTTGGTTGAACATAATTTTTAGTAGTAAACAAACATATTTTCTCTTTTTGAACAAGAATACTGATGGGTTATCCCAAAATTAACTATTTGAGTGTAGACCATGACAGACCAGATGTTCGCTTTGACAAGTGTTAGCATCCTATTGGTTGCAGTTATTGTGCCAATCCTTGTGAAGTTGCTTTATGATCCTTCAAGGAAATATGCAGGTTACTAGGTAAGGGATATTATGCATTGCAAATGCAATTCAGAGTTCTGAATCCTGGTGTGCATTCAAAGGTCAGATAGTGCTTGTCACGCCCCAAATCCAAAGTCCAAAACATGAGAAATACATCCCAAATGTACCTTAAAATTTTTCCTTTTTGATAATTCAAACTGTAGGAGATTTCTATTTTCCTTTCTTTTCCACAGGTTAAGAATATATAACCATACTAAAATTTCCAAATTTAACATAGCACTCTAATCATCACCAAAGAAGTAAGCTCCATGCCCAAGGTATAGTTAATTGATATAAAAAAACTATTAGAGGGTGGGATGAGCTAAATCCCAGTAAGCAGCATAATTAATGGGGGTAGGGGAAATGCAAGTTTCATGATGATGAACAGTTTACAAAGTATGTTTTAATTTGGGAAATTTTTAACTGAATACTGCAAGATCATTTTCAATAATAATAATAATATGACAATAATGATTCAATAATGGAATACAAAGTTTCTTAAAGTAAATACCTTGAAACTATATACTATAATTTGTGAGCACTAACAATATAATTTCCAAAGCCATAAAATCTAATACGATAATTTATCACAAATATACCACACTACCACATAGACCGGTCAGGGGATCCACTCATTCACAACTAGCATGATATTGTCCTCTCTGGTATGCAATCTCTTAGCCCCATGGGTAGCAGTCTCACCCATACCCTCAAAGTTTTTCTCTTCTCCCATGGGCAACAGAGAGTGTGTTGAATAGGACCTCTTTTACATGTGGTCTTTTGGCCTTATGGGCAGTAGCCTTACCCACACATAATTAAGGAACCTCTTCCCCCCATGGGCAGTAGAGAAGAACACGTCATCCAAAGTGAAAGGGCACTGACCCAAATTTGATTCCATTGTTACAAAGACTACGGAAACCAAATTGGGTGATCACCAAGAAATCACACATGGCATAAGATTAAAACCACATAAAGCTCACAGGTATACATTTCCTTTCAAATACATAGTTTATAACCAGGTAGTTTCAGAAAAACCTTAAATAACCTAATTTCCACAAATTTTGTAAGGTTTTCAACATCATTATTGTCAAAATATTTTCTATCAATTTCCCAAATAACAAGACAAGATAAGCATCTTTAAATTTTTCAATATATCATAAAATTCATGATTTTCTTATCAATGATTAAATAAAAGATGCTTATTTTTCCATGTCAACAATTCATGCATTTCCCTAAATGCAATACCAAATATGATGCACTTTTCATATATAATAATATATAATAGGGTCACAACACAATACTTTTAAGAAAACATATATCTATATATAATTTTCCAAAATGTGTTTGACTAAAAAACAACGTTTATGCAACATAATTATTTTCTAAAAATCTCATTAAAAGCTACTTACCTTACAATTTGTAAAAAGCCTAATTCTCCAATTTCCAACGAAGATTAGCTAGAACCTAACCAATATCAAGCAAACCTATCACAATAAGTATAGAGCTTGAGATTGTATATAGCTACAATTTAGGAATTGCCAAATAAGCACTTGATTAGGCAAGCCTAGTTTTTAACCTCGCAAATAATATTTTCCACTTCCAAAGTTTCTCAACCAAATAATTTACAAGGCATAGACTCCCATTATACTCATGAATCATTCAAGGTATTATCTCTAACATCAAAACCTTAACAATTTATAAGTACTTCCCACAATATTTACACCACATCAACAAGAGACCCATGATACCAAAAATCATAATATCCCCCAAGACAAACAATTTAAATCTTTAATTAGCTCTAAATAAACCCAATAGTAATGGAAAAATTAGATTTACCAACTATCACAATATAACTTAAAACCCCTAAATTTCCACCATAAATAAACCTTAGATAGCCACCATTAGCACAAACCATAAACCCACTCGTCAAATTGTTAGAAAAATACATGTTTGTATCGCAAAACATATGCAGCGGAAAATTAACAGATCTACTTCATTCTCAATTGATAACATGCACTATGTAAGTTCAGAATATAGAATCAAAAAAGTATACCTTGGTGCGGTGAATTTCAAAACAAAGATCAGAAGTACTTGGGAACACTTTTAATCTTCACTCCAATTCCACTTGTGCCCAAGAAATGTGGTCTCTCAATTAGTTTCAATGAATTTGTTCAAGGGAGAAATGAAAGAGTGTCCAACATTAACGTACAAACCATTTCATGTAACTTACTGAATTATGTATGTTTCTCTCCTTATAAATGATTATCTACTTGGACAAGCCTTTTGAGCCTTTTCAATTGGGCTTTAGTATGTGACTTGGAATGGGACCAAAAGGGAACAAATAAGACTCTAGTTTTAATGGGCCTTAGGCTTTTCTGTCAACTCTTGACAAGTCCAAAGTTACCATTAATTATATTTAGTACCACTATATAAATATAATTGCACTCTAGGTCTTATTAATAAATTATATCCAAAGACTTTATTGTACATGCAACCCCTTCGTAAAATATTCGCAGTAATACAAAGTCATAAATGCAGACTGATAGGCTAAAAATGAATTGACCTCTTGTGATAAATTAACCAATTAATTAATTAAGTGAATTAATTAAGTTAATTAACATGCAAAGCGCGTGGTAGCACAAACAAATCACCAATTAAACTAAGTATGAAGCGGAAAATAAATTGACACGGTGATTTGTTTACGAATGGGGAAAACCTACGAGGCAAAAATCCCACAGGGTGATTTTAAGGTCACTACTCCTGAGAATCCACTATTATCACAACAAGTGGTTACAAGTAAAAGAATCCTAGTATCTTATACTAACCTACAATTGAACCCTTACCCCAATACTCAATTGGACTTGTTTAGTAGTGACAATCTCTCCCTTTCAATGCACGACTCCCAGTACATGACTAACCAATTGCGCGGATCCCAGCACGTGACTTTAATCACCAACTAGAGAAGGATGTTGGCTGCAAAGTTCTTTAGTTCATCAGACGATGAAAATCGAGAAGATGCTTGGTCACAAAACCCTACGGTGTACAAATACAATAACTTCTTCAAAAAAGGTGAACTAGGGCAAATTCAGTCTCCGGTCACAATTTGCATGAACAGACTTTGCCACACGCATGAGCTACCTTTGACGGCTCTTAAATGAATCCTTATATATGTTTAGGGTTATGAGAAAAGAAAGCCCAAACATACAATTATGGATTGGAGTCAAAACAAAACTAAAATTCTGTTTTTCATAAACCTCGACAGATGCCTTATCTGTCAAGCTGCTGTCGAGCCACGGGCTGGAACAGATCTTCAAGTCTTGATAGATAGCTAGCTGTTGAGCTTTAATGAATAGCACTTTTCAAACTTGAATCTTGGATAGACTTGCATGGCTTCAACACTTGATCTTGAAACAAAGTTTCTTGACGTATTAAACACATCCTAGATCTACCCAAATACAAGTAAAGTGCGTTTTGTCAAAGGATTAGCCAATTACATAAAATAATAACATATGTTCCTAAAAAGCGAATCACATATATCCTAACATAGATTGCCACTTTGTAGATTACTATATCTTAATCTTTGAGTACCAAGTTTAATCTTTTAAAGTTATTCATCATATATTTATGAAATTTAATTTCATAAATATATACTTTAGTAATTTCTTACCAAAGTGGTTAGGCCTAACTCTTTGAATAATCGAAACCATTAAACTTATCTTAAGGGAATATTTTATATCTCCATTAAGAGATTATGAATTCCATCTTGAGAATATATGTTCCATCAACACTAAATGTGGCTGCCCAACATACTGAGGTTTTGATTGTGTCTTTAGATCTCACTCCTGATATCTTAAAGCAACCTACATTTCATGATTAGATTCATTATCCTCTCAAAATTAAGAGTTCATGTAAATAGAAATCGTGAGATTTATTATTCATTTGATAGTCGTTAGGAGAATAATAAATCTCACAGCGATCCAGTTCAATATATCTTAGCTCTTAAAACATATCTACATATTAACTCTCCACTTTTATGATCAAGACAAATCATCTTAGTTGATATGTTATAGTCTTCGCAGATGAAACGCCCAATTTTATCACTGACTACGAACTAAAATTCTGAGTTTACAAAGAACTTGTGATTTATATCTTCTATGACTTTTCACATGAATCACATACTATGCATTTCATGGACTATATGATAATATTTGAATATTCATATTACTATTATTTTAAATAAGAATAAAACAACTTCATTAATCACAACATTAAGTCATACATAATTTCATACATAATAACGTACATAGCATCATACAATAGGATTTAAGGGCACTAAACTTAACACAAATAAATCCACCAAGACAAAACGCATACATATAAACACATAAATATCACTTCCAAAGCTCATAAATCACATGGGTATCATTATCAAAGCTTAGATAAAAATATAACCTCAAGAAAAGGTATAAAATCCCACCAAAAAGATTAGAAACTCTTACCTCAAATAAAAGATGTGAAGGTGCTTAGAGGTTCTTAAGGATTTTTTGGTGATCTTGCCGGAAAAATGATGGTGGATATGGTGGTTTGGAGTGGAACCTAGTGAGAGAGTGTGGGAAATGAGTGTGTGTGTTTAAGTGAAGAGAAAAGAAAGAAAACAAAAAGAAGAAAAGGCATGGCCGGCCAAAAGAGTGGGGGCATTTGTTTGAATGAGTGGTGGGGGATTGTTGGGTTAGGTGGGGCATGTGTGGTCCAAATAAAATCTGACCTTTACTCTTCTTCTTCTTCTTCTTCTTCTTCTTCTTCTTTTTCTTTTTTTCTTTTTTTTTGTGATTGGGAAGTTACAATGTTGCTGTAGTAATCAAGCTACTTGAAGTGTCTTGTCCATTTAGTGAAAGCTCTCTTAGTGTTTATGTGCTTCACCTTATTGAATTAATTGGCCGCACCTCCCCTATTTTTATTTCTCACCAAATGCAGAAAAAGACTCTATCCAACATTCCCTATTCGAAGAATGTCATTCTTGCCTTCAATCAATTTCAATGAGACAATAATTAGAATATAGTATCAGTAAATGTCTTCACAGCAATCTCTCCACCCAAGTTCATGCATGAAGACATATGCACCCTCGCATTGGACAAACTCACATCACTCATAGTACTCTTATTCCCCTGAAAATGGTCCATTGATGGGTCTATTGAATCAGAGGTGTCAGTTCGTTTAGACCCCTTAAACCCAACAGATTAACCTAGAGAATTAGCCAAGTTATTAACTTAGGTAATTTAATTAAAACTAGGTTAACACAGTTAAGCAAAAATAACAAAGCAGCGGAAAAATAAACAACACAAAGATCTGATGACCCAGGAAACCACACCGGTAAAAACCTGGGGAGGATTTGACCTAGCTATCCTCAAGGTAAACTGAATCCACTATGAAAGAATCGAAGTTTACACAATAGACTTAGACCACTAACGTCATATTGCTACCCGAGTGTAGGAAACTTACTACCATGACCCCATGATAGCTCCGAGATCCACGGACTCCTTCTTTCTGGAATTCTTCAACAAATCCACAAGCGCACCTGCTTGTATATCTTTGTGTTCTCTTGATTCTGCAACTGTAACGATCTACACAACTCTTGACATAAATCTCAAGTTTGTAAACCCTAAGTGTATGTGAAGGTAAACACCTCTAGATCTCAAAGAAAGATTCACAAACACAGCAAAACAGAACTCTAAAAACGTGGCTAGGGTTTTCCCTTTTATACTTAGGGCAAACATAAAACCCTATACATTAAAACGGGCTTGGGCTGAGTTGGAATTTTCTGCAGAAAAACGTTCTGCACGATTTTCGATCGATCGAGTCTAATTTTCGATCGATCGAGTCATACAGAAAGTGAACAGTACTTCTGCATAAAAACTCGATTCCAACTTTACAATTAAACCCATACTTTGAGCAAGTCTAACACACGACTCAACATTGTTTTGATCATGGTTTGCCAACATACAAATTGAAGTTCTAAATACATTAGTTCCTAATCTTTAGAACCTAACAAACTCCCCCTTTGGCAATCCATGACAAAACACAGACTTAACAAAAAGCTCAAAGTTACAAATTGAAATAGCCCATTACAACAAAATAGCCACTCAACAATTCAACCTAAACTACTATCTAACAGTTGCAAAGTAGACAGCAGCTCGACTGAAAGCAACCTGTATATTCCTGTAACACTTAACAAACACATAAACGCATGTGTGGAAAAAAACAGGAAATACATAAAAAAAATTCTTAATTTCACATGACACAAAATAAAGACATATATCATGAATAACATCATCAATATAAATCAATAAGCAGAGTAGTAGCATAGTGAAATAAGAAACATATACACACAAATGTATCTCAACAAAATAAATCTCCTAAACAAGAGCTAAAAATGAGAATACACAGTGAAGCATCTAGATACAATCTAATAACTCCACAAGCTCCGCAGTATCACTACCAAGTAAACAAAAACTCCCCCTAAAATGTAAATCTCCACAAAAAAATCTCCTAGATACAATGAACTATGTACTCCCTCTTTTTGTGACGAATTGCCAAAGGGCACTCACTCATCATCAAAAGGTGGAGGAGGAGATCGACGAGAGCTCGCCAAATCCGCTCGTAACGCACGTAGCTCATCAAGGATGTCCACCAAAAGCTGACCATGAGCCGCCTGAACGGTCACGACAGTGTCAAGCGTCCGACGAAGATCAGAAACCTCATCAAACGGTGGAGGAACATCAGCAGCATCAGCAGCAACAGCAGGATCAGAAGAAGTCCCAGCTGCATGAGTATCTGTAGAAAAAGAAGGGGGTGGAGTGACATCAGAAGGCTCTACCCTAGCACGCTTAGAGCTAGCTCGAAGTTGAGCAGCCCTTTGCCTCAAAAAGGTAGCACCAATAGGAGCGACAACATGAACAGGTTCAGAAGCAGGATACTCACCAAAACCAAGAAAAAGGAGAATCCTATGAATAAAAACAGGAAAAAACAAAGCATGAACCGTAGAACTAGACCGATGAACCTCGTTCAAAGAACGAAGGAACAGATGCGGAAAACTGATAAGAGCATCAGTGACCAAAGCATACCAAAAGACACACCTCTCAAGAGGAATGGTGTGGACATGCGAAATAGGCCACAATAAATGACACGCTATCCTAAAGAAAAGATAGTGCAGCTCAGACAGCTCAGCAGAAGTGATCCGAGGATCAGAACCCCACTGGATAGAAGACCCAGTGATGTATGACAGGACGTCATCAAGGGGAGGTGACTCCTCGTAATGAAAGACGGGATGGTCCACAATGGGTACCCCAAGAGCATCAGAGACCACCGAAGGGGTAATGCGATACTCCACACCACGTAACCACACCTTAACCAAAGTGTCGTTATCATAGACATGAATAGAGAGATTCGAATAGAATTCTCTAGTCAAGGTGGCAGGAGGAGGAGAATGCTCATACTCGAACAAAGGTAACCAACCCCGACGCACAAAATTACGACGCACCTCAGGATCTAGCTCATCTAAGATAACCCTACGCTCAGCCCAAATCTGACGCCTAAGGTTCAAAGTCTCATAAGTGACTTGGTTTGACTCACTAGGGAACCTCTCAGTGTCAAAAGAAGGAGAAGGATCAGAAGTCCTATGGGCTCTAGTTTTCCTAGGCATAGTGCTAAGGAAAAGACAGACACAAAAAGAAAAGAGCAAAAACCAAAACCAAGGGCAGACTGCAAGTTAGCACAGCAAAAAAAATAGAATATAAAAATTCTATATGATGCATGAGCATGAACATAACATGATGCATGTACTAATGCAGTGGCATGTTCAATTTTGATCCAAATTAACAAAAATGGCTTGAGCATTCGATATTCATCAAAAATCCCCAATTTGAAAAACCCTAATTTCAAAACACAGCAAATTGATAAATTGATCAACACAATATTCAATTAACTCAATATAATGATCAAATTAATCAATCCAACAAGCCAATTTCATTAATTTCAATCCAATTGAACAAAAACCCCAAATTTACTCAATTTCAAGCCCTAGAAATTCAAATTTCCTTCAAACCACCAAAATAATCCAATTAAACCACATGATGTGTTTAGACAAGGTGTCCCCACAAAAACCCATAAAGATTTTGAGAAAGAATCATTCAAAAACAACCCCAAAAATAGAAAATTCCTAAATGCCAAAATTACCCAAATATGCATGAAAAAATGCATGAAAATAGAAAATAAATGCAAAAGGAAGGGTATAAAGGACTTACCACACTTGGGAGAGAGAGATTTTGCAAAAGATTCGGAGGAAAACGACAAAAATCACCAAAAACTCTTTGACCGGTTGGTAGGAAACAAAAGAAAATTTGAAAAGTTTTGAAACAGTGAAAAGTCACTTGAAAAAACTTCTTTTAAAAAACAGCCGGACCGATTTTCGATCGATCGAATATTACATTCGATCGGTCGAAAACTTATTCGACTGATCCAAAAACAGCTTGGATCGATCGAACCAACCAGAGAGATTTGTGAGTAATTTAAAACATTTTCGATCGGTCGAAAGTTAGTTTCGATCGATCGAAATTCTGGAAAAAACATATTTTTGAAAAACCAAACGTTTTAGACCAAAAACTCCTCAAAGCAACAGATTTGAAAAATCAAATGCATGAGTATGAGATGAGATGTTTTCCAAAAACACATGTATTCATTCCAGATTTTCCAAAGCATAATTTTCCCTCAATATACCCAAAAACAAACAACAAACAAGCAAACATGTTTTGCATCATAATTCCCAAAATTCTCAAACACGGTTGGTCAGGCCAAAAACACACACATTATCATGTACGCAATTCTAGCAAAGAATAACTTGTGTAGTGTGTGCAACTAGCATAAGTTTGAGAAACATGTGAGGTGATATACACATAGAGATCAATCACAATTTCTACAAAATCCATCACATGAATTTGAAAGAGACTATCCCTTAAAGAGTTACATCATATAACTCTCACATCTCCTAGAATAAGAGCTTGCAATCATGTAAGTTTCTTGATTTGCCTCATTATTCAAATTTATTGATTAGAAACTTAATAAAAGCCGGGATAATGTACACACCAATTTTATTTGAATTTGTGATATTATTATAGCCCAATAATGTACACACCAATTTTAAATAGAGGCTACACCTTATGTTCTTTTTGTGCATGTGCTACATTTTCTCGAGCACAGAATCTTATGATATGCACTAAGGTGTTCATGATTGGCTAATAAACAGTGGTGAGATGGTTATTTATGCCTTTCTCAATAAGTTCAAATCCAACAATCAAAGACATAAGACTTCAAGATCAAGATCATGTGATCAACAAATATAGCATCTTCCCACACAACATGCACAACAAGACTTTAGCTAGTAAAGTGCAATAAAAATAAGTGCATCAAAGCTAAACAAGGTACATACATAAGATATGTTATTTTGATTGACCAACCTTGTCTACAAATTCAAGGAAAAATAGCAAAACACAATTTGCAAAAAATTTTTTTTTTTATTTTATTAAACAAAGAAACAAACATCCTAGAATGAAATGCATGAATGTAATGCAATGCAAATCCTAGAAACAAAGGTCACAAAAGATTGAGCAATGAAGCACAAGGACCATGTCAGATAGACTCAATTAGAATGAGCCTTTTGCATCCAAGACTTCTTAGATGCAACTCTTGCATTGGAGTTATGATTCACATCAGAATTCTGAGCAACTCCAGGATTGGAATAAAGGTTTAATGCCTTTACCAATTCACCAATAAGTACCATAGGATCATGTGCTTGAGGCACAGGTACTTTAGTTTTATTTGCTCGCTTCGCAGCTTGCAACTTAAAACAATTTGGACGTATGTGTCCAGGTTTTCCACAAAAATGACAAACCCATGCAGGCTTATCATGCAATTTGCCCTTAGTAGAAGTAGACGCTCTAGAATGAGAAGCATGAAGATCAACCCTAATCTTTCTAGGTGGAGGAACATTAACAGGTTTGACAGGTTCACTCACCGAGGGTTTAACAATCTCACTCTTAGGAGGTTCAGAAGAAGGAACAAATTTAGTGGAAGAAGGTTTAAGCACAGAAATACTTTCCTCATAACCTAAACCAGTTTTATCAGAAGGAGACTTTTGAATACTCAACATGTGATCAAGTTTGGAGCTTGCAGACCTATTAGTTTGTTCTTTAGCAACAGATAAATCAAGTTCCAAACATTTTACTTTATCAAGTAAGAGCATATTCTCAGTTTTCACATTATTCAAAAGCTCATTTGCATCAAACAATTTAACAAGTAAATTTTTCTTTTCAAGTTCAAGAGATGCAATTTTCTTCAAGCCTAACTCAACATTCATGGCATCCTTTGCAGCAACTTTGCAAAGTTTATTGTAGGCTTCCTGTAAATCTGCATCCTCAGAGAGTTCCCCATCAGAAGGATTCTCTTCAACAGATATGCTTTCATTGACTACAGTGGTAGCAGTGAAAGCAATGAAGTTTCCATCCTCATCACTAGCGGATTCATTGTCGGAAACTTCGTCATCACTAAGGGTTACAGCCATAGCTTTACCCTTAGACCTCAAATAAGTAGGACATTCAGACTTTAAATGACCATATCCTTGACAACCATAACATTGTTGTCCCAAAGAATTATTAGAAGATTAACCTACTTTCTCCTTAGGTTTCTCAAAGTTATTAACCTTAGTGGGTTCATTCTTCCTAAAATTTTTAGGTTCAACAGTGTTCTTGCCTCTTGCCCTTCTGTTACTATTTCTCAGAAAGTTTCTAAAGTTCTTGGCAAGATAGGCAATCTCTGTAGCAGAGAGGTCATCATCAAATCCACCATCATCAACATCATCAACAGACTTTAGAGCCATTGATTTGGATTTGTTAGTCTTGGGGAGGTCTAACTCATAGGACTGAAGAGATCCTACAAGCTCATCCACAGGGATGGAGTCCACATCCTTACTCTCAGTGATGGCAGTCACTTTGGGTCTAAAATCTTCAGTCAAAGATCTAAGAATCTTCCTAACAATTTTAGGTTGATCATAGATTTCACCCAAATTATAAGCAGAATTAACAATATCATTCAATTTAGCATAGAATTCATCAAAAGATTCATCATCATTCATTCTTATGCTTTCAAATCTAGAAGTTAATTGCTGCAACTTATTAATTTTAACTGCCTTCGTGCCTTCATGCACAGTCTGGAGGATTTTCCAAGCAGTATGAGCAACCTCAACATTAGAGATTCTCTTAAATTCCTCCATGGAAACAGCATTAAAAATAGCATTCATTGCTTTGCTATTAAAAGCGGCTGCCTCCTTCTGAGAAGTTTGCCACTCACTCACAGGAGTAGTGGGCTTCTCCCATCCGTATTCAACGGAATTCCAAACTCTCTCATCTATGGATTTCAGGAAGGCTTTCATCCTTACTTTCCAATATGCATAGTTGTTTCCATCAAAGTGAGGTGGAACAACAAGAGAGTGTCCGTGTTCCATGACAACAGGGGTCAAGGATCAGCTCAAAGATCAAAGGATCAAACAAAAAAGCTACCCGCTCTGATACCACTTGTCAGTTCGTTTAGACCCCTTAAACCCAACAGATTAACCTAGAGAATTAGCCAAGTTATTAACTTAGGTAATTTAATTAAAACTAGGTTAACATAGTTAAGCAAAAATAACAAAGCAGCGGAAAAATAAACAACACAAAGATCTGATGACCCAGGAAACCACACCGGTAAAAACCTGGGGAGGATTTGACCTAGCTATCCTCAAGGTAAACTGAATCCACTATGAAAGAATCGAAGTTTACACAATAGACTTAGACCACTAACGTCATATTGCTACCCGAGTGTAGGAAACTTACTACCATGACCCCATGATAGCTCCGAGATCCACGGACTCCTTCTTTCCGGAATTCTTCAACAAATCCACAAGCGCACCTGCTTGTATATCTCTGTGTTCTCTTGATTCTGCAACTGTAACGATCTACACAACTCTTGACATAAATCTCAAGTTTGTAAACCCTAAGTGTATGTGAAGGTAAACACCTCTAGATCTCAAAGAAAGATTCACAAACACAGCAAAACAGAACTCTAAAAACGTGGCTAGGGTTTTCCCTTTTATACTTAGGGCAAACATAAAACCCTATACATTAAAACGGGCTTGGGCTGAGTTGGAATTTTCTGCAGAAAAACGTTCTGCACGATTTTCGATCGATCGAGTCTAATTTTCGATCGATCGAGTCATACAGAAAGTGAACAGTACTTCTGCATAAAAACTCGATTCCAACTTTACAATTAAACCCATACTTTGAGCAAGTCTAACACACGACTCAACATTGTTTTGATCATGGTTTGCCAACATACAAATTGAAGTTCTAAATACATTAGTTCCTAATCTTTAGAACCTAACAAGAGGACTATACAGTAAGGACTCTAAATTGCATTGTTCTAGAACTAGCTCCTTGCTTGGTAGGGATCTTAGTTGAGCGTGGCAATTTAAGCTGTTAATGGTTCCCTCAAAGTCATCGTTTTCTGTTGCCATGATTTTTGTAGGTGGTGATGATGATAAAGAGTCATTAATGTTTGCTAAACGCATTACCAATAACTCAAACACCATTCTAATAGTGGTTCACTTCGTTGTTGCTGGTAATGAAGATGTTGGTAGCTAGGACAAAGTGATCGACTATGAGTTATTAAAGGCTACAAAGCTTAGCCATGTGGGTGACAAATATGTGATATACATACAAGAGGTAGTGAAAGATGGGCCTTAGATGGCATTGGTTGTTCGGTCTATGATGGACAATTATGACCTTATATAGTTGGTAGAAGGCATAACATAGTGTCCCCTCAGACATAGGGCTTAAAGAATGGAATGAATTCCTAGAGTTGGGGATCATTGGAGACTTGCTTGCCTTATCAGAAATTAACAACAGAACTTTTGTTTTGGAACTGCAACAACAAAAACAAAGGATTTAAACTATAAATCCATTAATCTTCTTATGGTGAAAGTGTCACTTCCCAAACCCAAAAGGGTCCAAAGCATGAGAAAAGAACTATCAAGAGAGATTCTGCAGGTTTTATTATTATTTTTTTTCCACAGGATAAGATTATATAACCATACTAAAATCTCCACATTACAAGTTAGAGCTCCATAAGACATTTACGGACAATAATTAAAAATCATGTGCCTCCACATAATTCTTGAATATATTACAAAACTCCAATTGGATTACACAAAGTCACAATCTTAATAAGAATAAGGAACCTTAACATCGATTCTAGGCCTACCACGCCAAAGGCTAACAAACCTCAAACGACCAACCTCCAATAGAATTAATTAAGGTCTTGTTGAACATAGCAAGATCGAGTCACCAACCATTTATAGTAAAAGTCTCCAAATTTAACATAGCCCTCCAATCATCACCAATGAAGTAAGCTCCATACCCAAGGAATAGCTAATTAATCTGAAAAACTATTAGAGGGTGGGATGAACTAAAGCCCAATAAGTAACATAATTAATGGGGGTAGGGGAAATGCAAGTTTCATGATGAACAATTTACAAAGCATGTTTTGAATTGGGAAAGTTCTAACTGAATACTACAAGATCATTTTCAATAATAATATGACAAAATTAAATAATGAAACACAAATTTTCTCAAAGAAAATACTTTGAAACTATATACCATAATCTGTGAGCATTAACAATATAATTCCAAAGCCATAAAATCTAACATATGGTAATTTATCACAAATATACTACACTACCACATAGACCGGTTAGGGGATCCACCCATTCATAGCTGGTATGATATTGTCCTCTTTGGTATGCTGCCTCTTGGCCCTATGGGTAGCAGTCTCACCTATACTCTCAAGGTTTTGTCTCTCCCCAAATGGGCAGTAGGGAGAATGTGTCAAATAGGATCTCTTTTGCATGTGATCTTTGGCCTCATGTACAGCAGCCTCACCCACACACAATTAAGGAACCTCTTTGTTAGGACATATGTGATTCATGTTAGGAACATATGTCAATATTTATGTAATTAACTAATCCTTTGACAAAACACACTTTGCTTGTAATTGGTAGATCTAGGATGTGTTTAATACTTCAAAGAACATGTTGTTCAAGTCTAGTATTAAACCCATGAAGATTGGACTAAGAAACAAGTGAAGAAGGGCTATTCATTAAAGCTGGACAGATAGCTGGACCCCTGTGGACAGATAGCTTGACAGCTGCTCGATAGATAGCTATTTATCGAGATTTAATGAATAAAACTCGACAGATCCTCGATCGATCGAGGTATCTATTGAGGTTACGGAAATTTAGATTTCTAGATCTGATTTTCGACCCAAGCTTATGTATTTGTGTAGGGTTTCTTTTCTCACAACCCTAGACATATATAAGGCTTATTTTAGAGGCCGTCACATAAGAGAATACAAGGAGAACATATGCAAAAGGTGACCGAAGCCTTATTTTCTTTGAAAGAAGCTATTGCGTCTTTTGCGCCTTAGGGTTTTGTAACCAAGTGCTTTTTGATCTTCATTGTTGATGAAGTAAGGAACTTTGCAGCCAACATTCTTCTTCCTCAAGTTGGTGAGTGAGTTACGTACTGAGATTCGTGCAAAGGAGTGAGTCATGTACTGGGATCTGTGCATCAAAGGGTGACGTTCATATATTGAAGAGTTTAGAGGTTCTGAAGCAGTAGAAAGTTTCTACTGTTAGTTCATATACGGGGATAGTAGAGTTTAGGGACAAAAGTTTTGTACTAGACTGAAACTTCTCTTTACTGTAGTGGATTACTTTTCGGGAAGGTTTCACCCCAAGTGTTTTACTGTGAAACAAGTTTGTTTCATTGGTTTTCCTAAGTTATCATATCTTGTCTTATTTACTTTTCCGCTGCATTTATTTTTGACATGATATTGATGTTTATTTATTTTAACAAGTTTTATTCATAATAAATCTAATTAACGACTTGAGTTTAAGACTTATTAATTCTATTAACCGGGGTCTAAATTTCCCAACACTCTTCCCCCCATGGCAGTAGGGAAGAATGCGTCATCCAAAGTGAAAGGGCACTGACCTAAATCTGATTCTGTTGTCACAAAGACTACGGAAACCAAATTGGGTTATCACTGGGAAAATCACACATGGCATAAGGTTAAAACAACATAAAGCTCACAAGTATACATGTACTTTCAAATCAGGTAGTTTCAGAAAAACCTTAAATAATTTAACTTCCACAAAGTTTGTAAGATTTTCATCTTCATTCTTCGTCAAAAAGATTTTCTATCAATTTCCCAAATAACAAGACAAGATAAGAATATTTAAAATTTCCAATTTTCCATGTCAACAATTCATGCATTTCCTCGAATGCAATACCAAATATGATGCACTTTTCATATATAATAATATATAATAGGGTCACAACACAATACTTTTTAGAAAAACATAGTTCCACAAATAATTTTACAAAATGTGTTTGACCTAAAAACAGCGTTTATGCAATATAGTTATTTTCCAAAAATCCCATTAAAAAGCTACTTACCTTGCAACCTGCAAAAAGCCTAATTCTCCAAGCTCCAAAGAAGATTAGCTAGAACCTAAATAATATCAAGCAAACCTACCACAATAAGCATAAAACTTGAAATTGTATCTAGCTACAAATTAGGAATTGACAAATAAGCAACTGATTAGGCAAGCCTAGTATTTAACCTCATCAATAATGTATTCCACTTCCAAAGTTTCTCAACAAATTAATTCACAAGGCATAGACTCCAATTTATTAATTTAACCCATTCAATATCGTCTCCAACATTATGACTAGCTTCCATAAGATTTATATAATATCATCAAGAGACCCATGGAAGCAAAATCACTATTTCCTCCAAGACAAACAATTTTAGAACTTCAACTAACTCTAAATAATAAATAAAAATTATATTTACCATCTATTTCACATTAAAAAGCCAAAACCCCCAAATTTTCACCACATAGATAGCCGCCATTATAAAAACTACAAACCCACTCATCAAATAAATCCACCAAGAGAAAACCCATACATATAAACACATAAATATCACTTCCAAAGCTCATAAATCACTTGGGTATCATTATCAAAGTGTAGATATAAGTATAACCTCAAGCAAAATATAAAACCCACCAAAAAGATTAGAAATTTTACCTCAAATAAAATATGTGAAGGTGCTTAGAGGTTCTTAAGGATTTTCCTGTGATCTTGCCGAAAAAGTTGATGGTGGAGATGGTGTGGAGTGGTACCGGTTGGAGAGTGTGGAAAATGAGTGTGTGTGTTTAAGAGCATTCTTATCAAATGTGTTAAAAATGCTAAAAAATAGCATTTAGCATTTTTAACACCTTAAATCATAAAAACATACCCCTACAATAAAGATGCTAACTGCTAAATATTTTAGCATTCAACTACAGTGAGCTATTATTGATAACAGCTCACAGTAGCTAGATTGTAAACAAAAAAATATTTTTTTATTCCTTCTTTGATCTCTCTCACTATTCTGTTCTTTCTTTTTCTCTCACAGGTCTGACTTCTTCTCTCTTTTCTTCTTTCTTTTTCTCTCACCGGTCTTACTTCTCTATTTTCTTCTTTCATCGGCATCAACAACTGAAAAATCACGGTCGTAGTGGTGGTGCTGTGATGGAGTTGAAGTTTTTTGTTTGTTTGTTTGGAGGTAACTTGTGATTCTGATGGTGGTTGTTTTGGCTGGTGGTGTTGGTCTATTTTAATGGGTTTTGTGGTGGGTTGCTAATGATGGTGGTTGTTGTGGTGGTAGTTTTGTTTTGGGTTTTCTTGCCGTGGGTTGTGGCTGCAACAATGGTGGTGGTGGGGGATAATGGTGGTTGTTTTGGGTTTTTTACGGTGGGTTGTAGCTGCCACGTTGGTGCTGGTGGTGGTGAATGTGGCTGGTGGTTGGCAGAAGTTCCAATTTGTGGGTTTTTGGTGGTTCCAGTTTGTGTTTTTTTTTTTTTTCCCTCCAGTGGTGGTGGCCGGTTGTAGGGGCTTTGGGATTGTGTTTTGGTTTTGGTTTTGGTTGGTTTTTTTTTTTTTTTTTTTTTTTTTGTGGTTGGGAGTTGAGGTTGTGTAGTGGTGGCTGTGGTTGTGGCTGTGGGCGGTGGTGGTAATGGGTGTTGGCAGTGGCAGTGGGTTTGTTGGTAGTAGAAGAGATGAGATTAAGAATAAAAAATAATAATAATAATAAAATATTTTAATGAAATGGTAAGAAATATAAAGTTTTGATGTTAGGTGTATTGTAAAGTGAGTTGTTAAAATTAATAAAATAGGTTTTTGAGATGTTAAATACTATATTTTTTGAAATCTTTAATGAGAATGCTCTAAGTAAAGAGAAAAGAAAGAAAACAAAGGGAAGAAATGGAATGGCCGGCCAAAAGGGAGAAAAGACATAGTGTTAGTTTGGATAGCAACGCGTTTGCATTTGTGCTGGTGGCTATGTTTTTTGTGTGGGTCCCCTGCACTGTTCACGGGACCCGCAAGTACGGATTTCTGTAAATTTTTCTTTAAAATTGGTTCACACGGCACTATTCACACATTTAAAAATTATTTTGCTACAGTATTTTTAATTTTCAGTAATAAGTGGTATCCAAACAAACCCATAGTGTGAAAATGATTGGTGGAGAATGGTGGGTAGATGGGGGGCACGTGTGACACTAAAAAAATCTGACCATTTCCCTATTTTTTTTTTTTTTTTTTTTTTTTTTTTGACTTGGGACGTTATAGTGTACATTTATAGGCCAGGGTGTAAGGTAGTTTGTTGTTAGGTTTTTAAGGTAGTAGTTTGAGAGATCTGATATTAATGGGGTTAGAACATAGAAGGATTTCTAAATGTATTGTGTGAATAGGGCTGCCCTGTTGTGAAGCCTATTATTATTAACGTTTAAGTAACAAATTATTCAGCATAGTCCTTTGCGGATTATTCCTAATTCTGTTGTAGTGTTATGCTTTCTGAAACTTGTTTCATCTTAAATTTCAATCCAACCCTAATGGCCTAATGGGTTTAAAATTTTCAAAATCCATTTTAATAAAAATTAAAATAAAATGAAAAGGAAAAAGTTTATACAAAAATATTAGATTGCCAAATTAAAACTCCCCACTCCTTAATAAGTATTATGCACCAAATATGGTTGAAATTATTTAGTGCACCCATTGTATTACGCTCCCCCCTTAGCTCTCGTTTGGGAGGAGGGAATATAATGGAATAAAAAGGAATGAAAATAATAATTTTAGAATATTCTTCCCTTCCTTCCCTTGTTTGAGAGTTTTAATGGAGGAAATGGAAAGTCCATTTCCTTATTTGGGAGTTTAAGTGGGAGGGAATGTAATGGGTAGGAGGGAATACTCATTCCTCTCTATTCCCTTAAAACTTCAAATTTTCATTCTCCCCAAAATTGGGAGGAATGAGAGGGAACGAAATTAAATTTAATGATTTTTTTACTAAAATTCCCAAAATACCCCTATATATTCAACCATTTATTTTTGTAAAGTTGTGATTTACAACTATTTTTGTGTTGGCTTTATTCCATGTCAAATTTGATTATAATTTTGTTCAATCTTATGTACCTTGTATGTTATGTGGGATTTCTTTGTAAGGGTTGTATGTGTGAAAGAGACTATGAAGACTCAAGGCAGATTAAAGACCAAAGAAGTTTTCACAGGAAGTTTGCAAGTAGCCTTTCCGCGAAGTGAAGCATGTGCTCAGCACATGATTGGAATGCAAAGAGTCATGAAAAATGGTGACAGTTGGTTTTCGCAAGTGTCTTGCGGGTAAGGCCTTTCCGTGAGATACCCGCGAAACATTCTGTTTTGCTATTTTGTCATATTTGCTCCACTACATCCTCACCCACACTATATATACCCACGTTACCCACATATGTTGAGAAGTGCTTTTCAGAGAGAAAACCCTAGTTGAGTTAGAGATTGTTATACCCACAATCCTCTACATAATCCAATGTGGTTTTCTTCAACTCCTACCTCACCATTTCCAAATCCTTGAGAGGTTGATAGCCCAAACACTTATCACACCCAATTTGAGTGTTAAGTGAGGTTTTGGTACTGCTGGGAAGCATTGGAAGAAGCCATTTGTTTGGTGGATGCAATCGGGCTGAATTGCGTGATCTGGAGAGCTAGAGAAGACAAGGCTTGACAAAGTTAGTTGGTAGCAGGAGCTCGGAGGGCTCGAGTACATGGGGTAGACTAGGCTTAGAGGGTCTTTTGTTATTCGTGTACTCCAATTTATTCTCCAGTGGATCGATTTACTACTTGAAAGGTGGCGGAGAGGTTTTTCGCTGAGTACTTCGGTTTCCTCTTCAATAACACATCGATGTGTTATCTTGTGTTTGCATTCTTCTTCCCTACTCTTTTAGCTTTCATTTTACTGCTGTGATTTGATGAATATGGTTTAGAGTAGTTTTATTGTTTGTTCGCTCGCATTTACTCTATTCTGCACTTAAGTTTAAGTTAGAGCAAAATCAACCGAGCTGTAATCTTTTATTTAGGGGTCTAAACAGCTCTTATGTTTTCACACAATTTTGAGCTTTCAATTTTAAAATAGGGGTCTAATAGTAATATTGTCATAAAATGATTCTATTCCATTTCAGTTAGCTTAATTGGTAAAGTCTCTAATAGTTGAATAAGAGATCTGAGATTCAATCCCCACCTACACCAAAAGTTGATTGGTGTCTTGGTCTGATGATAAAGAGCAATCATTCATTTTCATTCATTTCCTTTCCTTTGTTTTAAAACATCCAATTAAGGTTATTTAATTTCATTCTTTTCTATTCCTTTTCCTTGCTTAAACACATTCCATTCCATTCCCTTATGAACTCCTAAATGAAGTCTTAGTGGCGATGCCACATTGTATCCATTTGAACCCCTGGCTTGGAAAAAAAATTTCTATTTAATATTTCTATTTTTTTTTCCGGTTTTGACCACTTAAAATAAAAATTTGATCAACCTAATAAAGCCTAACAACAATCCAACTTGATCTAAAATGTGAAAAAATTAGCAAGCCTAACCACTAAAATTAGTAATTTATTAACCTTAAATCTCAAAAAAAAATAAAAAATAAAAAAGAAGATAATTAAGTGGGTAGTAAAGTGTAAACACTAACGCTCCATTTATTTCAATGGGAAATTTTATGTGAAAATAGTTTCCTGTATTTTACTATGTTTAATAGTATCTAAAAAAATGGGTCAAAAGAAAACTATATATTAACTTCCATTATTTAGCTTGACATGAGATAAAGTTATTTTCCACTAAAATTTTCTATATAAAATTTTAAGGAAAACAATTTTATCTCACATGAAACTAAATAAGAGAAGTCAAGAAAGTTTTTTCCAACTCATATTAAAGTTGCACTTAAACATAGGGAAATGAGATATTTTTCTAAAAATACTTTTTACAAAATGTTGACGTCAAAACAAACCGAACGTAAATGAAAAATAAAATGTGATGTAGTGGAAGTGGGGCATAGCACGATGGGGAGTGAAGACAATTTTTATTTATTTATTTAATGATTGTACTATTTACCTCTAGCTACAAAGTGGACAAAACAGGTCTTAATGATGAAAATCGGTGCTTTGTTCTGTATTGTTGTGTTGAATTCATAATAGAGTAGTGCAAAAAAGTGAAAAGACACAACAATAGTTTTTCTTAATGAATTATAAAGACCAATAAGTTGTCAAAGTTGAGTAAAATTGTTAAATAAAATAACTGAAAAGAGCAAACACAAAAAACTAATCTATGCCTATATATATATATCTAAAAGCTGAAACGTAGTATTTATTGTTACTATGCTCCTGTTGAGCCACATCAACAACCATGTCATTATTTTTTTTTCATTAATAAAAAAATTAATTAATTTTCAATCTTTTTCTACCAATCTTTTAACGGTTCCATAACTTTCACTTCAGCTTCCATAACACCCTTGACTCTCTTTTTTCATTGTTTTCAACTTCTCATGTATGTTCTTTAATGCCTTAGACTCTCCCTCTCCTCATTGAACCCAACTAGTTTATACTTGTTTAGTTTCCACCACCACCACTATACAATCAAAGAGACAAAATCAAAGAGATAATATATAAACCATTAGACATCCTGTCTCTCTAAACTAGAAGATGAATGATTTTGGATTTAGCTCTTGCCAAAAAATAGCTTATTTCAGAGCAATAATCTTGAGTGGAGATATCGATATGTTCCTTAAAACCATATGGTATGTCAAGCGTGTTTTATATATTAGTTTTATGAGTTTTATGGTTTGCTCTCTGTTTCAATACTAAAGGTAATCTCAATATTTGCAATTCTATGTTTCCATGTGTTTAATAAAATGACTATAAGAATAATTAAAAAAAAAAAAAAATCAAAGATGGTCATGTTCATGTAGGAGAAAAAAATAAAAAGAACATACTATTATGTTAGTAAACTTCATTCATAAATAGGTTTTCAACACTATGTTTCCATGTGTTTAATAAAATGACTATAGGAAGAATTAATAAAAACAAAAAAACAAAGATGGTCATGTTCATGTAGAAGAACAAATAATAAGAACGAATGTTGAAGATACTATTATGTTAGTAAACTTCATTAATAAATAGGTTTTCAACCCTATGAAAAATTCCAAAGGTGTATTTCATTGGATTTATTGTAGCAATGAAGATTATTAAAATAATATCAATAATTTTGATACATTATCCTCTTCTCTATTAAAATGTTCTAGCAGTTGTAGTCTCTCTCTCTCTCTCTCTCTCTCTCTCTCTCTCTCTCTCTCTCTCCTAGATTTCAGAAGTTCAAATAAAGAACCAAGATCGTATACTTCATATTGGGATGCACCACACCAAAAAATGACAAGACATATAATATACATATATTACAAATAATCTTTATTTTCATTATCCACATCATCTTTGCCAAAATAGAATAAACTATCTAGAAATTTTTGTGACTCTAATAATAGTAATAATAATAATCAAAGTCCTATCTGAAAAGGTTCATTG
The DNA here is from genome assembly GCA_033629205.1 of Lithocarpus polystachyus. Classification (NCBI taxonomy): domain Eukaryota; kingdom Viridiplantae; phylum Streptophyta; class Magnoliopsida; order Fagales; family Fagaceae; genus Lithocarpus; species Lithocarpus polystachyus. The sequence goes on from CM066162.1 coordinate 31,478,960, forward strand.
AATATAAAAGTTATCAAATACTATAAGAATGACTTTTATTTTGGGGAATATAAGAATGACTCTTTGTTTGCCTAGATAATAAAAATGTATGACTACATGAATATGTTCTATATTGTTTTAATTACTTTAAATTACAATCAATTGTCTCCTCCTCTATTATATTAGGGGAAAAAAGTTTAGGTTTTAATTATTTTTTCTATTACTTAATATCAATAAGTCACAATAATCATTCAAATGATAGTTACATTCTTACACATCTATATATATATGAACAGATTAATAGAACATAACATAGAGTCTGCAAGAATGAGAGTAATATTCAACCGCACAAAAATTTACATGAAGATTTGTCTTCTTTTAATTTTTCTACTTATTTTTTTATTTTTATTCTTATTATGCAATTCAAATCCTTTGTTTTTGTAAAACCATGTTTACTCTTCACTATTTAATTATGAAGTTTCTTGGGTATATTTGATGGCTGATTTAAATGATTTTTTTGACAAAATTTTGTTTGAATAATTTAATAAGTTATGTTATGTATATTTGGTTAGTTTATTAACTTATGTGGTAATAATTTCCTTTTTGGCAATTCACAAAATGATTCTTAACAAGTTATTATTATAAATTTTTACTTTAAAAAATACCATAAAATGACCATTAAAAATTCCCACATATCACGTGGGTCTATGGTTAGTAAATAATAAATTAAATTATTATAAGAAATAATAACTAAAGTTCAATTAACAATAATAATTAATCTTAGTAATAATAATTAATATTTATTCTCTTGCTAGTAATAAGAAACAAATTTATGAAAACAATAATTTTTTTTTTTTTTTTTAGGTAGAAAGATAGAAATAATTTTATTGATTTGTCAAACGGTATACAAGAAGACATATAACCCCTGTTCAGGCACATCCGAAACAGGGGACAACTTGGACTTCTAATACAAGGATCAATACAAGCCCAAAAAACCACTTTGTCCATGGCTGAAAACAGGTACCGCTACTTGGGCATTCCCATCCGTCTTTGACACTAATCCCTGATTAGCTCACCCATTATTCCTTTGTGCGTTGGTAAGGTTTTGGAATTCCTGCAAGAACCCCACAGCCCCCACCAAGATAGCTTTTGGGTGGGGTTGAATTCTCTCAAAGTACACCTTATTTCGTGCATTCCAAATACCCCAGGACACCACAGCCCATTGTTCTAACTCCACTGCAGAGAGCTTCTGTACCAACTTTTTGAACAGCAGGAAGAAATCATTTGCTTCATTTGGGCATTTTTGGATTTTCCCCGGGCATAGTGCCCAAACGTTTCTCGCAAACGGGCATTCCCACAGCAAGTGACCAGCCGATTCTGGTTGTTGACAGCACAATTCGCACCGGGCATCCACATTCACCCTTCTCCTATGTAGACTCTCCCTGGTAGGTAGAATATTTGAGCAGGCACGCCAGATGAAATTGCGGACCTTTGGGGGCACATTCAACTTCCAAATTTTTCTCCAATGAGGCCGGTCCTTACCAGCTGAGGAGTTTTCAACCCGGTTTCGTTCCTGCAACCTGATAGCAACTTTATAAGCTGATTTTACCGAGAAAGAGTGGGATTTGTTTTCCTTCCAGACCAGGACATCCCGAGTCGGATTATTCTGCAATGGAATAGACAAAATTTCCATACATGTTCGATGAGCGAAGAGGTCATGTATTTTTTCCCTATCCCATTGGAAAGTATGGTCATCAATCAAATCCTTTACCATCAAGTTATGTTGTTACTCACCCAGGAAAATTGGCCTATGGGACAGCCACCTGTGGGCTGACACCCTAATAAATTGGCCATCCCCCACCTTCCACAATGCTCCTTCTTTGAGTATATCCCTCGCAGCAATTAGACTTCGCCAAACATAGGATGGATTGTTCCCCAACTCAGCTTCCAAAAATGAACAAGTTGGAAAGTATCGAGCCTTGTATACCCGAAAAAATAAAGAGTGGTTTTGATGGATCAACCTCCACGCTTGTTTTGCTAGCAAAGCTAAATTGAAAGCATGAATATCCCTAAACCCCATACCACCCATCTCCTTTGAGTTACACAACTTCTTCCAATTGACCCAGTGGATTTTCTTCTCATTTTTTGTCTGCCCCCACCAATACTTTGCCATAGTAGAGTTAATTGTGTCACATAGGGCTTTTGGGATTTTGAAAATACCCATGGAGTAAGTTGGAATAGCTTGAGCAACTGTTTTGATGAGGGTCTCCCTTCCTGCCTTTGAAATAAATTTTTCCTTCCAGCCCATGACCCTTTTGGTTATCTTCTCCTGTAACTCCCTAAAGGTGTTGACCTTTGATTTACCTCCCACCATAGGTAGTCCGAGATAGGACTCACAATCCTCCATAATCCGCGCCCCAAAAAGGCCCTGGATGTCTGTTTTAATAGCTTGACTTGTATTCCGGCTAAAGAAGATAGAGGTCTTTTGTTTATTAATTGCCTGACCCGAGGCCGCTTCATAACGCCCCAGAATTTCTAAAAGGCGTTGGCCTTCTTCCATTGTAGCTTGGCAGAAGATAAAGCTGTCATCTGCAAATAACAAATGAGATATACAGACCCCATTAGTGCAGGATAAGATGCCGTGTAGTTGCTGTGACTCTGTTGCCTTCCTGATCAATGAGGATAGGCCCTCTGCATACAGAAGAAACAGGTATGTAGAGAGTGGGTCGCCTTGCTTTATACCACGGGAAGGGGTGATATATCCTTTTGGTTCACCATTAATAAGTACCGAGTATGATGCAGTCCGGACAGTTTCCATTGCTAAGTGCACCCATCGCCCATCAAAACCCAATTTGAGCATAATGTGCTGAAGGAACGCCCATTCCACCCGATCATAGGCTTTGCTAATGTCCAGTTTTACTGCCATCTGCCCTTTCTTCCCTGTCCTTTTGTTCCTCATCCTGTGTAAGACTTCAAAAGCTACTGTGGTATTATCAGTAATCAACCGGTTAGGGACAAAAGCACTCTGAGAGTCAGATATTACATTTGGCAGAATTAATTTCAGCCTATTGGCTAACACTTTAGACACAATTCGAGACACCACATTGCCTAGGCTGATAGGCCGATAATCTGAGACAGATCTAGGTTCATTTTTTTTTTGGGATAAGTACTATATGGGTGTAACTCATTTTATGCAAAAAATGACCAGATTGTAAAACCGATAACACAGCAGTTGTAACATCCCTTCCAACTATGTGCCAATATTTCTGGAAAAAGAAAGGAGACATACCATCCGGTCTTGGTGATTTGGACGGGTGCATTTGGAACAGAGCTTGCTTGACCTCTTCAGGAGTGTATGGCTGGAGTAGTGTGTTGTTCATGCCTGGAGTTACTACTCTATCCATTGAGTCCAAAACCGCTTCCATATTTCTTGGGTTTGATGATGTGAATAAATTCTGAAAGTAAGCTTCAGCCACCCTAGCTGTATCTGGTTCAGAGGTGCACCATTGACCGTTCTCATCTAAGAAACCATGGATCAGATTTCTCCTCCGCCTTTGACTAGCTCTTTGGTGGAAATATTTTGTGTTCTTGTCCCCTGCTGATAGCCATATTGATCTTGACCTCTGCCTTCAGAATAGTTCATCTTGGAAGAGGAGTGCCTGGATTTCATCCCGCACCTTTTGTATTAATTCCATATTGTCCGCCGTATTCATAGAAGTTAGTGCTTCTAATTGTTTTTGCTTCTCTTCAATTTTTGTTTTGGAGTTTCCCAAGTTTCTTCCCCACGCCACTAAGGCCATTCGACATTTTTTGATCTTCTCAAATAGTTGACACATGGGGCTGCCCCTGATCACCTCTTCAGTCCAAGCTTCAAAGATTACATTTTCACACTCCGGGTGAGAGGCCCACTTCTCCTCAAAGCGCTTCGGTATTTTTTTCTGGCGAGCATCCTGTGTACTCGGTTGGGTATTGAGCATGATTGGGTCATGGTCCGAATATGCTACCTGAAGGTGGTATAGTTTACTGTTTGGAAAGATATCCCTCCAATCAGTTGTAGCGCAGGCACGATCCAATCGTTCTTGTACAAACTCGCCACCCCGTCTTCCGTTCCTCCAAGTAAATCTGTTTCCATTGAAACCAAGATCAATAAGACCACAAAGCAGTAATACACTCCGAAAGTCCTCCATCAAGCGAGCTGGTCTCGGGACCCGCCCTTGCTTCTCCTCGGATGAGAGGATTTCATTGAAATCTCCCAAACATAGCCATGGCCGTGAGTCCCTAGTATGAAGGTGTCTCAACAAACTCCAAGATTCATGCTTTCGATACTCCTCCGGTCTGCCGTAAAAACCCGTAATTCTCCAAGGTGCAAATGGGCCAGTTCTAACATGAGCATCAATATGGTTTTGAGTGAAGTTTTGGACGTGTAGGTCCACTTGCTGTTCTTTCCATAACATAGCCAGCCCACCCGCTCTATGAATACAAGGAACTGCAAACATGGCGTCATAGTGCAACTCGGCTTGTATTAGTTTCATCTCATCGACAGTGTGCTTCGTCTCCATGAGAAACAAAACGTCGGGAGCTTTTTCCCTTACCAAGTAAGAGAGGACAATGACTGCACGGGGGTTCCCAAGCCCCCGGCAGTTCCAACTCAAGACGATCATTGTGCTCGGCGGGGCTGAGTGGCAGCCGCTGCCGTTGTGCATGTTTTTGTACGTTTCCTTCCTTCAACATCTTCATACTCTGCCTCACAAGTTCGCTTCTTCCTCACCAAGCCTTCAGAGACCGCCGGTTTACTTGTGGTATCGTGTTCTGGGCGTGGAATTTTCTTGATCTTTCGCATTTTTTCATTTGGTTTCTGTTTAGTGTCACGTGGCTCTCCCGTGCATGTGTTTGCTAGGGTTTCAGAATCTTTTCTCTCCACATTGTTCACGTAGGAGATAGGTACACTAATAAGCCGCTCTCCATGATTCTCGGGATTGTGCTGGATCCCATTCAATTCGGTGTGCATCATAAAGTCATGACCGTTTTCAGAAAACGTCTTGACCAGAAACGGACAGCATTTCATGCGTGTTTAAAGCAGGCTGTAAATCCGTTACTCCTTCATCAATGCCATTAATCACGTGTCTTACAGGTGGCGTCTCAGGGGAGTGACCAGACGGCGTTGGGTCTCTAACACTTGAATCCTCTTGGTCCCGGCGTGATGGGGTTGGTGATGCTCGTGTCTGTTGGAATTTCGGCCTCCGAAAACCGGCACGCAGCCACTCCCTATATGGAGTTTCCTCACCCTCCCTAAGCCTAACTGTGCACGACTTAGCGTCATGGCCTAGCAAGCCACAGTGGAAGCATAACCCCAGGAGCCTTTCATATTGGAATGCCACCCAAGCTTGATCACCTTCTGGACTGAGCACAGGAGCGCCGCGCCGGATTGGTTTGTCTATTGGCATCTCTACTCGGATACGGAGGAACCTTGCTTGGTCCGACGCGATTGCCTTGCAATCCACCTCAATGACTCGGCCAATTGCCTTTCCTATATCCCTGCCCGCTTCTTCATTAATAAGGTCGAACGGTAGTCCCCACACTTGGACCCAAATAGGCACATACTGAAAGTTAACTGAGAAAGCTGTCATCCCCTTCTCCCATCTGCGAAGTAATAGCAGATGGTTATCGAAACTCCATGGACCATTGTTAAGAACCCACGTTAATTGACTCTCGATAGCGAATTTAAACTGTAAAAGTCCGTCTCCTACATCAGTAATCTTTAAATCACTGCCCATCTTCCATACTGACCTCAGGAGATTTTTTGCTGCCCTAAGGTTTATGGGTTTGGTCGTGAGGAACCTCCCCAATAGACTCAAGGAGCATTCTTCTAGTATTTGTTTACGATGCTCAGAACGGATCTGTATGACCGCACCCTCCTCCGACGTCAAACTCACTCGTCGTAGTCGTTCTAGGACATCCGAATCCATAATGAGCCAGCCACAATGCTGGCAACGTCGCAGATGGAAACGATCAGTAGCGAAAAAGTGTATACTTTGTCCCCACAAAGAGTAGGAAGAAAGTCTCACCCAAGGTGAGAAGTAGGGCTCCTAACGAGAGGAGAAGACTTAATATTATGCTCTTTCAATATTACGGTTATTCGAAAATCATATGAAAACAATAATTAATCTTAGTAACTTATAGTGTATCATTTATTCTCTTGCTAGTACTATGAAAAAAATTTATGATGAGAAAATAGTGTGTATCGCAAGATTTATCTCCTACTCAATATTCATCTTTAAGAGAATTCGTGTTGACTTGAAAAATCTTCCTTTAAAGCATGAGTTACGAGAAAAGAACTCATTTTATCATCCTAATGATCATGATGAAATAAAAAAATATGATTCACAAAACGGTTGTTGTTAACATTTTCAACACGAATTTGAATGACCCTTAACGAACTCCTAGAGCACCACTATCTCACATAAAAGTATATTACACTTGTAGAAAAATATGTAATAAAATAATATTATTTTAATTTCTTCTAATATGGTTGATTTTTCTATGATTTATAATCTATAATCTCTGCAATAACAAATAATTGTAACGGTAGGGTTGGTTTGATTTGACTCTTTCACTTGAGTTTAGGGAAAAAAATTCGCCTAAAAACCAAGTACTAATATGGCATTAACAATAAACAACTAACGGATATTACAAACGTTGGCAAATGCCTTGTAACTCAATTAAGACCTCTAGTGTTACAGGTATTGCAACCGTTGCCAAATGCCTTGTAACTCAATTAAGACCTCTAGTGTTTCTAATTGAGACATCTGTGGTTCAAATTATTTCACTCTAACAATAGAATTATCAAAAAAGAAAAAGATTAAAATAAAAATTCAACAATAATAACAACAACAACAGTAACAAACACTCAAGCCTGTTTGGTAAGGTATTCCAAATAACAGTTTTTAGTTTTTAAACACTGGAAACTGCGGGCCCAAAAAAAAAAAAAAAAACGCGTTTGGTAGGGGAGTTCATTTAGGAGTGTTTGAGTTACATTTTAGGGGTGTTTGAACACTAAATTTAGAAAACTTTTCTTACCAATTTTCAGTTTTCAAATAACATTGTTCAATTACAATTTTGTAAATATTTTTAAAAATTGTAGGCCCCACTTATTAGATTAGATGCCATCACTTTAAAAAAAAAAAAAAAAAAACACATACAAAACACATAATTATATATATTTTTTTCACATTTTAAATTATGTCGTTTGAAACATGATGCCAAACATATTCTTTGCATTATAAGTACTTTAAATACGAATTTTCATAACACTTTTTAAATTATAATTTTCACATTATTTTGAACAATAATACTTGAAAACTGTTGAACTGTTACCAAACAGGCTATTTACTGACCCCAATAGAAAATAACAGAAAGGTATAAACATCCTCAATACCGTTGTCCAGAATTTCGATTGCATGGTTGTCATTGCAAAGAAGTTTCAACTTCCTAAACAACTTTTGAATTCGTTAGTCGTTACAACACAACCTCTTTGCACTATACGAAAGTGAAACCCATTATTAGATGGTGAATGTTATCATCATCATCATATTATAACAATTAGTTGACGGATTATGGATCCTGATCATTTCAAGAACATGAACTGCTTAAACCGACAATGCTAGGAGGTTAGTGTCATTATGGAAACTTGTCCCAAAACAGGCAATAGAGTCTGGTGTATTCTGAGTACAGGCATAAATAGACAGAATTCTACCGAAAAAAACAAAAGACACAACTTTGCTTGAATTACAAAGGAGATTTAAGTTTAAACTTCCTAAACACCCTTTCTAGTTTTTTCTCTTTGGGTGAAAAAACCGAGAGAAGCAGATACCACCATGGAAAGAGGGGACAACAATGTAACATTATTTTCTCAAAATCACAGCATCACCATTAAAGATTGTAACGAGTTACCCTCCATGGTACATTCACCAGGCCTGTGGAACTACTTTCGTTATGGGACTGTGTTGTATTCATTGCCACTGCTTCAGCTGCAGATGATTCTGATTTTTGCAATGACCCAACTCGCCCATTACATTCTTAAGCGTTATGGAGTCCCCAAGTTCACCTCACAATTTATTGTATGTGTTCTCTTCTACTTCTTGATCTATGCGTATTTCTCTTATTTGTCTCTGCATTTATAAAATGAGATTGTTGAATCAGAGACTCTTTTTAACTTTTGTTTTCTGCTATTTTAACTGAGGAATAACCATGATTTATGTGAACCAGGTTGGCTTAATCCTCAGTCCTTCACTCTTGGGGCGCCTCAAAATATTAAAAAATGTTCTGTTTGAGGTGAACAGTCAGGAAACAATTGGTATGTTGGCTTTCTTGGGTTACACACTCTTTTTATTTGTGATTGGGGTGAAAATGGATATGGGAATGATAAATAGAACTGGAAGAAAAGCCTTGATTACTGGTATTGCATGCATAGTATCGCCTTTGGTAGTTGGCTTGGCATTCCAAGTGTTCTTTAGAAAAATTTGGGTAACCGAAGAAGAAGCGTCTAATCTTCCATTTGTAACAGCAGTACATTGTGTAACTCCATTTCCGGTTGTTGCTAGCCTTCTTGAGGACCTCAAAATCCTAAATTCTGAATTGGGTCGATTAAGCCTATCTGCAGCATTGGTCAGCGACATGTTTAGCACGTTTCTTACCTCTCTTGCCACATTGACTAAACTTGCCAAGGAGAAATCAGTGGTCAGTGGTATCATAGGTTCAATAGCAACCATTGTTTATGTTATTTCAATGGTGTTTGCAATTCGACCAGCAATGTTTTGGGTGATCAGGCAGACACCAGAAGGCAGGCCCGTTAAAGACGCATACATCCATTTCATAATGTTTATGGTGCTTGTGTCCGGTTTGCTTTCTGATTATTATGGTCAGACTTTTTTCTTTGGACCTTTTATATTGGGTTTGGCAGTACCAGATGGACCCCCATTAGGATCTGCTATTGTCAACAAGTTCAACTGCTTCATTTCCGAAGTGTTTCTTCCACTCTTTGTAACGACATGCGCAATGAGGACAGACCTGACTTTACTCTTCAAATTCGACAGCTTAATGACATTTTACACATGTCTCATTATTGTGACTTTTGTGACCAAACTCGCTGCGTGCATGGTTCCTCCTTATTGGTCCGGAATGCCCTTAAGTGATGCGCTCACAGTCTCTCTTATTTTGACCAGCAAAGGTGTCGTCCAGCTTGTTAGCTACACCTTCTTCAGAGACAACGAGGTGACCATATATCTCCTGTTTTTTCTTAGAAAAAGAAATTACTATATACCAGTTTCTTGTTGGGTCAATTTCTGGTGGTTCTTATTTATTACCTTATGACTAATTTTTAAAATTTTTTATAAAGTGAATCAGTTTACAAAAAGCAATTGCTGTTGGATTTTATTTTCTTTTTCTTTTCTCCCTCCTCACTTTGCAACATATGAAGAAAATGAACAAAGCATTATAGTAAATCTTCTATTTTCCCAATTGGATGAGTTTATCTTTGTCTTGGTTAGGAAAATTTTCGAATGTAAGCCACAAAATTAACTGTTACTAAAGAAATATTGCTCCTTCGGGAACAACATAATATATCGAGTACAATACATTTTCTAGCATATAATCTTCAGTAGGAAACAAACATAATTTGTTCTCTCTGACAAGGACACTGATGGATATCCCAAAATCAATTATTTATGTGCAGACCATGTCAGACCAGACGTTCGCTTTGACGAGTGTTAGTATCCTATTGATAGCAGTAATTGTGCCAATCCTTGTTAAGTCCCTCTATGATCCTTCAAGGAAATATGCAGGTTACCAGGTAAGGGATATTCTGCATTGCAAACGCAATTCAGAACTCCGAATCCTAGTGTGTATTCAAAGGCCAGATAATGTTGCTGCAGTAATCAAGCTACTTGAAGCGTCATGTCCAACTAGACAAAGCCCTCTTGGTGTTTATGCACTTCACCTTATCGAATTAATTGGCCGAGCCTCCCCTATTTTTATTTCCCACCAAATGCAGAAAAAGACTGTGTCCAACATTTCCTATTCGGAGAATGTCACTGTTGCCTTCAATCGCTTTCAACGAGACAATGAGAATGCTGTATCAGTAAGTGTCTTCACAGCAATCTCTCCACCCAAGTTCATGCATGAAGACATATGCACCCTTGCATTGGACAAACTCACATCACTCATAGTACTCCCATTCCACCGAAAATGGTCCATTGATGGGTCTATTGAATCGGAGGACAGTACAGTAAGGACTTTAAATTGCAGTGTTCTTGAACTAGCCCCCTGCTCAGTTGGGATCTTAGTTGATCGTGGCAGTTTAAGCAACTCAACCGTTTCATCAGAGGCATCCTACTCTATTGCTATGATCTTCATAGGAGGAAATGATGATAGAGAGGCATTGATGTTTGCCAAGCGCATGGCCAATGACCCAAACATCAGCCTGACTGTAATTCGCTTTGTTGACTCTGGCGGCAATGAAGATGTTAGTAGCTGGGACAAAGTGATCGACTCTGAGATATTGAAGGATGTGAAGCTTAACAATGTAGGTGATGAATATGTGATATACATTGAGGAGTTGGTGAAAGATGGGCCTCAGACAGCATTGATAGTTCGGTCTATGGTGGATGAGTATGATCTTATTATAGTTGGTAGAAGGCATAACATAGTGTCACCTCAGACATCAGGGCTTGCAGAATGGAATGAATTCCCAGAGTTGGGGATAATTGGAGACTTGCTCGCCTCATCAGACATCAATAGCAGAACTTCTGTTTTTGTGTTACAACAACAAAAACAAAGGATTGCCACTGGACGAAGAAATTAACTAGGGGTTCCTTATTCTCATCCTTTATTTCCTTCACAAATATAAAATATAAATCCACTCATCTTCTCTTTTTCTCACGGCGCAAGTGTACAATTATAGGCGACGGTGATAGGTAGTTTGTTGTTAGGATTTTATGGTAGTTGTTTGTGGGATCTGAGATAAATTAATGGTATTAAAAGGACTTTTTTTTTTTTTTTTTTTTTTGAGAAACTGGTATTAAAAGGACTTGTAATTGTATTGGGGTATGAACAGGGCTTCTCTGTCGTGGAGCCTATTATTGTTGTTTAAATAACAAATTATTAGGCATAATGCTTTGTGAATTATTCGAAGTTTTTATATTATTTTTTCTAGAACTTATGTAAATTTCAATCATTTATAATCCCTCACGCAGTTAGAATTTTCAAAATCCTTTTTAGCAAATAGTAAAAAGAAAAAATGTGAAGAAAAATACCACATTGGCCAATTCCAACTACCTAGTCCTTCAGATAGCAAAATTTGTGGAACAGCAAATAAATGATAGATTGGTAGCTGTAGTTTGAATCTGTGATAGATTGGTAGCTATAATTTGTGGAACAGCAAATAAATGATAGATTGGTACCTGTAGTTTGAAGAATATAAAGTAAAACACTGAAGTTGAATGAGGGGAAGAGGGTTTGACTACCCTATACTGTTCACATGCCAATAAATTTTCTCATCCAATTATTCACGCTTGTCTCAATTGTGGATGACATATTGACTTCTCTCTCTCTCTCTCTCTCTCTCTCTCTCTCTCTCTCAATTTTGTTCTTCCAGTGAGGCCTTAGCTTCTACATGTTTTGAACATTGTGCAGTACGATGTGCCAAATGTGACCTGGGTCTGTGAGCCACGACAAAATGCATCAAGTAGAGGGATCTTTTTTTATGATAATCCGTTTGATTTCGCAGTTCCAGTCCTTTGCGCACAACTATCCATATCCGCCTTGATCAATGCCTTCTTACAACTTGTTCTTTCCCCAATAGATGAAAGTGCTTTTATTTCACAGATGTGGGTAAGCTTTACTTTCTTACTTATGTATTCAACACACTACCTGGTTTCCCTTCTCCCTCATTTTAAAAAAAGATGGAAATATAAACATATAAATAATGATACTTAGCGGTGAATCTCAACACTTTTCCATGCACATCAATTTCTTGATATATATATATATATATTTTAGAGTAATGCTAATTATGCAACGTAATGATCATATTGTCCTTTCCATGTTATTCAATCATAACGAGATATATGGCCTTTGAGAAAGATGAAACTATAAGCAGGAAAAATAAACTAATTAATTTCTGCTTTTTATTTTATCTCATTCTTTATGGTTTTGAATGTGATCAGACAGGTATTGCAATGGGACCTTCGATTCTTGGAAAATTCAGTGCATTAGATGCGACGATCTACCCCAGAAAAAGTCCGTATTTAAAAAAAACATTAGGGAACTTCGCATGCCTTCTCTTCATGTTCCTCGTTGGAGTTAAAATGGATTTGAGTATGGTAACAAAATCAGGAAAAAAGGCACTCGTCATTGGGTTATGTGCTTTCTTATTGCCACTAACGCTAAGCACACACTTTGCGTCCATTTTAAAGCATAACGTTACCATGGAAGAGAATTTATATAAGTCCCTAATTCCAATTGCTGTATTTCAGTCTACAAGTTCATTCCATGTTATTGCATGCCTTTTAGCCGATTTAAATCTTCTCAATTCAAAGCTTGGCCGATTGGCTACTTCCTCTTCTATGGTCAGTGGGATATGCTCTTGGATTTGGTTAATGATATCATTAATGATGAGGCAAAGCTCAATAAGCAAATAATACATTTCAGTTATTAGGTGTAGCCAGCATGCTGTTTATCATAATATGCATCATGAGGCCCATATTATTATGGATGACTGGACAAACAGCTAAAAGGAAAGCACTCAAAGAGAGTTATATCATTTTCATCTTTCTCATGATATTGATGTGTGCCCTCCTTGGTGAGGTCAATGGGGTACATTTCATGTTGGGGCCTATGATTTTAGGCTTGGCTGTACCAGATGGTTGTTGGGCTTTATGGAGACTAGTTTATATTTGACCCGGTTGACGACCCGACCCGACCCGAATAATGTTGCGTGGTTTTTAATGGGAGATTTTCTGAGGCTTAGTCCATGGGAAAAATTTTTGGGCCCGTTTTTGTAGCTCCTGTGCGCAGGATATAAAAACCGTTTTTTTTGGTGATTAGGGTTTCGTCTTGTTGTATTTTTAAGAGAGAAAAAAAATACTGTAGCCGCACTCTGTAATTTTCCCTGATAATAGTGAAATCCCTGCAACTCCGTGGACGTAGGCAAATTGCCGAACCACGTAAATATTGTCTTGTGCGTGTGATTGTTTTTCTTTGGCGTGTGTTTTCTCTATTTTTGTTTCTCACAGATTGGGAATTTCGGTTCAATTTCCCTACAATGGTTGGCCATTAGGATCAGCAATAGTCGATAAGCTTGATTCCTATGTTTCGTCAATTCTCTTGCCAACCTATTTTGTATACAGCTGCGCGGCCTTAGATATAAATTTGAAGACTACTGGAATTGTAGCGATGTTGGCTTTATGTAGCTTGCTGGGGAAGTTCATGGGAACCATGTTGCCTTCGCTTTACTACAAAATGCCCATCATTGACTCGCTCTGCTTAGGCCTCATCATGAGCTCCCAAGGCATCACCGATTTATTAATTTTACAAAACGGGATTCTCCTCTTTGTAAGAACAACAACTCATTTATTCATGCTTCTCATGGTGCTACATATATATTTAGTTGCATTCTGCGAAAAGAACTAGGAGTTGGTTTCAATTCCAAAAAGCCATCTATTTTGCTTTCCAAAAAGGAGAGAAAGCTGAAAAAAATTACAATGAAACACTTGAGCGAGGTATTGATGAGTGTACGTTTGAATGCTGGATTTTGCTGAGAGCTCATTTGCTTATGTATAGAAAATTGTTTGAAGTATAGTTGAATCTAGAAAAGCGAGGTTTAAAAAAAAATGTAGACCAGCAAATAAGAAAAAAAGGCTAAAAACAAAAGTTTGTATTCAAATGCACTCTGATATCAACTAACTGAAACGTTTTTCTTTTCTTTCCAAAATCCCAAATTTATCTTTCATATTAATTTGCTCACCTACTCGTGTTGACATGAAGGCATTCCTGCTTTTTCCTTGCAGATTGTTGACATCGAATCATATAATTCACTGATTATAACCATCGTTTTGATGACGCAAACCCTCACTCCCATAGTGAAATTACTCTACAAACCATCCAAGAGATACATGGGCGTCAACAGGAGTATCCAGCATACAATGGCTAATGAAGAGCTCCGTTTGTTGGCCTGCACTTTCAATCAAAACAGCACTCCTTCCATCATCAATCTTCTCGCAGTCTCCGATCCAATGCTTAGAAGCCCTATCTGCTTCTATAGCGTCCATCTCATGGAACTACTAGGCAGATCATCTCCAATTCTCGTGGCGCATCAAAAAGGAAAAAGGAGTTCTATTCATTCCCGTCATTCTGACCACATAATAAACTCTTTCCGGCTATATGAGCAACATAGGCGTGGTAAGGTAATGGTGCATCCATTTACGGCCATTGCACCGTATGCCAGAATGCATGATGAGATATGCAACCTTGCTTTTGAGAAGAGAGTATCAATGGTGATTATCCCTTTTCATAAGCGTTGGACATTGCATGGTTCAGAGGAGTGTGACAACCCCATAAAAGCTGTCAACTTCAAAATTCTTAAGAATGCCCCATGCTCAGTCGGAATCTTGGTGGATAAAGGGACATTAAGTGGGAGCTAGGTTGCACCGACACGGCATTTTTGCCAAAGTGTTGGTGTCCGACACGTGTCGGACACCGATACCGGTATGACTCACCGGACTCCGGTGTCCGAGCGGTGTCGTTTTTTTTTTTTTTTTTTTTTTTTTCGCTTCTCCGACACGGCGCCGACACGGGGCTGACGCGGAAGACACGCCAGCTGTTGAAAAAAAAAAACAAACAAACAAAGAAAAATTCAAGATTTTGACAGACCGGCGAGCTCCGGGCCCATCGGCGAGCTCCATCTGTCCCTCACGAGCGCTACATCGGGCCGATCGGTGAGCTCCATCTGTCTCTCTGTCCCTCGCGAGCTCTACATCAGGCTGACCAGCGAGCTCCGTCTGTCCCTCTGTCCCTTCCGATCTCTCTCTCTCTCCCTCTCGGCGTGGACAGGTCCTTCCGATTTCCTTTTTTTCCTTCTTTTTTCTTTCTTTCTTTTATCTGTTGACTGCTTCAGTTCCTTTGTTTGGTGTATTGTGGCGTGTTATATTTATAACACCCAGCTTTCTTTTTTTTTTTTTTTTTTTTATAATCCCACTTTCTAGGTTATACTTTACTGTGTGTATATATATGTTTTTTTTTTTTTTTTTCTCTTTGCTCAGCCTTGCCTGGTAAATTATATCATTTATTATGAATTTAGTAATTTTTGTTTTTGTGTGTCCTGCTATAGTTTTATTTATTTATTTAAGTTAAATATTGTAGGTGATTTTACTAAAGCTTGTTTTTGTGATTTTTGTTTTTGTGTGTTCTGCTTGTTTTTCTTTTATGTTTTTAGTTTGTTATTGAATGTAACCTATTTAAACTTTTGGTTTGTATTCTAAACATTTTATGTGTATTATTGTACTACTTTGGGTATTAGTTTACTTATTTGTAATTCTTACATAATTTAAATTCTAGACATATACATATTTTATGTCTAAAAATATTTAAAAATATGCCTAAATATAAATATTTAATTAATTATTTAATTGCCGTATCTCCGTATCCGTGTCCGTGTCCGTGTCCGTGCATCATAGAGTGGGAGGAATTCAGGGAGTCGAAAACCTTTGTACAGTATTGGAATGATCTTTGTGGGAGGGCCGGATGATCGCGAAGCATTAACATATGCCATGCGCATGGCGGAACACCCCAAAGTTAGCCTTACAGTTATTCAGTTGGTTCAGCGTCATAAAAAGAGTAAGGAGCTTGATTTTGATATGATCATGCCTAATATTCATCAAAAGCACTATTTATATAGAGAGGAAGTTGTAAAAGACAGTGTGGAAATGATAAATGTGATTAAATCACTAGAAAATCTTTATGAACTAATTTTGGTAGGAAGACAGCATGAAAGTAATTCGCCATTGTTCATGGGACTTACTTTATGGAATGAGTATCCTGAGCTAGGGTACTTGGGGGACATGCTAGTGTCATCAGAGTCTGATTGGAAGGTATCAGTGTTGGTGGTGCAACAATAAACATTTGAAGGTGCCTCAAGGATTCAAGCTCCTTATGGAAGACTCATTCTCAATAAACGGAAGTACATCAAGCGATACGGGGAAATTGTGGCCCGGTTCCCCACAAGACCATCTGAAAACTGATACAGTCAAACATAAAATGAAGGACAATTTTAGCAAAAGATGGTTTATGCATTGATGATTTTTCTGCTCTAGTTGAAGAGAATTCTTTTTTCTTAGAAGAAGCTTTTCACCAAGATGTAGTTGTTGCTTTTTAGTCTATAGCCTGAATAAAATTCACAGCATTCCATAAAGTAAATAATGAATGAATGACAATGTAAAGTTTACACTTACATTGTGGGGTGAGAGGAATACAAATCCTCTATATCACTTTTTGTATTTCACTTTATGTTTTACCAATCACAATTTACCATGTGTTTATTTATTTATTTTTTTCGTTTCAAGCTTTGGTTGTTTTATAAGGAAAATTAAACAAATACATGGCAAGTTGTAATTGGTGAAACAAAAAGTATAACACAAAAAGTGGTACAGATAATTTGTGTTTAATTGAGAGCACCTCAAAAATTAATTAATGAGACCATGTAAGGGACATTCTGCATTGCAAATGCAATTCAAAGCTCCGAATCCTAGTATGCATTCAATGGCCATATAATGTTACGACAATAATCAAGCTTCTTGAAGCGTCTTGTCCAACTAGACAAAACCCTCTAGGTGTTTATGCACTTCACCTTATCGAATTAATTGGCCGAGCCTCCCCTATTTTTATTTCCCACCAAATGCTGAAAAAGAAGAGCCCAAATATTCTACCCCATTTTTGTAGTCCACTCAATACTCCACTAATAAAAACTTGCCACATGTTAACATATTTAATTAAATTCTAACATTATGACTTTTCTTATTTTAAGTTTTTAACTACCTAAAATAAAATAAAAAATCCCAACACTCCCACCACCGCTTGGTCGGCGCTGGTCGTGGACATCATCAACATCATTGATGTACGCTCACAGTCAACCACCTTCTCCGGTCACCAAGTCCACATCACTTATCACAAGCTCGCCACCCGCTCAATCCTAAATCCACCATTAACAAAACCCAAAATAAATTAATAAACCAAACACACTACTGCTGTTGTGAAATTTTAAAATACTCGTGTAACACCCAAAAACAAGCGCGCGCACGTGTGCGCACGCGCGCGCGCACGCACACACACACACACACACACACACACACACACAAAGAGGGGTTTTTGGCAATATGATTTTTAAGTGGGGGTAATTTTGTAATTTTCCCCATACCAATTCCAACCCTACTCTACATGTTGGTTTGCCCCACTCATCTTTTTTTTTTTCCAGCCGCCTCTCGCCTCTCTTCTCTCCTCTCTCATTCACTTCTCCCTCCTTCATGACCGAAGCTTCAAGCCCCATGTCTGCTTGCCCATTTCCCATCTCTAGTTGAAACCTCGAAGGTAGTGAGGTGCTGTCTCCATTGACATTCCTAGTAGCCAAAACTCTATGGGAATTTCAAGTGGATTAAACCCAAGGTAAAAATTTAAGTTTTCTCTCAATCTCTTCTATGATACCTTTGGAGTTTCGTTATTTTATGATGTTTATGGTAAATACTTTATGGGTTTGGTGCATGATGGCAGATTAGAGGGTTATGAGGTTTTGGGTAGCAAGAATTTTGTAAATTCTGAAATTTTAATTCTTTGGGGGGTTTTTGTTTTGATGAGATGTTTTGGTTGTTTAATTCAACTATGGATACTTAAGGGTTGGTTTCCTAGAAAAATCATAAGTTTTGTTGTTGCATGTGTTGAGGTTAGCTAATTTCAAAGTGTGTTTTCTTTGCATTTGGATGGTTTTGACATATGTGAAAGTGAGCTTGTTATGCATGCCAAGTGTTTGGAAGATTTTCTCTATGAGTTATGGAATTGGATTGCTTGACTTGTGGCTGTGATCGTTCTTATATGAGATTGTGAGTTTCTTGGTTGCTTGTTTGGCTTCCGTTTAGGAAGGGGTACTTGTCTTAGGACGGGCAAACTAGGCTTTAGGGCCTTTGGTTTGATCTTAGGGGATTGTTTTGATTTATGGAGATAAGTGTAATAGTACTTTGTGATAGACCCTATTTTTAATAGGCTTGGTCCTTGTATTTCTAGGTTCCAAGGTTCTCGGTGATGGACCTAATGATCGAATTGATTGCATTTGTGGTGCCTGTTTGAGGTAAATTGGATTGGAATTCTGAGGTAAGTGGCTTCTTAATGAGAGTTTTAGAAAATTAATCATATTGCATGAAATGTTGTTTTTGGGTTAAACATGTTTTCGGAAACTGTTTATGGAAACTATATTTTTCCTAATAAGTGTCATATTGTAACCTTAACGTATATGATTATTTATGAAAAGTGCACCATATTTGTTATTGCATATGGGGAAATGCATGATTTGTTAGCATGGAAAAAAGACAAGCATCCTTGATAGAATTCTTGGAAATAGTTTTTATAAATTTATTGCATTATTTACAAAATTTAAAGATGTTTTATCTTGACTTGTGATATTTGGGAAAATTGATTCAAAATCTTCTTGACAAGAAATGAGTTTGAAGGCTTTGAGAACTTTGTGAATATATTGGGTATTTCAAAGGTTTTTGTGAAACTACTTGGAATTGAATTGTGTTTTGATTTCATGTAAAATGTGAGCTCTTTATGTTTTTACCCTTGGGCTGTGACATGTGATTACCTAGCTAGATACTATAGTTTGTGTGACATTGGTATCATAGTACCTGCCTTTGTGATGGTTATTAGTTCTAACTTTGTGTCGGCAATAAGTTCCAGCTTTATGTTGGTAGATTAGTTCCGACTCTATGTCGGCAATGAGATCCGGCTCTGGGTTAGCAAATTAGTTCCAGCTTTGTGTTAGCATTGTCATGTGGCCTTGGCTTGGATTTTCTAGTTTTTGAACGATGTTATTATTCCTCACAATATATAGAATGTAGTTTCATGTTAAGAAAATTTGAAAAAGTTTTACGCTATACCGTTTCAATCATTCTGGTCATTTTATCCATGAAGATTGATTTTGCAGGATTTTAACAGAAATTCCCAAAGTATAACATGTTTTGTAAAAATGTTAATTATCATGAGACTTACTTTTCCCCCACCCCCATTAATTATGTTACCTATTGGGCTTTTGCACATTCCACGCTCCAATAGCTTTACAGATCGATATTGACTACATGTCGGGCATGGAGTTTAGTTTATTGGTGGTGATTGGAGTACTATGCTAATTGGGAGACGTGTTATAATGGTTGATGACTCAGCCTAGCTAATTTTATAGAGGCCATAGTTATTTCTTTTGGAGGTTAAACTCTTATAGTTGTAAGCCTTGGGTGTGCCAATCCTAGATTTGCTATTGGAAGTTCTAGGGAGGCTTGTGATCTTGTGTCGATTCATTTGGAGTTTCGAAATAAATTCATGTTTCTTGGAGGCACGTGATTTTTAGTTATTTGTAAATATGTTATAGAGCTCTGACTTGTAATGTGGAGATTTTAGTATGGTTATTTATTCTTATCTTGTGGAAAGGAAAAGAAAATAAACAATAAATAATCTCCTATAGTCTCTCTCTTATTGGGTTTTGGACCCTTTTGGGTTTAGGGCGTGACAACTAGCAAGTGCGAGGTCGAACCCACAGGGACTTGTATGAATGTAGGAAAATTAATCAAACCTTAATCAAATTAATCATAATCTAGTTCAATAAAAATTCATTGTTTGAAATTAAATAAACTAGATAAGAAATTAATCTAAGCAAAAGATTTAATATAAAGAAGTGTACGTGCAAGTTAGATTGTGAACTTGTATGAAAAATGGATGAGCTATCTAACAGTTCATTTTAATGAAAAAGCTTGAAAGTGTAAAAATGAAAGCTTTAACATTATAAATGAATGTTTAAGCCTCCAATTTCAAATTAAACTAACACAAGCTTATACCCAAATAATATATGTGCGGAATAATAGGTACAAGCAGAAACCCAAACAAATAAACAACTCTACACCATAATTAATCACAACACAGCAACAATTAAAAGGTAAGAGTAAGGGTTAGAGATATGCAAACACAAAGATAACACCGGCACGTGTTATCGAAGAGGAAACCGAAGAACTTGGCGAAAAACCTCTCTGCCGCTCTCCAAGCAGTAAAATAATCCACTAAAGAATAAAGTTGAAATACACGTATAGCTGTAGACCCTCCAATCCTAATCTACCCAATGCACCTAAGTCCTCCAAGCTTCTTGCTCCAACAAGGTTAAGCCTAACCGTATCTTATTTAGCATCCTGAATCTCACAATAAGCCCATTGCATCAACTAAGTAAAGTGGTAATCTCCGAACTACTTCCCAAGCACCAAAATACCTCCTCACTAATATGGATATGGTGAGATAAGGATTTGACAAATGTACCTCTCAGGGATATGTTAATGGAGAGGGTGAGAGTAGAGGAATTTAGAGAATCAAATGTCTAAGATTGTGGATGAGTCAATCTTGGTTTTCTCTCTGAAAATTCTCTCTGGAAGCTCTCTACATTTCGTGGGTATAAGGGTATTTATAGTAGTATATGTGAGGAATGTGAAAGGTCATTTTTCTGCATAACAGGGCATTCTAGCGACTCAGTCTCGCAAGTGGGATAAGTCGCGAGTTTGAGTCGCGAGATAACTGTCAGGCCAGGCTATACTTTTTGTCCTATAGTGCTCCAATTGTCGTGATCCTTTAGTTTCCTGCATTCTTCACATGTGTGGCATTTTGGCGAGTTACCAGTCGCGAGTCACTCGCAAGATCCAATCGCGAGAATCCACTAATACACACACACTTGAATTTCTTCACACTCTCTCACACACAACCCTTATATTATTCCCACCTAAATACGGGGTATCTAATTGCTAAATTACAAGAAAATTTGGCACGGAATAATGCTAACACATGATTGAATAAATTCAACCTTACAATCTCTTCCTTTGGCTATTTCATGACAAAACCCTAAAACAGACTCTAGACATAAAATGTGAGTTGGGAACAATTGCTAAAACTCAATCACACCTAACTCTAGATATTGTGAATCTCTTGAACCATACAAACAAGTTTCCAGAAAAAATAACACAATAAGATCATTGTAAGCAGAAATCTTGAAATGCATATGGAGCAAGCACAATGCAATCATGCAACAAAGAAAATAACAATAAAGCATGGCTTGACCAAACATGAACAATCACTATAAATAGTGATCACAATGATCATTCATACAAGGAATGAACATCTGGGCATGCAAGCTAATAACCTCAATGCAAAGTATCATTTGTATGTCCAACACTCAACCGATACAAAAAAACAAAGGTAGTTGCATCAAGGATACAAAATCCAACAAGGGCATAAGAGTAGAGTACTTAAGATAATGCATACATAATCTAAAAGGACTAATAAGCTACAAAGCAAAGGTACATAATAACAACAAAGTCAAGAACACAATATAAACCATGAAATATGAACACAGACTATAAAAAACATGAACTAAAATATTAAGCATAGGCTTTTTCTTGCTCTTGCTTTTCATCTCCAATGCTCCCCTTTTGATCTCACTCTTTCTCTCCCTATTATTTCACTCCCCCTGTCATGAACCATCTCCCCTTTTTTGCCATGGAATAGCTAGTCCTCATCTTCCCCTAGATTTCTTTGGATTTGGTCCAATTGAGTTTGGAGAGACGTGAACTTTGTGTCAAAACAGGTGAGTTGGGAGTGCATGATAGATGCAAGTCTGGATAGCTTAGTGCTAATGCCGTGGACAGAGGCCATAATAGTGTCTAGCTTCGCATATATGAATGAGACGTAGAGCATGAACCACCATGAGGAGCATGAATTTCTAGCTTGACTCCTTTTCGGTTGTGACCGATGCTAGCATTGAGAGTGCAAATGTTGATTGGACTTTTCTTAGGATATGGGTACTTAGTTGCCAATGGACGAACACCCTTGAGCTTCAAAATTTTTGTGAATTTTCAAATAATGTGTAAAACACCTTAAACGTTTAGACCCCTAAATTACAAATTACCAATTCAAGCTTATTATCAAACAATGTATGTGCGGAATATGAAAATAAGTTAAAACAGAATTGATAGAACAATCTAAACCAAATAAAATCACAACCACAACAGAAATTAAATGAAAAAGATTAAGGGAAGAGAGATGCAAACACAAAGACAACACAACGATGTGTTATCGAAGAGGAAACCGAAGTCCTGAGTGCAAAACCTCTCCGCCGCCCTCCAAGTAGTTAATAATCCACCAAAGAATGAAGTTGGGATACATGAACAGCAGAAGACCCTCTAAGCCTAATCTACCCAGTGTACCTAAACCTTCCAAGCTTCTTGCTCCAACGAGGTTACACCGAACCTTTGTCTTCTTTAACTTATCGGATTCCGCTATAGCCCAAGATATGGGTATGGTGAGAAAAAGATTTGGCTAAATGTACCTCTCAAGGATGTAACAATGGAGAGGGTGAGAGTAGAGGAATTTGGAGAATCAAAGGTTGAAGATTGTGGATGAGTCAATCTTGCTTTTCTCTAGGGTTTCTCTCTCAAAATTTTTTCTGGAAACTCTCTACAATACAGGGGTATAAGGGGTATTTATACTGGTGTGTGTTTGGAATACGAAAGGTCTGTTTTTCCCAAACAAAGTAGTCTGGCGACTTGACTTCGTGACTTGACTAAGTCATGAGTCTGAGTCGCAAGCTAACTACCTGGCCAGACTGGAAGTTTTGTCCTGTAGTGCTTTAGTTGGCATGACTCTTCAGCTCCTCTGCATGCTTCACACATGCCTCCTTTGGCGACTTGCTAGCCGCGAGCCAGTCGCGAGGCCCTACTTGAGTGCACACTCTTGAGCTTTTCTTCACACTCTCTCACACACTACCCTTACATGATTCCCACCTAAATATAGGATTTCTAAATGCCAAATTACAAGTAAATTGATAAGGAATAAAGCCAACAAAATGATTGAATAAATTCAACCTTACATTTTGAAATAAGGCAACAAAAAGGAAGGCGGTTCCTTGAGACAGTTTTCTTAGCAGTCTTGCTCAAAATGTGAAATATATGAGAAAAAATATCGATTTCTTCATCAGTGATCAGGTCAAGAAGGAATAAAGCCCGACCAAGATTCATGTACCCGGTACTTGAGAGAGGATAGAGGTTGTGAAACATGATTGTTGTGAGTCTTTTCCTCTAACCCAACATTTCAGCTCATCCCCATCATAAATGGCATTAGCATAAAAATCCTTCACCATTTCTTTATAAGTTTCATCAAAGTTAGATAGAAGGAAGTTCCAATCCTTGGTAGCGAACCATTTTGGAATGTTCGTATCAAGAAGAGAAGCCAGCTCAACCACCCTTTCAACCAACGTGGGAGCATCCTTGAAGTAGTTCTCATAAGCTTGAGATGCGGCATATGATCTGAACTTATTGGCATCATAAAATCCTATTGATGATCGAGTCTTTTTTGACTTAGGGGTGAAGCTATCAAAATCAATCATCGGTTCATTCCCCTTGCTACTACTTCCTTTCACAGTTGATTTCTTGAAGGGAGACATTGTCAAGCTGTATCATGTAATATGAAAGAGAAAGATAAAACACAAAAGGCAACAAACCTGATTAGCACCAAGTTAGTCCCAAATCAGAATTTTTGAATTAAAAACCTAAAAACTGAATTTAAAGAGTAATGTAGAAACAAATTGACATGTGAAGACATAGTATCAAAACATGATAGAATCATGACATTACAAACTTAAACATGTCAAAATGTGTGTGTGTGTGTGTGTGTGTGTGCGTGCGCGCGCGCATCAAATGCAAAAAATGTGCAAACTAGGGCAAAGTGTAAAAACACCTAATCATACAATGTTTCAAAATCAAAGAAACAAGATTACCCTACAAACTTTGTATTCCATAGAATCTTAAGAAGCAAACAAAAACATCTAAGAGACATTTTATCATGAATATGATATGCACAACACAACACAAAACATAATCCAATGCATAAAAATGAAGCAGAAACATGTAAAACATGTAGAAAGGCATTATACTAACAAAACCAACAAAACCCATAAAACGAACTCAACAAACCATCAACAAAACCATATTCAATCATTATATTTTCATATCTCATCATAAACACAAGATCCAAGAAAACTAGGGCTAGAAATTTGAAATACTTTGAGAATAAAAGAAAACCCATATCTTTTCTTGAAGATTGATGAAGGATTGATGAAGAAAATGGAGGTTTTGGAAGAAGGAGAGGCGGACAAGAAAAAGTGTGTGCACGTGATGCGAGGAAAAACTGAAAAGTTTTTCAAAACTGTCATGGATTTAACCCTATTTGTGCAAAACACGCGATTTTCGCGATTGTAATGAGTCGCGAGCAAGTCGCCAAAACAAGTCGCCAAAATCCCTTGACAAAATTTTGAAAAAAATTTGTACAATTGTTTTTCGCAACTGAGAAGTCCACCCATGAGCAAGTCGCGAAGGGAGTCACAAATCATTCTAAGTAAGCTCACGACTAAAGCTTCCATTCGCGAACAAGTCGCCAAGTTGAGTCATGAAAATGCCAAAAACCTAGAAATTTTGATATTTTTTTTAAGTATTTTTCGCGACTAGGGGATTGACTCGCCAGAGAGTCGTGAGAGCTTCTGAGTAAGCTTGCGACTGGGGTCTCGCGACTAGCTTGACCCGCAAGAGTGAGTCGCCAAAACAGGGTTGTACAGATTTTTGGATTTTCTGAAAAAAAAAATACAAAACAAAAACACTTTCCAAAAACAACTAAAAAAACTCAAAAATCTTTTTGCATTTGATCAACATTTGTTTGAGGATGTACAACACATTTAATCAAGTACAATCACACAAATGAATTAGGCATTCATGAACATAGACATGTGTGATGTGTATGGGTAACAAAGGTGAGATAGTTCTTAGTCTAATGTGAAACTTCAATGATCAATTCAACCGAGACAAACACAATTAGCACTAGGAAGAGTGACCAATCTCAATTATAGAAATAGGCATAAATGACCTCCCACATAACTTGATTACATAACTTTGAAGCTTTTCATTTGGCTTCTTACATTTCATAACATTTGATCATTATAGAACAATACATCTCATTTTGAGATCAATGCCTAAAATTTTTTATATTTCGATTTGATGAATAAGCCTTTGGCTTTTGGGCACCATACATTTTCATTACAAGTTGCTTTCCCTTTTTCCTAGTCAAATATTAGTATGTGCGATGGCTTCTGCAGCTCATTATCTCTTTTCGAGATTTAACATTAGTTGAGCTCTTTAAGCAAAAAAAAAGAAAAAAAAAAGAAAAAGAAAAAGAAAATATATATATATATATATATATATATATATATAAGAGTGGGAAGAATGATAGGCACAAGTCTATGCATGTCTCAAGATCAACAAAACCATTGGCTAATCATTCATGAAAAGTTTTAAGATCTATTTGCAACAATCATATAGATGTCAAGATTTTTCCCACAATAATATGAGTGCATAGAGAACAAGCTACGCTCGTAAATACACAAAGTCATTTGTACGAAGGTACAAGGAAAAACATGCGTGTGACAAAACACAATAATGCCGATCAAACTTTTTGAATTTTCTACTTTTTATGTGTTTTTGGATTTTTGACACAAATACAAGTAAAGATTGATAAAAAAGAAAACATTCAAAGCTATTAAAAACAAACAAAAGTTGTAAAAACATGCTAAATGAGAACCAAACAACTAAACAAAGTCACAACATATAGACAGAATTGATACATGGACATGTTCTAATGCTTATGCATGTGTACCCTTCTTCACCCACATAGCACGTGTGTTTGGGGTGATATTATTAGAGGATTGGGTACTTGAGTTTGCCAGACAAGAAGCAATGGTGTCTATTATCTTCATCACATCACCAATATCAGAGGGCAAGAATCAACTTCTCGCCCTTTTGATTGCTTGAGGTTCCCTTTGCCATTTCTTTGTCCTCTTGGCCATTGAAAGCTAGCATTCTTTAATGCTTGAAGCTTGTGGCAATTAGGTCTAGTGTGTCCTCAAATTCCACAATGGTGGCAAAAGTGTTGAGTTTGTGGTATTCTTTGTGACTTCGGAAGAGATTTTCCTTTAGCCTTGGGTTTAGCCACTAATGGGTTTGAAGGCTTTGTCAAAACCCTTTGGGCAATCATATTTGGCTTCTTCTCATACTTCACTTTCTCAACAGTTGGAATTGCTACCATTGGTTCCTTTGCTTTAACAAACATCATCTCCTTGGACACATTGGAACTTAAGCTACTTTCTCCGATGTATCCTAAGCTGCTTTTATCAAAAGAGGGCTTTTGATATGCAAGCACTTCGTCAAGTTTCTTGGAGGCAACACGCTCCACTTTGGCATTTGCTTGAATCACTTTGAAGCTCAAGAAACTTGATTTTAGAATAGGCATCAGTTAGTTCTTCATTTAGCTTTTCGATTTCACATTTCGTTTCTTTGTACCATATTAGAAGACTTTTATAATCCCGTTCAGCTCTCTTCATTTTTCTTATGGCTTCCTTAGCCATTCTTGCATACTTACCAGTCTTCTCAAGAAGAGAATTATAGGTTTCTTGCGATCCCTTTGAACCTTCAAAGACACATTCTTCATCTTCATCTTCATCATCATATTCCTCCCCAACTCCCATTGACTTCACTTCGGGGTGCTCACCGAACTCTTCCACTAGAATATTCAAATCTTCTGAAGAGTCCACGGGTGCAATGGTCATAAATGCGAAGTAGTTTCCTTCTTAGTTAAAGCTTTCTTCTGAATCTGAATTGGAGCTGTCTAAATCACTAAGGGCAGTGGCAAAGACTTTACCCTTTGCCTTTAAATAAGTTGGGCATTCCCTCTTCACATGCCCATGCCTTTTGCACTCATAGCACGTGACTGCTTGAGATGGAGAAGAATCTTAAGAATCTTTCTTCTTGAAGTCTTTTTTATCCATCTTAAAATTTGAGAATTTTCCCTTCTCAAAAGACTTTCCATCCTTCTTGAATTTCAAAAACCTACGAAAGTTCTTAGCAAGGTACGCCACTTCCTTTTCAACCTCATCCTCATCCAAGGAGTCTTAAGCTTCCAATCTCTCATTGATTTCCTGAGAGCAAGAGATTTGCTCTTCCTTTATGATGGTAGAGATAGCTCATAGGTTTGAAGAGAACCGATGAGTTCTTGAATATTAATCTCATAAGGTCTTTGCTCTCTTCGATGGCAGTAACCTTTGCACAGAAGCTCTCTGACAATGATCGTAAAATCTTTCTCACAATCTTGGAGTCCTTCGTCTTTTCTCGCAAGTTGAATTTTCCAATCACCACTTCATTTAGCTATGCATAAAATGAGTCGAATGACTCGTCTTCACTCATCTTCAACTCCTTGAAGCGTGTGGTGAGCATTCGAAACTTGCTGTCCTTCACCTTTTTGGTGCCTTCATAGGTAGTCTCCAAAATTGGCCTCGCCTCCTTGGCAATTGTAACATGGGAGATCCCTTGAAACTCGTTAGGTGAGACACCATAAAAAATAGCATTTAAAGCTTTGCTATTAGCATTAGCTGCCGCAAGGGTTGCCTCATCCCAAGTGGATTTGGCAGCCTCCAGCCTAGTCCATCCTATCTCGATAGCATCCCAAACACTATCATCAATGGAACATAGAAATGCCCTCATCCGGACTTTCCAAAATGCATAATTGCTTCCATCAAAGTATGGAGGAGCATTAAGTGATTGAGATCGATCCTCAAAAGGGTCTAAGATCACACTTAGGTAATGAAATCACAACAAGTGAACCCGCTCTGATACCAATTGAATCTTCAATTAGTGTGTAAAACACTAATGAATGTTTATACCCCCAATTTAAAATTAAACCAACATAAGCCTATACCCAAGCAATATATGTGCGGAATAATAGGTACAGGCAGAAACCCAAACAAATAAACAACTCCATACTATAATTAATCACAACACAGCAGCAATTAAAAGGTAAGAGTAAGGGTTAGAGAGATGCAAACACAAAGATAACACTGGCACGTGTTATCGAAGAGGAAACCGAAAAACTCGGTGAAAAACCTCTCCGCTACCCTCCAAGCGGTAAAATGATCCACTAAAGAATAAAGTTGGGATATGCAAATAGTAGTAGACCCTCCGAGCCTAATCTTCCCAATGCATCTAAGCCCTCCAAGTTTCTTGCTCCAACAGGGTTAAGCCTAACCGTGTCTTCTTTAGCTTCCCGGATCTCGCAATAAGCCCATTGCATCAACCAAGTAAATTGATCATCTTCGAACTACTTCCCAAGCACCAAAATACCTCCTCACTAATATGGATATGGTGAGATAAGGATTTGGCAACTGTACTTCTCAAGGATATGTCAATGGAGAGGGTGAGAGTAGAAGAATTTGGAGAATTAAATGTCTAAGATTGTGGATAAGTCAATCTTGGTTTTCTCTTGGATTTCTTTGTCAAAATTCTCTCTAGAAACTCTTTACATTTCGTGGAAATAAGAGTATTTATAGTAGTGTACGCAAGGAATGTGAAAAGTCATTTTTGTGCATAACAGGGCATTCTGGTAACTCAGTCTCGCGAGTGGGATGAATCACGAGTTTGAGTCTCGAGGTAACTGTCAGGCTAGACTGTACTTTTTATCTTATAGTGCTCCAGCTGTCGTGCCCCTTCAGCTTCCTGCATGCTTCACACGTGTGGCATTTTGGCGAGTTGCCAGTCGCAAGTCACTCGCGAGATCCAATTACGAGAATCCTCCAATGCACACACACTTGAATTTCTTCATACTCTTTCACACACAAGCCTTACATTTTTCCCACCTAAATACAAGGTATCTAATTGCTAAATTACAAGCAAATTTGGCACAAAATAAAGCCAACACCTGATTGAAAAAATTCAACCTTACAATAAAGTCGAGAGAAAAAGAAAGCATTGCAAGGAAAGTAAAGAAGGCAAAGAATGTATGTGGAAAACCTTTAAGAAGGGATGAAATACCACAGGTGAGCAAGGGGAAATGTCCCTTACTCTTTCAAGCTCTCTATTATGTGAAAAATGGAAGTTTTTCCTTGTACAATGATGGTGTTCTTCCTAAAAGGGAGGCCTTTTCTCTACCTTACTTCCTTACAAACTTTCTACTCTTTTCTCTAATGTTCTCTCCTAGTTCTTGCCCTAACGGTCCAGCAACATGTTCCTTTTACAGTCCATGGAATGTCGCTAGGTACAAAAGACAAGTGTCAAACCATAATTCCTCCATTTGAATCATAATACAACTACTATACTATGTAGTGGTTGAAGGAGAGAGAATGAGCATGCCAAAGTCAGGATAATGGCATGGGGTTAACTTTGCCACTATGTGGGGAGCAATCCTTGGACAAGGAAAGGGACATCAGAGGCACTAAGAGTGATGCATGTGTCCTTAATAGTGGTCCAACATAGGCCTAGCTAATAAAAGGGGGTATTTAATAGCCTCTGACCATAAGGGGTCACTATCTCCCTTTTGTGCAAGTGTTAGTTGTCCAAGTCAGGTGCAAATCTCACTCTTCCCCAAGATAGTCATGCCGTTGGCACAGACCAAAGATCCTTTACTTCAGCCAACGTTTCCTCTCCATTGCTCATAGCCATTCCACGTGTAGTGTTCAGATCTAGCTATGTCAGCACTCTCTCATGCCTTGGTTGGTGTATTGTACAAGAAGTAAAGAGATTAAACAATCTAAAGAAATGAATTAAGGTTTTGAAATCCACCTTATAATTCATATCAATAAATATTTATGATCATTAATTTTTCCCAACTACACGTGATAATCTAAAAATTAATCTTGCTATCATGGAAAATATTCTCATTAAAAACCCTATTTAAAAATATAAAGCATGCTCTTCTTTGCTTCCTAGGTATAAAATCAAATCATCAATTGTATAAGTTGACAAACAAATCACAAGTTATATCCAATTTTAAAATCTTACAATTATAATCAAATCATTCAATCAATTAAGAGAAATCCATCATAAGAAAAACATGATTGAACTCATATTAAAAATCCTATCTTAGTCAAGTGAGATGAAGCAGGAATAATTTAAATCATTATAGAACAACTACTGTCAGAAAAATTAAATCTCATAAATAAAACTGATAATTCATAATAAGGTTTCATCCTCAACCTTAATTATAAATTTAGCTACTCATAGTAATTGAAATACAACACAAGAATAAAATACTAAGTATTAAATCTAAACAAATAAAATAGAAAAAGAAACAGTCACAATGCTAATATAGAGAAAAGCTACTGAAAAAGTAGCAAACGGTTGCTTCTTCTTCTCCAATTGTTCTACTTTTCATGTTACAGCCCTAGCCTCTAGGTGACAAGATTTCTTTTTTTTTTTTTTTTGCTCCCTTTATATAATTAGCTTACATGCAGACTTCAACTTCAAGTCAGGTCTTTCATAAGACCCTGAAGCGGCCCAAAAGTCTTTGTAAGGTTTATGTGTTTTGGTATTGTTAAACCATGCCAAAATATTTTATTTTATTGAGTTTTAATGTGTCTTAAAGTTGTAATTTAAGATCAAGTTTAAAATGCAAAGTTTGGTCAAGAAAAACTCAAGAAATGTGCATCTTCAGCATGTACCTCAATAGCCGTCTTGATATTTCCGATAGTTATCTCGATACCTCCTTGATACCTCTCGATCTATCAAAACCTTCTAGGCAACCTTCTATCTCCTCAATAGCTAGCTTGATACCTCTCGATCTTTTGAGTTTTGTGGATTAGCAAAAATCAACATAACTTGTCCATGTGATGCTTGAATTGAGATCCATTTGAATCGGTATTTAAAGGAAATTATAAGCCATCTATTAGAAGGCTTTTTAGAGAGAGAGAGAAACACTCCTTTTATGCTACTAGGATTTTTATAACCAAGTTTTCTCTATTTCACCATATTGAAGAGTTTCAAAGTAAATCTGAAAATTAATTGGTGAAGAAGCTAAAGCCATAGCAACCACCACAAACTTATTGCTGTGAAGAAAACCTTCAAGAAGTTCTTAAAGTCAATTAGAGGATCCAATTGTGATTATGGGTGGAGCGTTCTTATATTGAAGAGTTTAAAAGTTTTGATACAGTAAAAGGTTTCTGCTATAAGTTCATCTACTAAGATTGTAGAGTTTAAGAATAAATGTTTTGTACTAGAACTTAAACTTCTTTTTATTATAGTAGATTGATTTTTAAAAAGATTTCCATCCAGGTTTTTTTTAATGTAAAACTAGTTTGTTTCATTAGTTTTCTTAGATCATCATATCTTGTGTTATTTATTATGCTGCTGTGTATGATATTGATATTTATTTATTTAACCAATAACTATTCATAATAAATCTAATTAAAAACTTGGATTTACAACTTATTAATTTTGTCAACGGGGATTTGAATTTCCCAACAGTCTTGAACTCTTTGATTTCGTAAAAAGGGAAGCCCACTAGCAAATAATATATTAGTATAAGACCATAATCCCACGTATAGGCTTCTCCTAAGAATTAAACTTCCTTTTCATTAAGTTCTTTTCTTTATCTTTTTCTTTTTTTTGGTAAGATCTTTTTTTTTCTTCACGCCTTGTTGGAATGTGCTTGTGTAAGTCTTGGACTTCGCTTTTATTCTTCCTTCTCTTTTCTCTTTGCTTGCTTCACATTCGCATGGGCTGGATCTCTCAAATTGGCTTGACTTAATAGGCTTTTGTCTCAAATAAAACTTGCTAGCAAGCAAAACCTTTATAATCTATAAAACAATGATAATTTATAATCAATCAGAAAATAACATAAACGTAAAGCTAAATATGCAGATAAAAAAGTAATAATAATAATAATAATAATAATAATAATAATAATAATAATAATTATTATTATTATTATTATTATTATTATTATTTCATGCTCATCAACCACCACCACCAACCTTTGTTGGCGCCGCCCTTGACGTCACCAGTCATGGCAACTCCTAATGTCGCCAGATTTACTCCATTGCCAGACATTCAAGCCATTCCCACCAACTACCATCACTTCACCACCAACAAAACCCAACAAATCTAAAAGCCATAAATAGTCACACGTATTCAGTACCAACTGATGAAGCCAAATTTGTCAGTCAATAAGTTTATCCAAATGGAATCCGATGTGAATGAGTTTGAGACCCACAAAAGGATGACAATGGTGTTTCTCTCCCAAAAGTCACCGACGTAGTGCCAATGAAGGAGCCTTCGATGATAACGTTAGACGTTGATAGAGAGAGATAAAAATAACTGAGAGTGTATTTCCATGTGTATGTGCGTACCTATTTGTACCTTTGATTAGGTTCTGAGGTGGTTTATATAGATCTCTTGACTTCTCTAGCTGTTGGAGGCCTGTAATGGAGGTCTTAATGGCTCTTGTAACGTCTCTAATGACTTTATAAGGTGATTGATTACCTTGCCAATGGTCATGTATACGCGTATGTCCGTTGGTAATGGCTCGTGCATTATATGCGTATTTATGGCACTTTGTTCGTCCAACAACACCTGCTTTGATCGTCAAACTTGCTTGCTTCGTCCAAAGAATTCTCTGGATAAAGGGAATTTCTTGGTTCATCATTTGCCCCCTATTCCGTGATCGTCATTACAAGTAATGACAATCTAAGGAATATGAAATTTTGATCTTTGCTAACCATGATTCCTGGGATTCCTTTCAGCTTGCATTTGATGTGATGTGATGTGATGTGATGTATTTGTACAAGTCGTGGCCACGTGTCGAGCTTTGGCCAATTGGACATGGGTGCGACTCTTGATGACCCTGTTTTTCCTGCGCTTGGAGATTTTTTAAGTTTTCCTCCTCATTCTTTTCAGTGACTTTTCTTTGCCTTTCTTGCAGTTTCTCCCAATGAGCTAGAGCTTCTTAACGCCCTTCCTCAGGTACAGTTTTTCTCCTAACCACATTTGTTGCTCACTTTATACATTAATGGTGAATTTTTCTAAAATTGAGTTTCTTTCCCCTTCAGTTTTCTTCTTTTTTGCTCATCTTGGGGCTTTTCCCAAGTCTTCAAGTGGTCACCACCCAACGGTGGGGCTTTTCATACCTAAGGATGGTGTGTATAGGCCAGTTCTAACTGGTTTGTGTCCTTTGCTGAACCAATCTTTGCATTGGCATCAGCTACTGCGTGAGATGTTTGTCAAAGGGAGGGTAAATCTAGGGGTTAGATTGAGTGATCTGGACACTGGGTCATCATCTAGTGATGAACTTGTTAAGATAGAGGCAGACACCGCTACCTCCAAACTATTGTCTTACAAACCTTTGTCTTCTCCTAGAGTTAGGGCTTTCCATGCCTTCAAAGTAAAGCATTCTTTAGACAAGAACGCTTTTATTAGGTTTAGAGATAGATTTTAGTTTCTTGATGAAACTAGGGTTTGCCTCCTCACCCAAACGAGAAAGCTTATGCATTTACCCCTGGGGAAGTGTGCTTTTATGAGGCTACTTTCTTGAGTGGCCTCAGATTCCCTGTCCACTCGTTCATCATGGGGCTTTTTCATAATATAAGAGGAGCTCTTGGGCAGCCTGTGTTGAACTCTTGGAGGACTGTCATTAGCTGCATGGAGATATGGATGGCCGTTCATAAGGGTGATATGATTAGGTTAGACGAGTTTCTATATTTGTATCTTCTAAGAGAATCAAAACGATGTGGGTATTATGAGTTTTCTCCTTAGAAGAAGAAGGCTAGGCTTGTTGTAGATCTTTCTTTGTCCTTTTGTGATTGGAAATCCCGATTTTTTTTTTTTTTTTTTTTTTTTTTTTTTTTTTTTGTTTCTGGTGGTGGTTAGGAACCTCCTAACAATTTTTGGGGCGAATTCCTATGCTATTGAGGAAGTGGGAGACTTCAAAGCTCGGTTCTATGAACTTTATGAGGTTATTTATGTCTTTATATGTTCTAACCTTTAGTTTTTTTTATTACAGTCACTATTCATCCAAAGTTGAAGAGTAGATATGAGAGAAGGGTTCAGGCTGCTTTGGCTTACACGAAAACTGTTGACAACTTCGACGATCTTATCGATCCGTGGACTTTCTATAGGTTTTGCCTAGGGCCCAAACTGTCTCCCTTCATCCTGAAAGCTCTTGTAAAGGAAAAATGAGTATGTTTCTACTCGTGTGAACACACATACCTGAGTGCTTTACATATGTCCAGTTTTTAACTAGTGTGTCTCTTTTGCTTCAGGAATGGCCTCCCGTTTCAACCAAGACAAATATGCTCGTGTGAAGGCTGAAAGAAATGAGCCTTTATCAAATATTTCTTCTGGCCTGAAAAAACCAAGGTTGACTTTTGAAGAAGAGGTTACCATTCCAGCTTCGTCCAATCCTACTTTGGCTAAGGTTATACTGGCTTCTCCCGCCATTTCCCTAAAGGAGCTTTCCCCCGTCCAAAGAGGACTGGGAGTCGTGATAAGGGAAAGGATACAACTGGAGCAAGTGTCTGGGAGGACGCTACTACTGCTTTGGGGAGGGCCCGTAGCATTGTGACTGCGAATAAGCTGAAAAGTCTTGCTTTTGTTCCTTCTCATGAGCTAGTGAGTCGTCATGTCCACAAGCTCATTCAGGTAAGATTTCTTCATCAAGCTTTTGCACATTTATCTGAATCGTGTACTTATTCTGTTAGGACATATGTGATTCATTGTTGGGAACATATGTCACTATTTTATATAATTGGCTAATCCTTTGACAAAACGCACTTTACTTGTAGTTGGATAGATCTAAGATGTGTTTAATGCTTCAAGAAACCTTATTTCAAATTCAAGTGTTAAAGCCATGCAAGTCTGTCCAAGAATCAAGGAAGAGAGTGCAGGATTTTAAAGCTTGATGGCTAGCATCTATTGAGGTCTAAAAGCTACTGAAGCCCTTGGCTTGACAGCTAGCTCGATAGATAGGGTATCTTTCGAGGTTTATGAAGTTCGGTTTTTTAGAACTGTTTTTCATTCAATCTGTGAATATATGTTTAGGCTTTCTTTTCTTACAACCCTAAACATATATAAGGATTATTTGAAGAGGCTTCAAAGGTTGCAATAGTTGCGCGAATGTGAAGCAAAGTTTTATTCATGCAAATTGTGACCAGAGACAAAATTTGCCCTAGTTCATCTTTCTCTTGAAGAAGTTGCTGTGTTTGTACACCGTAGGGTTTTGTGACCAAGCAACTTCATGATCTTCATCGTCTGGATGAACTGAAGAACTTTGCAGTCAACATCCTTCTCAAGTTGGTGATAAAGTTGTGTGCTAGGGTCCGCGCAAATAGTTAGTCACGTACTGGGAGCCGTGCAATATAAGGAGAGATTGTCACTATAGAACAAGTCCAATTGGGTATTGAGGTAAGAGTTTAATTGTAGGTTGGTATAAGGTACTAGGACTCCTTTATTTGTAACCGCTTGTTTTGATAATAGTAGATTCTCGGGAGTGGTGACCTTAAAATCACCCGGTGGGGTTTTTGTCGTGTAGGTTTTCTCCACTTGTAAACAAATCACCGTGTCAATTTATTTTCCGCTACATACTTTAGTTAATTAGTGATTTGTTTGTGCTACCACGCGCTTTGCATGTTAATTTGATTAATTAATAAACTTGGCTAATTAATCAATTAATTCATCACAAGGGGTCAATACATTCTTGGCCTATCATATTCTTTTCTATGGTTTGTCATGTCTTGGGGGAGACATTGCATATCACCAATGGGTATCTTGCTAATGAGGAGAAGGTGGTTTTGGCTACCTCCAAGGTCAAGGTGGTTGAGGCAATGAGCTTGAAACTGAGGATGGATCTGATCTCTTTGATGAACGAAGCTAGCATCGCAAAGGGAAATTGAAGGCTTTGACTAATGAGCAAGAGGCGAGGAAGCTGCTAATAGTTCAGAAAGACAGGCAGCTTCAATTTGCTCTTCTGAAGGCTGAGTCTGCTGGTGCTAAGGCCGTCCAAGCTTTTCAGACCACTAAGGAATACTCTGACATCCTTTTTCTTTATTACTCCAAAGGTTTTGAGCTTCTGAGGTGCAACCTAAAGAAGCACAACCCTGGGGTTAATTTGGATGGCTTAGACTTTGAGGTAATTGATAAGGAGATCATTGTTGACAAGGCCGTCGTTTCTGAAGCTGCGGTTGTCACTGCTACTGAAGCTGTTGACGGATTTGCTGGAGTTGCTAGGTTTGCAGTTGATAATATCCCTGGAGTTGACGACCTTCCTAGAGATGACAGAGCTGAAGCCGTGGCTGTAGATAATGCCCCCTTTACTTGATGCCATGTGTATTTTTCTATTTGGTGCCCTATCTGTTTTTTTTTTTTTATTTTGAACAGTGCCCTATTTGTTTCGGGTTTCTTTTCAAAAAATATTTTCTCTTATGCTTCATCCTCTACTTAATTGCATAATTTTTGCCTCATGCTTTGTGTATACATGATTTTTGTTCTTTAGTGATGTGTGAATGCTTTATAAGATTCTGTATGCTAGAATTTGCATCATTTTTGGATTGTCAAAGGGAAAAATGCCCATACACCCCTTAAACTTTTAACTACTGGCCAAAACACCCCCTCAACTTTTTTATTGGCTAATTTACTCCTTAAACTATTCACAACTGCCAAATCAATACTTCAGTTAGTCACACGTTAAAACACTAACAGAATAAGCACGTCACTTACGTGACTTTTAAATACAAACTTCAAAAAAACCCAAATGTCCAAAACCCAACGCAAAGAGGAGAAGAGAACCAGGTCCAGCGGACGGGGAGAATCCACGCCGTTCAGAGCCACTGCCGAGCTTCTCGCCGCTGTCTCTCGGCCCTTGTCCCGGCGGTGCCTTGGTGGTTCCGCCGCACTGTTCAATCTGGGTATGTGTTTTTTTCCTCCTTCTTACGTATGGCTATTTAAATCTTCCAAGAACTTTTTTTTTTTAATCTTCATGTGCAAATTTTTTAGTAGAAATTCTTGTTTTGGTTTAATTTCTGGGTTGGGTCTCTGTGAAATTCTTGGTTTTTTACTATCTCCATGTGCCTTTCACCAACTGTTGCATTTGAGTATGCCATAAAGCTGTTTGATTAAATGCCTGAGAGAGATATGGCTACTGCTAAGGGGGTTTGGTTGCTTGGTTTAATCTTTAGGATTGGTGTTTCTAAATGTTGTTTGCAAAGGCCTCATCAACAACAATTTCATGTTTGACGTTGGTGAAAGAAAACAACAAATACACAAAATTTTATAAGAAAAATATTACGTTGGTTTAGTATTAAACTGATTTTTTTTTGTTTATATATAGGATTATATATTAGTTAAGATACAAATTGCAAATAATTTCAATGCTGTAATTGTCAAAAAGGCTAGAAAAGTTTCGGAAAGTACTGAGTAATTGTCACATTAACGAGGGACAATGAAGTACAGTACTGAGTTGAGAAAGTGTGTATAAGTTATGTATAATTTCAATGTTGTAATTGTCAAAAACTTTCTTTATAGTAATTGTCAAATACAGTACTGAGTTGGCATTTTTGTAGCCATCATGGCTAATTGCCAAACACTAGAAAGGACAACCTTAGTTACAAAAATCAGCTTAGAAACTAATCTATCATGACATACTAATCTATGTCATACTAATCGTGTACATACTAATCAGCTTAAAAATCACCAAACCACAAGCCCCCTTGAGAACCTCAAGCATGGCATACTAATCTATAATGATATGACTCATTCATCCATGTGTTGCGCTTCAGGTAAGGGCCATGGACTAAATAGTTTTGCGTGTCAACAGAAACCATCAACAAGGGAGTGACTCCAACATGAAAAGCTAATTTTTAAAAGACATTTTTTTATTTTATAAATTTCTGTTAGATTTTTAATCTTTACCATTAGCTAAGACTTTGCTCCAATCCTGAACTCCATTTATTTTTGTGTGATTGGACAGCAGGGGTTGTTGACATTTTACATTCAGCTGTTTGCTTCAACTGGATGACTCAATTCCATCTTTAATTGTATAAGAAATTTTTTGGAATCATGATATTGATCTAGCATCATTGATCATGTGCATAATCCATTTATAAATGGTAAACAATGATATTGATTAGCAGCAATCATGCATATTGTAATATTTTGAATTATGTTAATTGAATTAGCAGCAATCATGCATATGTGCATGTGCAAATTGTAATATTTTTTCCCCACTATGTATTTAATTTTGTTTTCTCCAGCTCTTCTATTAATGTTCTTGTTAATTTTGTATTGTAGCCATGGATGAATGTCCACTGTCACTCCCTGAAAATTCATCTTCTATGCCAAATGTACAAGCCCCTCAATCCCAATATGATTCTATTGAGGCTGATGGTCAATTTGAAATTTTTAATGTTCCAATTGATGTGGAGGATGACGAAGATTACAATTTGAGTGATTTTTCTGAATCTGATGATGATATAAATGAAGATTTTGGTATGGAGGATGATGGAATCAATAGAGCAATTAGGGGCAAGCAGCTTGAGGGAGTTTGGAATGGTGAAGGAGACTTAGACCATGGAGACAGTGATGAGTTGAGGAGTGCAGAAGGGTCATCTGATGATGAAGGGAATTCAAGGCCTAGGTTCCCCGAGTTTAACCAACACATTGGCATGTAGAATGTACAGCTAGTGAAGGATCAAATATTTGCATCACATGTAGTCTTCAAGGAGGCACTAAAGGAGTGGTGCATTAAAGAAAAACATGATTTTGAATATAAGCACAATGATAAGTGGAGAGTGACAGCTGTATGTAAAAAAAAATGTGGTTGGAGAATACATGCATCCCAAACACAAATGGGAGATGCCTTTCAAATCAAAAGTTTTAAGAGCATACATATGTGTGGCAAGGATCATAAGAATAGTAAGATTTCTTCAAGGTGGCTAGCCAATAAATATTTTCCATTCTTTAGAGATGATCATACTTGGACAGCAAATGCATTGAAGGGTGCAGTGTTTAGGGACCATGAAGTTGATGTGACTTTGGACCAATGTTATAAGGCTAAGAGAATGGCCTTCAAGATGATACATGGTGCTGAGGAGAAGCAGTATGAGAGACTTTGGGACTATGCAGCTGCTATTAGGAAGTGGAATGTAGGTAGCACAGTGAAGATACAAACTACGAATAATGTGTTTGAGAGAATGTATGTTTGTCTTGATGCTTGCAAAAGGGGATTCTTAGTAGGTTGTAGGCCACTTATTGGGATAGATGGTTGTCATTTGAAGGGGACAACAGGGGGACAATTGCTGGTTGCTGTTGGGAAGGATGGGGATGATAACATCTTCCCAATTGCTTATGCTATTGTTGAAATTGAGAATAAAAGCTCTTGGACCTGGTTTCTACAGTGTCTATTGGATGACATTGGGCATGTGGATGACAATGGATGGGTTTTTATCTCAGACCGACAAAAGGCAAGAAACACTTAATGTGCATGTGAATTATTTATTTATTTTTAAAAAATATCATGATCTATAACCTAAATATGAATTATTAATGTAAATTTGTGTATTTTTTATGGCAGGGATTAGTAGAGACCTTTAAGGATTTGATGCATAATGCAGAGCACAGATTTTGTGTTAGGCA
Organism: Lithocarpus polystachyus; assembly: GCA_033629205.1. NCBI lineage: Eukaryota > Viridiplantae > Streptophyta > Magnoliopsida > Fagales > Fagaceae > Lithocarpus > Lithocarpus polystachyus. The sequence continues at coordinate 31,518,763 of CM066162.1, forward strand.
TTTACATGCAAATTTCAAGAAGGATTTTCTTGGAAAGGTACTCAAAGATGCAATGTGGAGTGCTGCTAGGGCAGCAACAAAGACTTCTTTTGACTTCCACATGGATGAGTTGAAGAAGCTAGATGTGAAGGCATATGAGTGGCTTGTGAAGTTAGATGTGAGAACATGGAGCAGACATGCTTTTAATCCAAGAAGCAAGAGTGACACTCTAGTAAACAATATAGCAGAGTCTTTCAATGCTTGGATTTTGGAGGCTAGGGATAAACCAGTGTTGACAATGATGGAGATCATAAGAGTGATGTTGATGCAAAGGTTGCAAACCAAAAGAGATCATGTGAGAAGGTATGCAGGGAGCGTTTGTCCAAGAATCCATAAGAAGCTTGAGAGGATAAAAAGCGAGGTTGGACATTGCATTTCTCGTTGGAATGGAGAGTCCAAGTATGAGGTGGATTATATTTATGGAGGAAGATATGTGGTGGACTTGAATGAGAGGACTTGTGGTTGTGGGAGATGGGGATTGAGTGGAATCCCATGTTTTCATGCTGCTGCTGCAATAATTGAGCATGGAGAGCAACTTGAGACTTATGTAGACATTGCTTACACTAAGGAGACATTCCTAAGTTGTTACCAATGGATGGTAAGCCCATTTCCAAGCCATGAACAGTGGCCAAAAACACCCTATGACCCAATCAAACCACCAAAATTTACAAAGAAAGTAGGCAAGCGTAAGAAGGTAAGAAAGAGGGAGGCAGGAGAACCTGTGAATGCATTTAGGGTAAGCAAGAAAGGAACTGTCATGAAATGTGGGAATTGTTTCCAATGGGGCCATAATCAAAGAACTTGTAAAGCTCCTGATAGCCCCAACAAAAAGGCTTATAAAAAGAAAAGGAAAAGGCAATCAGGACAATCACCTACGTCTGGAGCTAAAGGTAGTAAAAAATTATCGGTAAATTTCAAGTACTACTTTGTTGAAATTTTCATCCAAATTTCAAGAACTACTTTGTTGAACTTTTCTAGCCTTTTTGGCTTTTTACAGGGTACTCAGCAATCAAATATAGGTAATCAACAATCAAGTCAAAGTCGTACAAGGGACAACACTAGTGGAAGCAAGAAGGATAAAGAAAAGGCTAAGGTCTACTGGTAGCAAGAAGATAAATAATTTTTTAGTTCAATATTTTGTTTAGTGATACACAGCCTTCTAAAAATACTGATGGAGCCAATATACTTTTGTTTTTCAATATTGCTGGAAAAGTGTAATTATTGATTCATTGAGTTATTTTTTTGGCAAATAATATACCATTTGTAAACACTCATTTGATATTTCAATTTATGGCATATTGAGATCCTTTTAAGAATACTGATGGAGCCAATACACTTTTGTTTTTCAATATTGTTGGAAAAGTGTAATTATTGATTGCATTTCTTAGAGTTATTGCATAAAGTTCAATTCATGGCAAATTGGGACACATTCATTTTTTGGTGGTGGTGTAGAAGCTGTGAGTTTGAGAATTGCTTAGTAGTATATTGATGCATTTAGCAAGATTGCTAAGGAAAGCACTACATTGCTCCTACCTAGCAATGTCTTTGCTGGTTCCACATTAACCCTTAGTTCACTCACTAGAACTGATGCTAATGGCTAATACTTAACATGCGTCTCAAAGGGGATAACTTGATATCTCAAATTTTAATTGGAATAATGAAATATTGAACCAAAAGAAAATAGATAATAATAAAAAGAAGGCAAAATCAAATATAATTCAAATTAGCAACCAAATCACTAAAAAGTAAAAGAATTTATATATGCGGATTATGTCCAAGTTAATATTTTCTAACTAAATGTGTAGCCAAACCATATCAATTATCATAAGTTAAAGGAACAATCAAATAAAAAGAAGTACGCATCAACCAAATCACTCATACAACTTGAATCAAAATAAAGAGAAGAAGTAAGATCATCCCAAGATTGTTTACTTTCCTCGTTGACTACATGAATTATTACAGTGTCAAATCTACATCATACAACTCAAACCCTCCACAGCAGCCTCTCAATTTAATGGCTATAAGAGAACCTATAACAGAAGGGGGACATATCCCATTGGCTTTTATTTTTCATTGTTCCTATATGACTTGAAACCTTTACAAGTATCAATGGAAGAAGAAAAAAAAAATATAACTATACATTTCTTCCATCTAAAGAATAGAAATAGACTTCATATTTCTCGTAGTCACAAGGTTCCTAAAGATCTAGTAGTGTTATCTTCCCAAAGTTGTTGCGATCAAGCTTATTGAAGTGATCACAGATCAGCAATATATCTTTCTCCCCAATCTTTCCCATCTCTTTGAGCTTGTAAATTACATTCTCTAATTTGCTGAAACAAATAAGGGAAATATTTAGGGTTGATTTCGACATGAAGAAGAAGAAAATTAAGAAATAATAATTGAAGTGCTATATAAACAAACAAGCTTTTAGTGGTCTTGATTCCAATTAGGTTAGTAATGAGGCCTTGATTCCAATTAAGTTAGCAGAATCATGAAATTGATAAGCTATTATCACACATGGGACAAATGTCTAGCACCATTATATTGGCAATATACTGAACATAATTGATTAAAAGGTTATAGATAAGGTTATAGATTGAAAGGTTAAAATGTCTAGCACCATTATCAACACGATTTGCTTAAGTAATAGCAGACAAATCCATAATTATAGCCATCAATTGCTACATTCTTAATGAAAAGATGTAACAAATACAGGCATGCACAAAGGAAACATGTAATAAAGGAGGCCTGGCCTTAAATAAAATGATGTGCATAAAATTGCTACCAATACACCGGACTGAGTCTATATGAAACATCTTTCAAGAACATATAAATTTACATTCTTTGCTTGTGCTTGTCCAATTATACAGAACTTAATGGCCTAAGTAACCTAAGCAGAAATAAGATATTTAACATCTGTGACAACCATTATTTAGAAGTATAGACTCAAGGTTAACTCAAGTAATGAGGATCTTGATTCCAGTTAGGTTAGCAGAATCATCAAATTGATAAGCTATTATCACACATGGGACAAATTTCTAGCACCATTATATTGGCAATATACTAAACATAATTGATTAAAAGGTTATAAATAAGAGGTGTGTCATTGGCCACTTTCCCTATAGGTTTGTATCATGAGAATTTAACCAAACCAACACAATTCTGATGCAAAGAACTCCGATTCAAACAGAGTCAAAAACACAAAATGCAATTAAGCTAGACAAAGCTTTTTGTGTCATAGAAGGAGTTAGACCTGTAAAAAAATATCAAATACTAAGGTCCATCTATTGGAAATTAATTTATAATATATAATCCTATATATAAACAAAAAAAATCAGTTTAATACTAAACCAACGTAATATTTTTCTTATAAAATTTTGTGTATTTGTTGTTTTCTTTCACCAACGTCAAACATGAAATTGTTGTTGATGAGGCCTTTGCAAACAACCTTATAGAAACACCAATCCTAAAGATTAAACCAAGCAACCAAACCCCCTTAGCAGTAGCCATATCTCTCTCAGGCATTTAATCAAACAGCTTTATGGCATACTCAAATGCAACAGTTGGTGAAAGGCACATGGAGATAGTAAAAAACCAAGAATTTCACAGAGACCCAACCCAGAAATTAAACCAAAACAAGAATTTCTACTAAAAAATTTGCACATGAAGATTAAAAAAAAAAAGTTCTTGGAAGATTTAAATAGCCATACGTAAGAAGGGGGAAAAAAACACATACCCAGATTGAACAATGCGGCGGAACCACCAAGGCAAAGCCGGGACAAGGGCCGAGAGACAGCGGCGAGAAGCTCGGCAGTGGCTCTGAACGACGTGGATTCTCCCCCTCCGTCGGACCTAGTTCTCTTCTCCTCTTTGCGTTGGGTTTTGGACGTTTGGGTTTTTTTTAAGTTTGTATTTAAAAGTCACGTGAGTGACATGAGCTTATTCTGTTAGTGTTTTAATGTGTGACTAACTGAAGTATTGATTTGGCAGTTGTAAATAGTTTAAGGAGTAAATTGGCCAATAAAAAAGTTGAGGGGGTGTTTTGGCCAGTAGTTAAAAGTTTAAGGGGTGTATGGGCATTTTTCCCATTGTCAAATGACCTGGATTTTCCTTAAAAGGATCTGTTGGATGGTCATGTGATTTGTATTTTTCTTGAGGGAACTTGTATCACTTTAATTCACCCTGTGATTAGTATTCTCCTGGAGAGAATTTGTATCATTCTAGTTCGCTTACTCGATTTATATCCTTATTGGTAAGGGATTTTACCACTGGCCTTCTCACGTGATTTACATCCTTTTTGGATAAGGAATTTTACCATAGGCCTTCGTCGTGTGATTTACATCCTTTTTGGATAAGGAATTTTACCACTAGCCTTCGTCATGTGATTTACATCCTGTTTGGATAAGGAATTTTACCAGAGACCTTATCGATTCAGCATACTCATAAAAGTTGTGAATGAATACTTCTTTTATCGAACTACTTTAAAACAAAAGTGAAATATGTCAACAATTAGAAAACTTGATGTCTACTAATGAAACCTCTTGAGGTATTCAATGTTCCATGGACAAGGTAATTTCTTCCAGTCCATATATTCCAAATGGTAGCTTTTTTGTCTTGAGTAGTGGATGATCTTGTAGGGGCCTTCCTAAGTTGGTCCTAGTTTGCCTTGGGTTGGATCTTTGGTTGCTAGTTTGACTTTCTGTAGGACAAGATCTCATTGAATCTTCTAAGTTTTGCTCTTTGGTTGTAGTAACCGGCCATATTCTGTTGGTACTTTACTATTTTTTGGGATGCTTCAATTCTCACTTCGTCTAGGCAGTCCAAGTTCATCTTCGTCTAGGCAATCCAAGTACATTAGTGGAGCCAAAGTCAAATTTTTTGGCTTCATAACTACAGTGCATAGCTAGTTTTGGCTATGCATTGTAGCTCATAGGTAAAAATATATATATATATATATATATATATGTATGATTAAATGTTGTATTCACATTGCTTTTTAATAATAATAAAAAAAATCTCCTTTTCTCTTTACTTTCTCTTTCTCCGTTTTGCCTCTCTTTACTTCGTTTGTCCTACGCATTTCCCCTTTCTCTGCGTTCACACTGCTTTAATAATATTGAAAGTTCACTTGGTGTATAAAATATTAGTGAATGTTTAGACCTTTAAATTCAAAATAACCAACACGAGCTTATACTCAAACAATAGATTTGCAGAAAGATAAGTACAAGCAATACCGAAATATATAAACTACTCTAAACTATAATTAATCACAACACAACAGTAATTTAAAGGCAAGAGTAAGGATTAGAGAGATGCAAACACAAAGATAACACCGGCACGTGTTATCGAAGAGAAAACTGAAGAACTCGGCGAAAAACCTCTCCGCCGCCCTCCAAGCAATAAAATAATCCACTAAAAAATAAAGTTGGGATACACAAATAGCAACAGACCCTCCAAGCCTAATCTACCCAATGCACCTAAGCCCTCCAAACTTCTTGCTCCAACAAGGTTAAGCACAACCATGTCTTCTTTAACTTTCCGGATCCTACAATAAGCCCATTGCATCCACTAAATGAATTGGTCCTCTCTAAACTACTTCACAAGTACCAAATAACCTTCTCACTGATATGGGTATGATGAAACAAGGATTTGGCTAAAGCTCCTCTTAAGAGTATGTCAATGGAAAGATTGAGAGTAGAGGAATTTGAAGAGTCAAATGTATAAGATTGTGGATGAATCAATCTTGTTATTCTCTGAGGTTTCTCTCTCAAAATTCTCTCTAGAGGCTCTCAACATTTTGTGGGTATAAGGATATTTATAGTAGGGTACGTGAAGAATGTGAAAAGTCATTTTCCTATAAAACAGGATGTTTTAGCGACTCACTTGCGATTGGGATGAGTCGCGAATTCTAATTGCGAAATAACTGACTGGTTAGACAGTAAAGTAAGGGCTTCAAATTGCAGTGTTCTTGAACTAGCCCCTTGCTCAGTTAGGATCTTAGTTGATGGTGGCAGTTTAAGCCACTCAACGGTTTCATCAGAGGCATCCTACTCTATGAGCAATTCTTAGGTATTCCCGGAATATAGAGAATGGTGCTCCCTACTCTCACATTCATAGTGGGGTCTGCTCATTAAATTTATGGTGGGATTTACCGTGAATATGAGAGGAGAGAGCACCATTTCTCCGTGCTCCGAGAGTACCTAAGAATTTTCTCTGCTCTATTGCTATGATCTTCATAGGAGGTGATGATAGAGAGGCATTGATGTTTGCCAAACGCATGGCCAATGACCCAAACATCAGCCTGACTGTAATTCACTTTGTTGACTCTGGCGGCAATGAAGTTGTTAGTAGCTGGCACAAAATGATCGACTCTGAGATATTGAAGGATGTGAAGCTTAACAATGTGGGTGATGCATATGTGATATACATTGAGCAGTTGGTGAAAGATGGGCTTTGGACGGCATTGATAGTTCGGTCTATGGTGGACGAGTATGATCTTATTATAGTAGGTAGAAGGCATAACATAGTGTCACCTCAGACATCAGGGCTTGCAGAATGGAATGAATTCCCAGAGTTGGGGATAATTGGAGACTTGCTCGCCTCATCAGATATCAGTAGCAGAACTTCTGTTTTTGTGGTGCAACAACAAAAACAAAGGATTGCTGTTGGACGAAGAAATTAACTAGGGGCTCTTAATTCTCATCCTTTTTTTCCTTCACAAATATAAAATATAAATTCATTCATCTTCTAATGGTGCAAGTGTACAATTATAGGCGAGGGTGATACGTAGTTTTGTTGTTAGGATTTTATGGTAGTTGTTTGTGGGAACTGATATAAAATAATGGGGGTTAAAAGGACTTGTAATGGTATTGGGGCATGAATAGGGCTCCTCTTGTGAAGGCTATTATTATTGTTTAAATAACAAATTTTGAAGCATAGTGCTTTGTTAGAATTTTCAAAATCCTTTTTAACAAATAATAAAAAGAGTTTTAATAATAGATGCCCTTAAAGTAATTATTAATAAAATATTTTTTAAAAATTTTGACACTATTTTTCTGAGAAATATAAAAAATTATGAAAAAAATTAAATATTTTTTTCCCATCAAAATTTCTAAAAATATATCCTAAATCAATGCCCTATTTCAATTAACTATTACCATAATAAAAAGAAAATAGGTGCACAAAAATATCATATTGCCAAATTGCAAATACCTACTCCTTGAAACAGCAAATAAATGATTGATTGGTAGCCGTAATTTGTAAAATATAAAGTGAAACGCTGGGAGTTGAATTAGGTGTTTGACCATCCCACACCATTCACGTGCATGTCTATTAATTCTCTTTTCCAATTCTTCACTCTCATCTCAAGCCTGCATGACATATTGACTTGATACATTCTCTCTCTCTCTCTCTCTCTCTCGCTCTCTCTCTCCCTCTCAATTTTGTTCTTCCAGTGAGGCCTTGAAGCGTAACTTCTGTGAGTTTGGAACATGGTGCAGGATATTTCGCGGAATGCCACCTGGGCCTGCCTTCCATACATAGATGTAACAAGTAGAGGTGTCTTTTTTGGAGATAATCCGTTTGATTTCTCAGTTCCAGTCCTTTACACACAGCTATCCATGGCCGCCTTGGTTGCTGCCTCCTTACAATTTATTCTTACCCCACTAGGTGAAAGTGCTTTTATTTCACAAATGTTGGTAAGCTTTTCATTCTTGCTAATGTAATTCAACACAGTACCTGATTTCAATTCTCCCTCAATTAAAAAATAAGGAAATATAAACATATAAATAATGATACTTAACAGTGAATCCCAACCCTTTTCCATGTACATCAATGTGTGTGTCTACATATATATATATATATATATATATATATATATATTTATGCGACTTAATTTTCATATTATCCTTTCCACATTATTCAATCATAACGAGATATATGGCCTTTTGAGAAAATGAAATTATAAACAGGAAAAATAAAGTTATTTTATTTTATCTCATTCTTTTTTGGTTTTGAATGTGATCAGACAGGTATTGTACTGGGACCTTCGATTCTGGGAAAAGACGAAGTATTAGTTGATACGATCTACCCCGGAAGAAGTATGTATATAATTAAAACAATCGGGGCCTTCGCATCCATGCTCTTCATGTTCATCGTTGGAGTTAAAATGGATTTGAGTATGGTAACAAAATCAGGAAAAAAGGCACTGGTTATTGGCTTATGTGCTTTCTTTTTGCCACTAATGCTAAGCACAACCTTGGCTTACACTTTAAAGCGTAAGGTTACCCTGGAGCCGAATTTATACGAGAGCCTAATTGAAATTGCTGTATTTCAATCCTCAAGTTCCTTCCATGTCATTGCATGCCTTTTATCCGATTTAAATCTTCTCAATTCAGAGCTTGGCCGATTGGCTATTTCTTCTTCCATGGTTAGTGGGATATGCTCTTGGATTTGGTTATTGCTGTCATTCCTGGTGAGGCAAAACATATTAATAACCAAGAAAAAGACTTTCCCACTTGCAGCATTAAGTGTAGCCGGCATTCTGCTGATCATAATATGCGTCATGAGGCCCATCTTATTATGGATGATTAGACAAACAACTAAAAGAAAACAACTCAAAGAGAGTTACATGATTTCCATCTTTCTCATGATTTTGACGTGTTCCCTCCTTGGTGATATCGCCGGGCTACATTTCGTGTTGGGGCCTATGATTTTAGGCTTGGCTGTACCAGATGGTTGGCCATTAGGATCAGCAATAGTCGATAAGCTTGAATCCTACGTTTCGTTAATTCTCTTGCCAACCTATTATGTGCTCAGCTGCGGGAGCTTAGATATTTTTTCGTTAAATTTGAAGACTACTGGAATTGTAGAGTTGTTGGCTTTATCTAGCTTTCTGGGCAAGGTCATCGGAACCATGTTGCCTTCGCTCTATTGCAAAATGCCCATCATGGACTCGCTCTGTTTAGGCCTCATCATGAGCACCCAAGGCATTACTGATATTATAAATTTACAAATCGGGATTCTCCTCTTTGTAAGAACAACAACTCGTTTATTCATGCTTCTCATGCTGCTACATATATATTTAGTTGCATTCTGCAAAAAGAACTAGGAATTGGTTTCATTTCCCAAACACCATTTGCATTCAAAAAAGGAGAGAAAGCTGAAAAAAATTGCTATGAAATACTTGAGCAAGGAATTAATGAGTGTATGTTTGAATGAAAATTTTTGCTGAGAGCTTATTTGCTTATTTATTGAAAATATATAGTTGCTTATTTGCTTATTTATTGAAAAAAAAAAAAAAAAAAAAAAAAAAAAAAAAAAAAAAAAAAAAAAACGAGGTTTTAAAAAGACGTAGATAAGTAAATAAGCCAGAAGTCTTTAAAAAAAAAGTTGTTTTCAAGTGCACACTGTTATCAATTAACTGAAACATTTTTGTTTTATTCTTTCCAAAATCCCAATTGCATGTTTAATATTAATTTGCCCACCAAATCGTGTTAACACGACGGCATTCCTGCTTTTGCCTTGCAGGTTATTGACACCGAATCATATAATGCAATGACTGTAACCTTCATTTTGATGACGGGAGTCATCGCTCCCATAGTGAAAATACTCTACAAACCATCCAAGAGATACATGGGTTTCAGAAGGAGGAGGACTATCCAGCATACAATGGCTAATGAAGAGCTCCGTTTGTTGGCCTGCATTTTTCATCAAAACAGTACTCCTTCCCTCATCAATCTTCTCGAAGTCTCCAATCCAATGACCAAAAGTCCCATCGGCTTTTATGCTGTCCATCTCATGGAACTACAAGGTAGATCAGCCCCAATTCTCGTGGCGCATCAACAAGGAAAAAGGAGTTCTATTCATTCCAATCACTCTGAACACATAATAAACGCTTTCAGGCTATACGAGCAACATAATCTTGGTAAGGTAACGGTGCATCCATTTACAGCCATTGCACCGTATGCCACAATGCATGATGAGATATGCAACCTTGCTTTAGAGAAGAGAGTATCAATGGTGATTATCCCTTTTCATAAGCATTGGACGTTGCATGGTTCAGAGGAGTGTGACAACCCCATAAAAGCTGTCAACTTCAAAATTCTTAAGAATGTCCCATGCTCAGTCGGAATCTTGGTTGATAAAGAGACATTATCTGGGAGGAATTCAGGGGGCAGCAAACCTTTGTACAGTATTGGAATGATCTTTGTGGAAGGGCCGGATGATCGCGAAGCGTTAGCATATGCTATGCGCATGGCGGAACACCCCAATGTTAGCCTTACAGTTATTCGGTTGGTTCAGCCAAATAAAAGGAGTACGGAGCTTGATTGTGATATGATCAAACGGTTTAAGATGTCTACCATCCAACAAAAGCACCATATATATAAAGAGGAAGTTGTGAAAGACAGTGTGGAAATGATAAATGTGATTAAATTACTAGAAAATCATTATGAACTAATTTTGGTAGGAAGACAGCATGAAAGCAGTTCGCCATTGTTCATGGGACTTACCTTATGGAATGAGTATCCTGAGCTAGGGTACTTGGGGGACATGCTAGTGTCATCAGAATCTGATTGGGAGGTATCAGTGTTGGTGGTGCAACAACAAACATTTGAAGGAGAAGATATGCCTGAAGGCTTCAAGCTCCTTATGGAAGATGCATTCTCAGTAAACGGAAGTACATCAAGCGATACCAAATTGTGCCCCAGTTCCCCACAAGACCATCTGAAACCTGAAACAGTCAAACATAGAATAAAGGGCACTGTTAGCAAAATATGGTTTAGGGATTGAAAATTTTTCTGATTCAATTCGAACAAACTCTTCACCAAGATGTAATCGTTGCTTTTCAATTGAATAAAATTCACAGTATTCCCATTAAAAATAATAATGAAGGACAATGTCAAGTTTTCTCTTAAATCATGGATTGAAAGGAAGATAAATTCTCTATACCGCTTTTTATGTTCTACTTTATGTATTCCACTATTTACAATTTACTATGTGTTTAATTTTTTTTTTTCTATTTTAAACTTTGGCAATTTTATAACAAAAGTAAAATAAATATTTGATAAGTTGTAATTGGTGAAACAAAAAGTGAATTTGTATTCGGTTGAGAGCACCTCCGAAATTAATTAGTGAGACCATGTCAATGAGCATGAAAAAATTCTATTTGTATAGCTTCAAATCTTATATTTTGCCTGTAGATTCGGGATTACAGTTAGATGTGAATGATTTATGGCTAGCCATGTTGACTTCAGGAATTGCTCCATTGGCCTCTCCTAATTAGGGGCGTTTACCAAACCGCACAAACCATAAAAACCGCACCAAAATCATCCATAAAATGGTATAACCGCACCACATCATACCGCAAGTAACAGTACACCACACCCCATGGTGTAGTGCAATCTGCGGTTTTATATATTAATATATTTATTTTTTAATATTAAATAGATTATTAATAGTTTAATAACCCTAGTTTTCAAAAAAAAAAAAAGTTTAATAGCGCTTACAATCGTTAATTAGGAAAGCTAGCCCAAAATAAAAAAAAAAAAAAAAAAAAAAAAAAAAAAAAAAAAAACTAATTCAATAGTTTAAAACTTGGCCCAAAACAAATGGAAAAATCAGTTTTGGGCTGGGGAGAAAATGTCCAAAATTTGAAAAATATACTAGCTTCAAATTGCATCTTATACACCACACCGCACATGTAACTGCAAAAATGAGATACGATACGATTATAGTCTTAGCTAGATTCTAAATTGTACCGTACTGCACGTGTGACCGCAAAAATACAGTGCAGTGTGGTTATAATTTTGATTAAACCACACCGCAAAATGCAATACTAAAAATGGTCTAAAACAGCACTGCAAACACCACACTCCTAATAGTTTGTAACTTTTCTATATAAATTTGCTAGAGTATTGCCCCTCCTATTGGAATTTGCCCTAAAAGCAAAATAGTTGAAAATGTCCTCACTTTTAATGAATATAAATCCTATCCACTCTTTCAGTTTTTTGTATTTTACTTTATGTTTTACCAATCTCAATTTGTCATGTAATTATTTTACTTTCTTTATAAAATACAAAATTTAAAATAAAATAAAAAATTAAGCACATGATATACCATAATTGGTAGAGCAAAAAGTGGAACATAAGATTTGTATTCACTCTTAATAGTGTATTTAACAACACAACACAGCTTTGCAGACAAACTGAAACACTATTCCCATTTTGTATATTTTTCTTATCAGGTAAAAAATATCTACAGTTTTTAATTTTACCTTTTTTTTTTCACTTTTTATGTTTAGGGGAGAGGAATAAGGAATATTGGAATGGAAGTCAAATGGTTACTATTACTCTTAAATTTGATCAAATTTTGAGTATGACTCTATCATATATATAGTTAGTTGTTATTCATCCAAAGAATGAAAGAAAAAAAGATATAGCTAGTCATTAAAATTAGATTTTATGTTTGCTCTCTCAAGAAGGTCTCCAACATCATCTTAATTGGCTAAATTGTTATTCCTACCACTTCTATTTGAATTTTTTAAGTAATATTTATTTGCAAATAGTAATTGTTTAATGTTTAATTTGTGTTAAAATATAGAATAGATTATCATTTTGATTCCTAACATTTATGCTATGTGTCAATTTGATCTCTAACGTTTTAAATTTATTAATTTAGTCTCTATCATTAAATGATTAATAAAAAATTGTTTTTGTGCCTCCTAGGATGCAATATGGATTGCCGCATCAACTACAAAAATATAGTTTAATTAGTTTTAAATTTAACTTCATTTTAATTTTTAAAAATAATTATAATTTCAAAACTTAAAAACCTCAATTTCTAGAAGCCATTCATCTTTTCTAAGGCCCAGCTTAAGGGTGCGTTCGTTTGGAAGGAAAACATGGAGGATGGAAAATAGAGGATGGAAAATAGGGTGGAAAATGTTGTTTTCCACTGTTCGTTTGGGGAAGGAAAATAGGGAGGATGGAAAAATCGAGAGAAAGTTTTTTCTCCAGACCCACTTTTTTTTTTTTTTCCTTCCAAATCGGAAGGAAAATCTGGAAAGAAAAGTTCTATAGTAGCTCTTTTACAAAAATACCCTCTTTTCACCTATTTTTTTCAACGTTTTTTTTTTCTTTTTCTTTCAAAGTTGACTTGAAAGTTTTTTTTTTTTTTTTTTTTTTTTTCAACGTTAACAACAACAACGTTGTTGTTAACGTTGGTTTTTCTTTTTTTTACTGAACAACGTTGGTTTTTCTTTTCTTTTTTTCAACATTACTGAACAACGTTGTTTTTGTTTTTTCTTTTTTCTTTTCTTTTCAACTTTACTGAACAATGTTTTTTTTTTCTTTTCAACATTACTGAATGTTGTTTTTTTTTTTTCATCGTGACTTGATCTAATTTTTACATTATAATAATATAAATTTATATATATGATGTAATAAATTTTATATTATTTAATGATTAGAAATAAATATATTTCTTACATATTATGTAACAAGGATATAATAGTCAATTTATATAAATTACATTTTTCATCCTTTCCTTTTTCTCTCCAACCGAACACAAGAGTTTTCCATCCTCCCACTTTTCCACTCCCCCAACCGAACACACAAGGGGGAAAACTAAATATTTTCCATTCTCCCACTTTTCCATCCTCCCACAATTTTCCATCCTCTCACTTTTCCACTCCTCCAACCGAACGGACCCTAAATCTCAACCTATGTATTCCAATAATTCTAGCTAGGACCTCGATCATGAGCTGAGAACACATAACCATACCAAAATAAGCTAATTACATTAAGAGAAATTGCATCAGTTATTGAAAAATACAAAAAGTGTAAAAATTTAAACAATATAACACAAAAAACACCTACACTAGTCTTTCTAAACCTTTGCAAATATACAAAGATGCTACAGTAACCGTGTAAATATACACGGTTATTATTACTTTGTATACAATATTTTATTAATTTCTCTCCTTCTCTCTCTTCTTTGTCTGTGTCCATCCCAAGTTGCTGCAAATCCACCCAACTATGTCCGTCCCAGTTTGCTTCAAATCCACCCAACACCGCCCAACCACCACTCAATCATGTACCACCACCACAATCCATCACAACTCATCACAACCCATGACATTCCAATCACAAAATCAACCAAAAACAAAGGAAAATCAAACCAAAAATCAATCCAAACCCAAAATCAAACCTTCAATGAAAAACTCAACAACTTAGAACAAAAAATCAAACTTTCAAAAAAAAACTCATCAACCCAAACCCAAGTGCTTGAGAGCTACGGCGAAGGAAAAGATCCAAAAAAAAATGATGAGAAAAGACCGTGGGAGAGGAAGCAAAGATGAGATGTGATTTTGTGAGATAAAAAAGGAAAAAAGAAAAAGAAAAGAGAGGGTTAGATATTATGTGGTGGGGATTAAAAGAGAGTGGGAAATGAAACTTCCTTGAAGTTTCCTAGTTTGCAAATATCTCTACAATATGATTTAATTATAAAAGAATCATAATTGTTTTTTTTTTTTTTCTAAACAAAGCTGATGATTTTATTTGGAATTTTATTAAAGTTTATATTAAATTTTTTAATTCAAATCAGTACTTTTTTTAACTAATATTTTATATCATTCACCATACTAATTGTAAATAATATATATAAATATCTGGTGCGTAACCTTGAAATGACACACCGAAATATTTAATTAATGGCGGTATGATGGTTGAAGACACCGATCTGTCAGTAGTTGCTGGAGCCACTATTTTGGTGGTGTGGTCACCGGTGCCAGCGGTACGGTGGGCAGAGGCACCAATCCGGCAGCGGTCACTGGAACCACTATTGTGGCGGTTCGACCACCGAACCTTCGGCACAAGTGGCTCCATTGGCCGAGCCACCAGTTTTGGTAATTTACTTAAAATATAAGTTTAAATTAAAAAAGTATAACCATTAGAGAAAATAATAAAAAATTAATGAAGAATGAATATTTTATTGAAATATCTTCTAAAATAAATTGACTGATGTGGGTGTTTTGGAAAATTGGTTGTAACACCCCGACCCAACTTTATAGTTAACCTATGTGTTCAAGTTGTTAATTATTATTTGGGTCACTTACTTTTTAAAATTAATATAAGACTATTTAATAAACATATTATTTTATAATACCATTGAATAAGAATTGTGAAGATTATATATAATTGAATGGCTAATTGTATTATGAATATATACTAAGTATGTACAAAACTATATTAAGTGGTTAAGTTAATAGATATATAGTTGTTAGTGTTTAATTAAGTGTATAAAGGTAAGGGTTTATATGCAAAGTTATTTTATTATTTGGGCCTTTTTAGAATATAGAACTATGGGAGGGTGAAAAGTATAAATGCTAAAAGTTAAAAAGGTGACTCATAACATTTTCTTTCCTTATTAAGACACGTGCCCCACAAATCCTTATCCCTTATCTTTTCTTTGCTGCACCACTCTTCTTTCTTTGCTCCTTTGTTTTCTTATTTCTTTGTTCTTTTCATCAGCACCTCATTTTATTCTTCTTTGACTTTCAAAAATAACTAGAACTTTCAAGAACTCTCTCCCTCTCATACCCACGGGTCCAACACCAAAAGAAAGAAAACTCTTTTAAGCTCTCTACCTCTCATACTTTCTGGTCTAGCCACTAGGAAAGGAAAATCCTTCATGCAAGAGTGATTCTGTAAGGTTGAAATCTATCAACCATTTTGTTGGTTTTATTCCGTGCCAATTTGCTTGTATTTTAGCACTTAGAAACCCTGTATTTAAGTGGGGATCATGTAAAGGTAGTGTGTGAGAGAGTGTGAAGAAATGCTCAAGACTATGCAGCAGAACAGGGACTCGCGACTGGATCTCGCTGGTATCTCATGACTGGCAAGCCACCAGATGTTGCACACGAGTGAAGTGTGCAGAGTAGAACTCGCGACTGGACCTCGCAACTAAACCTCGCAGGTAGCTCGCGACTGGCAAGCCGCTAGAAGCTAAATCGTCGTGCCAGCTGTTGCAATACAGGACAAAAATTCATGTCTGGCAGTTCAGTTAGTTCGCGGCTTAAACTCGCGACTCAGCCAAGTCGTGAGGCCAAGCCACCAGCCAACTCTGTTTTGGAAAAACTGACTCTTCGCATTCCAAACACCCACCAGTATAAATACCCCTTATACCCACGAAATGTAGAGAGCTTCCAGAGAGAATTTTGAGAGAGAAACTCTAGAGAAAAATAAGATTGACTCATCCACAATCTTTACCTTAAGACTCTTCAAATTCCTCTACTCTCACCCTTTCCATTGTTAGATCCTTGAGAGGTTTATTACCCAAAACCTTATCTCACCATACCCATATCTGTGAGAAGGCTCTTTGGTGCTTTGGGAAGCAGTTAAAAAGGAACCAATTCTTATTGGTTGATGCTATGGACTAGTAGCGGGATCCAGGAACTAAAGAAGAAATAGGTTCGGAGTAACCTCATTGGAGCAAAAAGCTTGGAGGGTTTAGGTACACTGGGTAGATTAGGCTTGGAGAGTCTATTGCTGTCCTTGTATCCCAACTACATTCTTTAGTGGATCATTTGACCACTTGGAGGCCAGCGGAGAAGTTTTACGCCGACAGCTTCGGTTTCCTCTTTGATAACACATCGTGTGTTGTCCTTGTATTTGCATCTCTCTTCCCTTTATCTTTGTCATTTAATTTCTGTTATGGATGTGATTTTATTTGACTTAGATTGTTTATCAATTCTATTTTAAAATTTAGTTCATTTTCATCACGTTTATCGTTTAATTTAAAGCTTGAATTGATAATTTGTAATTTGGGGTTCTAAACGTTCATAGTGTTTTATACGCTATTTGAACTTTCAATTAGTATCAGAGCGGGTGCACTTGCTGTAGTTTAATTACCTTAGTGAGATCCTTGACCCCTTATTGAGATAGACCGGTCTCAATCCTTAAATGCACCACCATATTTTGATGGTAGCAACTATGCTTTTTGGAAAGTCTGGATGAGGGCATTTCTATGTTCTATTGATGAAAGTATGTGTGATGCTGTTGATATTAGATGGGTTAGGCCGGAGGCCGAAAAATCCACTTGGGATAAAGCAGCCCTTGCTACTTCTAATGCTAACAGTAAAGCTTTGAATGCTATTTTTTGTGATGTGTCTCCAGATGAGTTTCACAGGATATCTCATGTCTCGGTTGCTAAGGAGGCATGGCAAATATTGGAGACCACGTATGAAGGAACCAAGAAAGTGAAAGACACTAAGTTGCAGATGCTGACCACTCGCTTTGAGGAGCTCAAAATGAGTGAGGACGAGTCCTTTGATTCTTTCTATAGCAAGCTAAATGAAGTTGTCATCGGCAAGTTCAACGTGAGTAAGAAAACGGAGGACTCAAAGATTGGAAGGAAAATCCTTCGATCATTACCGAAGAGCTTCCGTGCAAAAGTTACTGCAATTGAAGAAAGCAAAGACTTGGATGATATCAAAGTTCAAGAATTAATTGGCTCACTTCAAACCTATGAGATGTCTTTGCCATCACAAAGGAAAAGCAAATCTCTCGCTCTTAAAACAATTAATGAGAACGCGGAAGCTCATGATTCATCAGATGAAGATGAGGCCGATAAAGATGTAGCATATCTTGTGAAGAATTTTCGAAAGTTCTTGAAGCTCAAGAAGAATGGAAAATTTGCTGAGAAAAGAAAATTTCCAAGTCACGGAAAGGAGAAAAACGACTTTAAGAAGAAAGATGGGAAGGAGTCTCAATCCTCTTAAGGAATCACATGTTTTGAGTGCAATGGACATGGACATATCAAGAAAGAATGTCCCAATTATTTGAAAATGAAAGGTAAGGCTTATGCCACAACTCTTAGTGATTCAGATTCATCCAACTCCAATTCTGAGGAAAGCTGTGACGGAGAAGAGAATTACTCCACTTTTATGACTATTGCTCATGTTGAATCTTTGGAAGACTTGAATTTGCTTGTGCAAGAACTTGGAGAGTATAGCGATGAGGAATCAATGGGAATTGTTGAAGAATCAAATGGTGAAGAAGATGAGTGTTCTGGAAGTCTTCAAGAGAATTACGACTTACTTCTTGAGAAATCTGGAAAATATACACGTGTTGCCAAGGCAGTCATGAAAAAGATGAAGAAAGCTGAGGAGGACTATAGAAGTCTTCTAGTGCAACATAAGGAGGCCAGGTGTGAGATAGAGAAGCTGAATGGAGAGTTGTCAGAAGCTTACGCAAAAGTGAGATTCCTTGAGCTTGAAGTGATTCAATCAAATGCTAAGATAGAAAGAGTCCCCACAAAGAAGCTAGATGATGTAATCTCCTCACAAAAACACTTTTCAGACAAATCTGGTTTGGGATATACCGGAGAAAGTAGTTCTGCTATCAAAATCTCCAAGGATGTGAAGTTTGTAAAGGCAAAGGAACCGGTGATGGAAACTCCAGCTGTTGAGAAAGTGAAGCCAGAGAAGAAGAAGAATGTGGCTGATCAACGGGTGTTAAATAAGCCCCGTAACCCCTCAGAGGTCAGACCAGAAGCTAGAAGGAAATCACTTCCAAGATCACAAAGAGGTCCAAGAACAAATCATTTTTGTCATCATTGTGGTCTTCAAGGGCACACTAGACCAAATTGTCACAAACTGAGAGCATTGATTAATGCAAGTGATCAAAGATCTAGAGGACCAAGAAATGACAAGAGGACTTGGGCTGTTGAGCAATCAAGAAGTCGAAATGGTGATTCTAGAATGAAGGATGTGATGAAGATGATTGGTGCTTTCACCACTTGCTTGGAAAGCTTCACTAGAAGATGTCACGCCGTTCGTCTAAAGGAAAGGAGATTATGAGTGATGTTCCTTGCCCTGTTGCTAAGCGAACTTAACGCTCATCCTAGTCATCTCAAGTCCCAAGAAGTGAGAGATTCAAGACTCCCATTGATTCACAAACCTACTCAAATGTCTTTATTGATGCTCTCATTATTGTGGAACGAATAGTGCATTTTGATTCCTTAGGAACCACATTTATTCCTAGGATCTTTGAAGAAAGAGATTGGGCTGCTCTTTTTGGGAACTTCGAGGATCCATATGATGAATTAGTGAGGGAATTCTACTCAAATGCTCGATTCATTGGAATTGAATTACAATGCTGGGTAAGAGGAAAAGAGTTTGTTATTACTCCAGACTACCTTGCACAAGTTCTTCACATCACCAGAGCAGAAAATGTGGACAAAACTCCGTATGATGATAGAACACCTCAGGTGCAAGACATTCTTCAAGTTCTTAGGCCTGACCATGAGGTTAGAAGCAAAGGGTTGTCTATAGGCACTGCAAATTTTACGCCTGAACTGACGAATTTGAAACTAATCATGTTCTCCAATCTTTACCCATTGTCCAACACTGGTTTTATCAATCTTGGAAGAGCCCAGTTTTTGTGTGATCTCATTACTGGTGCTCTAATTGACATCTGTGCCCATATTTTTCAAACAATTGGGAAAACAGCGGCTCGATCAGCAGCAAGAGCCTGCCTTCCATTCAGTAGTCTAATAATGAAGATCATGATTCAAGAAGGTATACGTCCAATAACAGATGGAAAAATTGTGTCACGTCTTCGACTAATTTCCATGTTCACTCTTCAAACAAGCAAGAGTCACTCCTCTAAGGCAACAAAGACTGAGCCACTCACCCATGCCACTCCATCTGGTCATGATTCAGCTACTCATATGCATACAGAGACACCTTCTACTCCCACTCCGAAGTTGCAGAGGCCCAGCACTCAACCTTTTCAACCTAGTGTTTCTTCTGACAGGTTGAGCACTCTGATTGAAGGTATCAATCAACGTATTTCCGGACTGGAAAGACTTCTCATCCAATACAACAACTCTGTTCAAATGCGTTTCACCTGCATCAGGCACAATTAGAAGCTATTCAGCAGAGGATCGAGAATAGTATTTAGCTATTCGTGACAAAAAAGGGGAGAACAATGGAAGGGGGAGTACATTAAAAGGGGGAGTGAATACAGTACAGTAAAAGAAAAGGGACGTTGTACAGGGGGTGTTATTTACATACTTTTGACTTATCTTCAGTACATTTATATTTCTTATATCAATACATTCGATCTAAACTGTTGGATATGGTTCTTTGTTGGTACCTTGATATATGTCTAGATGTTATTCAGTTTAATTTTGTAACGTTGCTCATGTGGCGTTTGGTTTAGTTTGTACCTTGCTTTTGTAATCGTATTTTGTACCTTTGCTTTGTAGCTAGTACTTTTAGTTAATGCTTTGCATTTCCTTTAATACATCACTCTTGTGCCCTTTGTTGGATTTTTATCCTTAATGCAATTACTTTGTGTTGTTGCATTGGTTGAGTGTTGGACATGCAAATAATACTTTGTATTGTGCTCATTAGCTTGCATGTCCGAATGTTCATTCCATGTGTGAATGAGCATTGTGATCACTATTTATAGTGATTGTTTATTTTTTTTGGTCAAGCCATGCTTTATTGTTTTAATCATTTTGCTTGATCGCATTGTACTTGATTCATATGCAATACAAGTTTTTTTGCATACAATGATCTTATTGTGTGGTTGCTTTTCAGGAGATACTTGTACTTATGATTCAAGAGCTTCACAGATTCTAGATTTAGGTGTGAGTGAGTTTTGTTCAACTGTTCCCAACTCACGTGTTAAGTCTAGAGTTTGTTGTAGGGTTTTGTCACGGAATAGCCAAAGGGGGAGATTGTAAGGTTGAAATTTATCAACCATTTTGTTGGCTTTATTCCGTGCCAATTTGCTTGTATTTCAGCACTTAGAAACCCTGTATTTAAGTAGGGATCATGTAAGGGTAGTGTGTGAGAGAGTGTGAAGAAATGCTCAAGACTGTGCAGCTGAACAGGGACTCGCGACTGGATCTCGCTGGTGTCTCGCGACTAGCAAGCCGCCAGATGTTGCACACGAGTGAAGCATGCAGAGTGGAACTCGCGACTGGACCTCGCAGGTAGCTCGCGACTAGCAAGCCACCAGAAGCTGAACCGTCGTGCCAGCTGTTGCACTATAGGACAAAAATTCCAATCTGGCAGTTCAGTTAGTTCGCGGCTTAAACTCGCAACTCAGCCAAGCCGCGAGGCCAAGCCACCAGCCAACTTTGTTTTGGAAAAACTGACTCTTCGCATTCTAAACACCCACCAGTATAAATACCCCTTATACCCACGAAATGTAGAGAGCTTCCAAAGAGAATTTTGAGAGAGAAACCCTAGAGAAAAACAAGATTGACTCATCCACAATCTTTACCTTAAGACTCTTCAAATTTCTCTACTCTCACCCTCTCCATTGCTAGATCCTTGAGAGGGTCATTACCCAATACCTTATCTCACCATACCCATATCTGTGAGAAGGCTCTTTGGTACTTTGGGAAGCAGTTTGGAAGGAACCAATTCTTATTGGTTGATGCTATGGACTAGTAAGGGGATCCGGGAAGCTAAAGAAGAAATAGGTTCGGCGTAACCTCGTTGGAGCAAGAAGCTTGGAGGGCTTAGGTACACTGGGTAGATTAGGCTTGGAGGGTCTATTGCTGTCCTTGTATCCCAACTACATTCTTTAGTGGATCATTTGACTGCTTGGAGGACAGCGGAAAGGTTTTACGCCGAGGGCTTCGGTTTCCTCTTCGACAACACTTCTTGTGTTGTCCTTGTGTTTGCATCTCTCTTCCCTTTGTCTTTGTCATTTAAGTTATGTTATGGAGGTGATTTTATTTGACTTAGATTGTTTATCAATTCTGTTTTAAACTTTAGTTCATTTTCCGCACGTTTATCGTTTGATTTAAAGCTTGAATTGATAATTTGTAATTTGGGGGTCTAAAGGTTCATAGTGTTTTTACACTATTTGAACTTTCAGATTCTATTCCTATTTTTCCCCTCAAGAACCAGAAACTTGGTAAGGGTTCTAGCTACTCTCATCTTAGAATCCATGATTTCTTCAAGGAATTTTTAATAATGGTATTTGTGATTTGTAAAATTAGGAAATTTGTAAGTCTATATATATATATATGTTGTTTTAAGTAGCTTTGAAACTGTGTTGATGGTTTGTTGATGGTAGATTAGGGTTTTTACTAATTAATGATTGTATATGATTACGGAAGTAAGAAAAAGTTAGGATGAGTACATTTAATATTACTGCTGGGATTTTTGTTGTATTTAATTTTGCTATAACTGGTTAAATGATTGTATATAAGTGTTTTCTAACATGTCTAATGAGTGTATAAAAATCTCCATATGATAATAAGACTATTTGCAATCATTTTATAATTTTACAAGAATATGTTGCAAAGCTGTCACTGTGACAGATTTTGTGTTTACACATGATAAATTATTTATTAAATTGTATACAGTGAATTTGGATTCTAGGGATATTTCCTATGAAATATAATACACATATGGTTGTAATGGAAGTGGTCTCACAGCATTTGGATCAATATAAAAATAATGGTTTATTTCTAAGTTGCATGAAATTTTGTTAGGACAGATTTGAGTATGTTGTCTTGTATGATTTTTAGTAAATCATGGTTTCATGATTTGGTAGCTAAATTGATATGGTATTTACTATACATCCAGAGGAGTTGCTCTGTAAAATTTCATGAAGATTGGATGTGTTTAGATAGCCCAATTGTCTTTTACAAATGAGGCATATGCTGTTGACAAAATTAATAAATAGTAAATGATAACTTTGACTTCGAGGATTTAATTCTAAAGTTAGGGTGAATGTTTTGAGCTATAAATTTAACATGCTTATCTTTTGATATGTCTAAATCATAGATTAATTTTGTGTAACTTGGTTCAAGGTTTAGTACTCAAAAGAGGGTTGTAAACCATTCTACTGCTTTTTCATGTTGCTATATGAGTGTATATGGTTATATGACCATGCTTAAAAGAGTTTATGTTTATGCACGCATTATTGCCTTAATCTCAAGCACATTTTGAAATGAAGTTGGCTCCTCTTGAGATATGATATAAATATGAGAATGTTGGTTTTCTTTAGTTTGGTACAACATTTGTTGATGAATGTATTTTGTGTTTGTGGAAACCTCGTTGAGGTGGGGTTAGGATTTCCTTAATTATAAGAGATGGGCCTTGAGGTAAGCGTGTAAGTTTATTCTAAGGTATAATTGATAGTAATAAGCTTTGATATTTGGTTTAGGTGTTACCAGTACCCAAGTCTGAACACCTTCGACTTTAGGCTCTCGGTTTCTCTACTTTCAGGTAAGGGATAAGTTATATAAGCATTTGGTAAGTCATGAAATTATTTTAAAGTGTATTATGCATTAAAAGGTTTTTGATTAGAGATATGGCATATAATCATGTTTCAGATAAAGATATGTTCATGAGCTTTCGAAACCTTACGTATATGATTTAAGCATATTGATGCTATTACTAATTTCCACGAACAGGATGTTTAAAGAAAATAATGAAAAATGCTATTATTGTGAAATGTTATGCAAACTGTGAATTTCAGTATGATGTATAAGTATGAAATGTTTTCGGGTTATGTCCTCTGGTGATTTGAACTCGGCAAGTAGGGGTTAAATTACTGGCTTTCCATAAAAAATCTTATCTGTTTGGCCATTTAAAGTAGAGGAAATGGGGGTGCCCGTAACTCTAATCTGAATAAGGCCTCTTCCCCAATGTGTACGGACAGCGGCGAGGAACAAAACCTTGAGGGGATGTGCTATCAGGCCTCCCAAAGAGGACAATATCATGCTCACCAGGGCACCCAAATGTGATGAGGCCTTCTCTGTCGTGCACATGCACCAAGTACAGACTTATCAGATACAAACTAACCAAGATGTTATGAACAGCTATATTATGTTATTGATCATGAAAGAATGATTTTGTTTAAATGCATTATGAAAATTTGAAAGCTCTCATGAAAAGAAGAAGTTTCTGATGAAAAGAAAAGTTGTTCTTTAAAAATAAAAGTTTCTGAAGTTTCTGTTGTGCTATAAAGATAAAACTTCTGATGAAAGTACAAGTTTATGTTAAAAAGTTATCAAATATCTGTTCTTTATGAAACGTTAAGTTTTATGACCATGAAGGTTATAATATTTTATGAGAAGAAGTTTATAAAGAAAAGTTTTCTTTTTCGGCAAGATGTTTCTAGTTTAAGACAAAGTTACCAATTATCTAATTTAAGTTAAAATAATTATTTTGTAATGAGAATATATATATATATATATATATATATTGATTTTAAACAATCAATATTATATTTGGTGACTTTGTAAGAAATGAAAGAAATTAAATTCGAAAGATTTTGGTAATATTATTCTGATAAGAAAAATGAGAACAATTATTTTCCTAGGAAAAGCGTATAAGTTATTATTATGAATAGTATAAAATACTATGCATGAAAATATGTTCCCCTATCTGAAAATTTATAAAATAAAATGATTTGATTTACATATATTCTTATTAAATTCTTGTGTATCTTACCCTTACTGAGCTGTGTAGCTCACCCCTTCTACTCTTTCAGTCAACAGGTTTTATTTTGGAGCAAAGGGAGCCTTAGTCAAGTTTTGGAAGGAGCTGGCTTTAGTTTTATATGTATAGATCCTAAATTAGCACTTTGACGTTTAGATTTGTAGTATGGTGTATTTTAGGATCATATGAAAGTTGTGTACCTTAAAATATTAAGAGATGTAATATGTGAAAGCGTGGAAATTGAATAACTGGTGGATTGTGTTATCCCTTGAAGTACAATGCATATGCTCTGAATATCAAGTGAAGTTATATCAAGAAGTAAAGAAACAAAAATGAAAAGAAAGAGGAAAGTTTTTGTAAAAAGTTTAGTTGGTTCTTATTAATACTAGGTTTAAGCTTGATATTAACATGCAGGTCATGATCACAAATCTAGGTGTACGATCGGGTTTAGGACATAACACTAGTTGTGTAAAATAGAAAAAATAGGTTTTTATACTAAAATAGAGGGAAAATTTTATACAGACTGATATGAATCCTCTAAGCGTTAATGCAACAATAGTAATTTAAAATTTGTTGCAATAGTAATTTAAAAGTGGTAAATTATTGTATCAATTGTAATTAGTGCAATAACTTATAATTTTTTGTTGCAATAGAGGCCTAAATACCTGACTACATTAAAAAAAAAAAAAAAAACAGTTATAATAACATAGAATGAAGAAATCATTTTAATAACTTGATACAAATTATTTTTATAATATATTACAACAAAAATCTTAAAGTGACAGCCTATTGTAATGAAGATATCATTGCAATAACTTGTATAAATGATTTTGAAATGACAAACATGAAACAATAACTTTGAATAAAGATATCATTGCAATAGCTTAACTTGAATTATTTTTATCAATTATTTGCAATCTATTGCAATAAGACAAGACATTTGTCCAGATACCAGGAAGTCTATAAGGGTATTGTGTATTTTTAGGAGACTCTCTAATATCTTGGAGAACCAAGAAACGGTATATACTTTCAAGATCTTCAGCTGAAGTTGAATATCAAGCAATGGTAGTCACCACCTGTGAAATTTTGTGGTTGTGGACATTACTCGAAGACTTGACTATAATGCATCCAAGACCTGTCTCTCTCTATTGTCACTACAACAAAATGTATTTTTAGTGATGAAAAAATTCGTCATTAAAAGTCCAGTTATTCGTCGCTAAAGACCTTTTAATTAGTGACGAAATCTACTAATTAGCGACAAAACTCATTTCGTCGTTGAAACCCTGTCGCTGAAAGTCTTAGTGACGAAAAATTTCGTCACTAAAAGTCCGATTTGTTTAAAAAAAAACTTTTAGCGACGAAAACGTTTCGTCGCTAAATGTTTTACTCGCTAAATGTTTTCCTCGCTAAAAACACTATTAAAACTATTTAGCGATGTAATATTTAGTGAAGAACAATTTCGTCACTAAAACTATTTTTGGGTACATATAGTGACGAAATTTTCTTCACTAAAACCATTTCTTACAAAATTCTGCTACATTTTGTGATGTAATATTTCATCACTAAAACAATTTTTTACTACTATATTTGTGACGGAAAAATTCATCGCTAAAACTTATATTCTGCTTTTATTTTTTTCATGATTTTGATATTAACCTGCAACCTGTTATTACATTATTAAAACCTCACATTTAATTAACACATTTATAAAAAAATAAAAATAAAAATAAAAGATTCATACATTCAACAAGTAAAAAATAAAAACAAGTATCCAATTCAAACTCCTTTGATACAATAATTGTTTGCAACATATACAATAACTCAAGATGTTTTATAACAATACAAAAAGTGTAGCATAATATAATTAGAACCAACGGAAGATGTCATCATATGTCTTCAAGTAATGCCAAAAGTTAATCCCCTAAAAGCCACCAATAAAAAATCTGCACAAATATAAAAACAATACTACATTAAAATCGTAAAGTAAAAACATTAACTATGTTATAAGAAACATTTCTAACAATGCATTAAGAGTAGCTATACCAATGAATTAAAATCATAACTCCTAATGTATAAATTGTAGAAAGAAAATATAGATTTTCAAGTGTAATATAATATAATTTGTTTCAAATAATGCATCAAAAAAAGTAGTCACACCATGTAGTGCGGTCAATTGCTAAAATAAAGTATTAACCAATAAGTTTTTTAACTTGAAGATGAACCACCCCCATAGGTAAGAGCGTCATCATAACCCTTGCTTCTCAAAAAGTTAAGAATATTCTTTTGGACCTCTTCTTGCTTAGCTCACGCTTCTTGGTTCCTAACTCGCTCCTCTAGGTCTGTAGCTCTTGCCTCTTTGAGCTCAATTATCTCATTTTCTAGCCAATGGATATACTCCACCGAGGAACTAGATGAGGTATTGGTTACTAGAGAAGAGGAATGTCTCATGCCAAGTCCTTTTACAATACTAGACTTCTTTTTAAAAACCAAGTTTGAGATCTCCTCTTGTGTAAGGGGAATTGCATTAGAATCTTGACAATGATCCTCTTGCACTTTAAGAATAGTTTCCTATCACTTGAAAGAGAGAAAGAAACAAACAATCACAACATTAATACTACATATGTTATAGCTTTACAAACATGATAAGGATGGAATGATACACAAATATATATATATATATATATATATGTCGCTTCATCCTCGTGGTGTATCCACATATTTGTATTTGGATTGAAATGAACATCTTTGAAAATTTTTGCCAATTTAGGAACTTGACCGCCATTATTATTTGTCTGATTAGTTAACATTCGAGTGTTAGATAGATATAGTTAATTAATCACAACATGTAATATACTAAGGTTTAAGAAAATGAAAAAAGCACGCACCTCCTCATCAACCCTAACAGTAAGTGCTTTTGTCTTGCATCTATATTTGCTTGAAGTTTTCTTCATATATTCAGAGTTCTTTCTTGATTTTTTTTCTAATAAAGAGCATTAGATATTTATTAGATCATAAATAAAACAGTATACATTTACTTCATCTAAGTATTAATCTAATCATTTGACAACATAATATAGTAAACATTGGATAATAATAATATACGCATAAATAATTTACTAACCATTCCTCATTGGTCCATTTTCCATCAATGAGTCCAGTCCATTTCTCAAGTGTGGCCTTCTCTTAAGGGTGGCTTCTTGCATAGTCAGCACCATGAGATTGTACGAGCTTTTTATAAGCCTGATGTAACTTGTTGGAGCTACAACTCAATAATCTTTCACATTTTGTATTTAATGCTTTCGTTACCAAGTTAAAATCTCCTTATAGCTCAAACTGATCTTGTAAAATGAAGTCTATATGTATTATAAAAATATTATTATATGAATTTAATATGCTTAATAACAATAAAGACGAGTTAAACATTATCAATGTAAATTTACCGCGATATTTTGAAGCACCACATCTCTAGTAGCAACATCAATACTTTTCCAATTTTTCACATTGTAAATGGACAAATTACTTCGCACTTTTACGCCAATTTGATTGAAAAGCTTGTACGTATTCTTCCCAACAAGAGCAACATACTCTGTAGCTATAATTATTGGCAGCTTACCACTTTTTTCAATAAGTGCTCGTACTGCTATACCACGTGTTGTTCCACAAGTAATTCTGCTAGTTGGTCTTATTTAAACATTATTAGTGTTAAAAAATTATACATTCCATGTACATTATAGCTAAATTAAGTGAAGTATAATCTCAATAATTAAAACAAGGTGCAGTTGTAATTAAGTATGTTCTATGTAATTACCAGTCGTGCTAGTTAATGCGCCGGTAGCCTGCGCCTCTACATTAGAGAACTTTGGACTGGAGGATTTGCTTCAGGAGGTGTTTCCGTAGATTGGACCATATATTGGACCATAGATTGGACTACCAGGATAGATGTCTCACCTCGTGAGTGTGTATGTCGTCCTGGTGCCATCTGTAACTAAAAAACATACATATAATGGAACAACAAAGTTATTATCTAATGTAATAATTCTAATAACAATAACATCTATTGTAGCAAACAATACATCGCATTTATAGTACTTTATGGATTAAAGAATTAGATGACTCATCATCATCGTCATCGTCACCAATAAGTGGTACATAATTATCATCTACACAACACTAGCTCTAATTCTTTTCCCTTTTGCACAATTGGACTGAGCAAAATCCTTTAGAGAAGTTGAGCTGTACTTCAATCCCAAAGCATCAATTCTCTCTTGGTTTTGCCTCATTCTATCCAATCTTGTCATCTCATACCTTGGTATATTATGAGTATATTCGGCCTTTTTAGGCATTTTTTGAAACTATGTATTTACATGAAAGATAAGTACAATTGCTACTAACTTAACATATCATAGTCCACACCATTATCGATATCAAGCAATTCACAAGTGCAAAATTTGAACACAATTGCTACTAACTCAACACAACAAATGACCACATCAATCTCCATATCAAGTTCAAGATAAGTACAAAACAAATAAGTACAATTACTACTAACTTTACATATCATATTCCACACCATTATCCATATCAAGCAATTCACAAGTGCAAAATTTGAACACAATTACTACTAACTCAACACAACAAATGACCACATCAATATCCATATCAAGTTCAAGATAAATACAAAACAGATAAGTACAATTACTACTAACTTTACATATCATATTCCGCACTATTATCCATATCAAGCAATTCACAAGTGCAAAATTTTAACACAATTGCTACTAACTCAATACAACAAATTACTACATCAATATCTATATCAAGTTCAAGATAAGCACAAAACTTTAAAACAATTGCTATTTATCCAAGCATAAAACTTTAAAACAAGCATAAAACATTTAAGACAATTGTTATGAACTCTACATATCATAATTCATATCAAGATCAACATCAGGTATGTCGTGCTCTTCATTTTGATTAGCGTCTTTTGAAGTTCCACCTTCAGAAACAACCTCAGTTTCAACATCACTCATACATTACTCAATAATATTGTCTTCAACATTGATAGCAACCACATCAACAATTGCTTTTTGTTGGAATGCGTCACTATCTTCTATATTATCATTGGATTCTCCACCCCCGACTTCCAAGACATCAAATACTCCCCTATTTTAGACCCATTAGCCTTCTAAGCAATATTTGAAATGGGTATTTAGGCAAAGTTGTGTCAAATATAAAGAATTGGGAATCCATGGCTTTTATGCA
This sequence comes from Lithocarpus polystachyus, assembly GCA_033629205.1. Classification (NCBI taxonomy): domain Eukaryota; kingdom Viridiplantae; phylum Streptophyta; class Magnoliopsida; order Fagales; family Fagaceae; genus Lithocarpus; species Lithocarpus polystachyus. The sequence continues at coordinate 31,548,545 of CM066162.1, forward strand.
ACACGACCCATGTCAACCGGGAATTCTCAGATGTATTATACATGGATTCCACTTTAGCATTTCATAGAATTTGAGAGACTTACCGGCAGCAAGAAGAAGGAGAAAGAGCTCTTGTCGTGGGTCTATCTGTGACGGCAAGGTCAGAGCAGAGAGCAAGCTGTGGCGGCGACGGCGAGCTAAGGTGAGGTGGCAATTTGGATCGAAGAGAGTGAAGGAAAGAGAGATCGGGTGAGTGGGAAGTGAAACAACAAAAAGAGTGGGCTGAATGTGATATTAATATAAAACTTTCAACGACGAATTGTATTTTGCCACTATAGGTTACCTTTAGCAACGAACTTAGTCTTGTCACTGATAATGATACGGATTCTTATCATTTTCTTTTTAGCGACAACTTATTTTCGTCACTATTTGTCACATTCAGTGACGAAATTTTTTGTCGCAAAAAACTTAACATTTTAGCAACGAAATAATTCGTCGCTGTAGATGAATTTAGTTTGGCGCCCATATTTTCATTTGGCGCCCTTAGTTCAACACAACATATAGCGACGAAATCTAATTTCCGTCACTATATGGTACTTTTTTGTGATGAAAAAATTTTCCCCACTAAAATTCATCACTGGAAATACATTTTGTTGTAGTGTGTGATAGTCAAGCAACTCTGCACATAGCTACAAATATTGTATGTCACAAAATAACTAAACACATAGAGATACACTACCATCTTATGAGAGAAAAATACAAGCCAAGTTGATTAAAACCATCCTAAGGGAGTGTTAAGAGTTGGTGTAAACACAAGTGTAGTTGATCCAAGTGTAGATGCAAAGTAATACAGATGTAGAGTTGTGAAGACAAGTTTTTACTGAAACTGCTATCTACCTAAGCTACAAGTAGCTTTCATTATTTTAGCTTAATAGCTTGATATATCACAGTAAACAATAGGAAAATATAAATTTAATCATTTGGCTATTATTTTAGCACTGGATTCAAGGTCCAAACCCGTTGTATTATCCTAGTCACACCCCAACTCATCATTGGCATGGTATTGTTCTTTTATGGAGTGCCACATAGACTCATTAGTCATAGTTTTAAAAGTCCTCATAGCAATTAGAGTTCAAGATCTCCAAATACAGCACAAGACCTCCCTTTACCTAGGCGATAGGACTTGGCCAGTATTTGGTCCTCTATCACCTCACCCCACTTAAAAGCTCCTTGGGCCTTTTGAGTTCCCACAATTAAGTCCCAAGCCTAATGTATTATCTTATTCCAAATTGTTGTAAGAGTTCTAATGTTAATCCTCATTTTGTACACTTACAATGGGTGCCTACCATGTGTTTGGGTTTTCCTAACCATCAAGAAACTTGCTTCTAGGTTGTAATTGCCCTCCCTACGAGCTCACCTTTTGGACATACCAAGGAATAATGGGTTGCATGACTAATGATTGAGAAATAAGCCTTAAAAGGTTGTCATGGTCCAAAAGGGGTAATGAAGAGCCCTATTTATAGAGGATTAGATTGGGTTTATCTTTTTTTTTGTTTTTAGGAAAGATATTGGGCTTATCTAATGATGATAATTCATCGGATAAACCTAGATATATAATGAATATAAATCTTTTGTTCCATTTTTTATGCTTCTTCAATCACAATTGCTTTTCTAAAATTTGAAACCTGATTTAATTAAGAAAACTGTTATGTCTACAATATTTTCACAACACTTTTATAATAAATCTTAAGTGACAGATTGTTACTAACTATTATTAGTAGACAAAAGAGTAAATTTCAATAATAAGTTCAAATTAACAACTTATCACTTAGGATGTGTTATGAAAATTTTGTGAATATAGACATAGTACTTCTCTTTGATTAATTATCCACAGTTTGCTGGAGGACACGTACTGGATCTAAAGTATGTTGAGGCATGTTAAGTTGAGAGTATCTAAAACAATTATGCAAAGTCCAAAAACTTGACATGAAGAAGACTTCTATTTGACTAATGATCATCCCCACAAAGTAAGTCATCCAAATAACTGGATGTCTCCGATCTAGAGAGATTCAGCCAAGTTCTACTCCGGGAACTGGCGACTGAACCCGTGAACTAAGCGTCGCGATCCTTTTTGTCCTATCAATGTGTGAGGCTCGATGCTAAGTTCATGGGGATCTCCCACCTTACTATTTTAAATTTAATCAAGTAGTGATGGAAAAAGATAATGTGTTTGATTATGCATGGCAACTATTCATTGATTTAAATTCATAGTGTATGTTAATGAAGTATCTAAGATTGATTTTACCGTGAGTGACCTTCTACTTAAACCAATAAAATGGTACTTCGTACGATGCACACGACCTATAAAAATATAAAGTCATTGTTTCTATTTGATAATTTTACTTATAAAATTTAAGTCGAAGAATGGAAGTATCTGATCTACAAAACTAAAACCAAGTAGGCTTGTGGTCCAAAAGATTAAAAAAATTGAGAGGGGGGGTGGAGTTTGAGAAAGGGATGTGCAAGTATTGTCTAATGTATAATGTGGGAGAGAGAAGAGGGAATCCATGTGAGGACTGAGTTATACGAAATATGTACAGGAAGATTTGCCAGCTTGCTCTCATTTATTTTATGTATCTTGGAGATGTCACTATTTGACAACTTTGGATTTATGCTAATAAGATAAACCACCCAATTCATAATACAAGGGGGTTGGAGGTTGGAATTCTTGCCCTCCATCAAACCTAAGCACCTCTCTCTCTCTCTCTCTCTCTCTCTCTCTCTCTCACATATGTTTCAAACCGAATAAAAATCATCTATCCACTTTGAGTGTTTCATATTATTTTCCACCAATTACACCATGAATATTGCAAGTCCATATTCCCTCCGACAAAAAATATATATCTAAAGAAAAAATAAATTTTAATTTCCACCAATTAGCTAGCTTATTTCCTTCAAATGATCAAATAAATAGTTAATTCAATCAAAGTCACTTGATTCTCAATTGTGTCAATTATCCTTTTTTATTTTTGTCTTTTACTATTTATTAAGATTAAGAGGCTGCCATAAATGGAAAGAACAAAGTTATTTTATTGTGAGTGCATGGATTTCAGTTAATTTAATTAGTAAAATTTATCGTTACTGAATAAAAAAATTAGACTCAAATCTGACCTATATAAAAAGGAAATTCGTCATCATGGAATGAATATCAAAAATTCAAATCATATGGTATCATAAATCAAAGGTTGTCCAGCTGTGAAGATGAAGGAGGTTGCAACTATTAATGTTGATTTTCTTTCAAAAGTTGATGGCTTAACTTACTTCCACAGTTACATAAAAAGAATAGGCGTAATACTCACAATCATTAGCCTTAAGATATAATAATTTATTGGGTATTCTATTTATTTTAGAAATGCCTACCCTATATTCCCTCTAATTGCTTTCTAACAAAATGTGTTATAATTAAGCTTCAGCATTTGACCCCATTACTCATATTTCTCCAATGGCAATGGTACTTCTGGACCCACTATCACCGTTAGTGGCATGTTACTTCGTCAACTAGCTAGGACAAGTTATTGATATTTTATGAAAAATTAACTTACTGCTCTTGAACTCTTTTATTGAATATTGGCTTATTAGTTGGACAATTAAATTAGGTTTAAAGTCAAAGGAATAATAACTTAATTGTTAGGCTAACACTCTTGTCAATCATTGAAATGGAACTGACCTTAAATCATTTTTACAATATTAACCAACGAAATTAAAGGAGCAATTAAGGTTTCATTTTTGACAAATCATGAATGGAATCATTTCATGTCATTGTCGTTTTCTACAGGAATAAGGATATATATATTTATTCATTCAGCCAAAAAAAAAAAAAAGGGATATATATTTATTCTTTAGAATAAAGGAAAAATTGTAATTTTTAACCAAAAATACTAAATTTTGATTCAACCGACTTCTTTTTTTTTTTGAAATATTAAGCTCTGTTTGGGTAGCGTTTTGGGCGTTTGGGTTTTTTTTTTTTTTTAAGTCCAGCGCGTTATGCACTATTCATTGACCATGAACAGTGTATTTAGGACAATGAACAGTGCATAATACTATAACAAACAGTAAAAAAATAATTTTTTTTATTTTTTTCAGTTTTCAATTTTTAACAAATAAACAGCATCCAAACGCATTCTATACATAATTTCATATGCCAGCTATAAAATGGGGTGAAAGAAACAAGAAGTATAAAATCACGTGGGACAGTACTAGTGACTTTTATTACAACTATTCTGTGCTTAACGCCTTCTTATCAATGATTATTGATCAAGCACAACACAAACTTTTTGCTTAAACTTTATTTCAGGACCCAAAGGTTTTAATCATGATGAGGCAAAGAAGAAAGAAATTAACACAAACCATCTCACAGATACAACAAAACACATATAAATTCAACTCAATTTGGGCTAATATATTAAGAGTACCCCCAATTATTTTCTTCTCATGCTCAAGGAAATAAATTTGTAGGAAACTTAAAAAGAAACATATTTACTTACAACTTTTGGAGGGTGTGTAAAATACAATTTCATTTTTAGTACAAAGATTTCTCACTCCATCATAAATTTTTTTTCTCGAGAAGCAAACGGATCATGACCTCATGAATTGTGGAATCCCGATCTGCCATTATTATACACAGACCGAAACACACAAAAAAAGGAGTAATTAAAACTTATCCACAAAACCAATAACCCCACGTACATTAATCAAAGCCGGCCCCATTGCATGATTGAACCCACTTTGGTTATCGCTGGAAAAAAAAAAAAAAGAATTTTTAGTGTTAAAGACTGTACTAGTCTTCTGAGATGCTCTCAAGATGAGGTCTCCATACTCCAACTCTGCCATTTCTACGATCTCTACGTGAGGATTTCTTTTCTGATATGACATTCTCTAGGTAACGATCATTGTCTTCTGAGACATCATTGTTGGTTTGACACTTTTTGCTCTTCTTGGAGGACTTGTTGCCACTCTTTTTCTTTTCTGGAAAAGAAGATGAAGGGATCAAGAAGTAAATGCTTCCTCTCTTGAGCTCAGACTCTGGCGAGAGTATTAAGATTTTGCGTACAACGCCTTGAGAGCATGGTTTGCTTAGGACATGATTTGGGTTTGCCTTAAGGATCTCACCAGCAGTGATTGGACCTGTAAGCTCTTCTACGTAGCCATTCAAATGGACAATGCGGATCAAGTCAAGAGCTCCACAAGGAAGAACACAAGCCAAGCAACACCTTAGACTGTTACCCATGACTATGGATTAATTTTCTCTTTTTGTGTGTGCGCGAAACTGATCGAATTTGGGAAAACTCTTTGTGATTGTGAGTTTTGACTCTTTTTCTTCTTTCTTGGTATGATGAAAATGAAATATGAATGTGACCAAAGGGTGGACAATGTTTTATATATATATAGGAACAACCGTACTCATACGAACACAAAGTAGAATGTAGTATATTATTATAATGGATTGCAAATGACCAAAGTATCCTATGAGTGATTTTCAAAATATTGGATTTGGTCTAAATATGATGCCCTTCCTTCTAAGTATAATCTAATTAACTTAAGCCGCCTCGTAATGCTAAATGACTGCAATTGTAAATAATCTTTAAGACTAGTGGGGTTTATTTTATTGTTTAATTTTACTTCAAATATAATATTATATACATGGAAATGAAATTTCCCACGTGACATGCATGGAAGCTTATAGTCTATAGAGGCGGACTATATTGTTTACTTTTTGACACATTTCTGGGAAAGCAGTTATTTATGTCACATTTTTGTTATGGTATCTCAATTCATATTACATTTTAATTCACATGACATGCATGGCAGCTTCTAGTCTATATATAGAGGCGGACTTTATTTTTTACTTGTTGACACATTTCTAGGAAAGGAGTTATTTGTGTCACATTTTTGTTATGGTGTCTCAATTCATATTACATGCATGTTCATAATACAAGGTAATTTTCCCAAAAAATAATAATAATACGAGATAGGGTAATAAATTGCTAGCACTAGTCGAATTATGAAGAGCGTAGCCTAGCTTGTAGCCTTATTATTAATTAGTGATTATTGTAGCCTTATCATTTTCTTATTATGATATGAGAAGGTTTGGAAACTTTCAAGATGTTTATCAAAAAAACAACCAAAAAAAAAAAACTTTCAAGATGGGGTTAGGGACTTAGGAGTGCTTATTGTACATTATTTACCAGTATTATTTTATTCCTCGATTTCTTATTTCAAGTAATCAACCGAGAGTTATTTTTTTAAAACACAAAAAACAACACACCATTTCCTATACACTGACACCTTGGTTTATTATAATATGCATCCAAGTGTTGCCAATGGAACTGAATTGTAAGTATTAAACAAGTATCACAAACTATTAGTGAAGGAAGAAAGTATCACAAACGGACAACAAACTCGGGCCTTATTCACCAAAAGGTAAAATGAACTCGAGCTTGTTGCACTGAAATTAAATAATACTAATAACAAACAAAAGAATACTAGGGTAAATCTATTCTTTTAATATTCAATGTCATCGGAATTGGCGCAATATCTTAAGTTGACAATAAACTATTTGTAAATGGTAGAATGAAACTGCTACCGTAAGAAATTGGGTCCTAAACAATGGACGAAGGAGCCATATTGAAACCTTTGTTACTAAAACAAATATAAAATAAAACAAAAGAACTCCGACAAGTACAAAGTTTGACAACAAACTTATTTATAGTTTAAGGTTACAACTCTATTCAATATTTTTTTTTTATATTGGACGTGAATTTTAATAAATCTATCATTAAATTATATATTCTTCTTATGTCCTCTGTATTAATAAAACTTTCAGGGTTAGCAAAAAAAAAATATTAATAAAACTTTCAGAAGAGTAAAGATCAATAATTATGTCATCAATCAAATGTTTAAATTTCAAATTTTTGTAATTTAAAATTATGCATAAAAACTAAGCTTATTGATTGAATGGTAAATAATATTCGATTGGTATAAAATTTAACATGTGTGTTAAGAATATAAAGAAAATGCAATTCAAATAGTTAAATTTTCAAAGTATGTAATCATATTAATTTTATTAATTGGAGTTGTAGTCATATTAACCAAATTTGTAGCCAAACTTTATTACCACGTAAAAATACATGCTATTAATAACAAGTCTTTTTTTTTTCTTTTCCTCCCTACTAAATAACAACCTCACATGGAAAAATACATAATTATTCAATATCTCAAAAGTACAACTTTTTTTTCTCTGTACTAAATAACAACCACGCGTGGAAATAAGTAACTATTCAATATGCAAAACTAAAATAATTAATTCAGTTTTCAAAACTCAAAAGTACAACCATATGAGATTTCTAATTCTCACATATTTTATGTCACTAATTAAATTTATGATATGATCTACCGTAATAATGCCATTACCTCATCATGCTAAGAGTTTTTTTAATTTAATTAGTTCCTCTTAAATACAAGATTTAGGGTTCAATACCCGCCTACAGGTGTCTTCGTCTGATAATAAAGAACTATCATCAGAAACAGACACCATAAGTTGAAACTCTCCCAAAAATACTATTAAATATACTTTTTTTTTTCTCAAAAAAAAAAAGTTCCTCTTAATATCTCTGAATGAACGTCCAAATTCAAATTTATCATCCCAATTTAAAAATAAAATTAGTTTTTACAGTCTTATGTAAAGATAGTTTTTTGTGTTTTCAGTATTTGATAGTATCAAAAAAAAGTAATCAAAAGAAAACTATTTTTGGTCAACATAAAAAGTAAAGCTTAATTTTAGAGATTGTTTTTCACTAAATATTTTTGAAAAACAACTCTATCTCACAATAGGCTAAATAAGAGAAGTTAGAAGATTGTTTTTTAACTCATTTAAGGTTACTACCAAACATAGAAAAATTTGGTAATTTTATTGAAAAATCTTTTAGAAAAATGACTCATTTTCTAAAAAACTTTATCACTAAAACAAATATAGCCTTAAGAAAATTACTTCATCATTATTCACTGTATTGGAAGAGTGGAACCAATTGACGGCAAGGCTATTTTTGGCAAAGCATGGAAAATTAAGCATTGATCAATAAATAGAGCATTCTTAAAAAAAAAAAAAATACTAAATAAAGTGCTAACAATAATTTAATCAATCTTAGGCTTTTAATGTGCCTTTCACAACATGACCCCATGTCAAGTCATCGCGAATATAGGCATCGCCGCATCGTATAACAGTAATACTTTTAAAAGTTTGGATTACTTTAATTTGAAGTAAGTAAATAAATATAATAAAATGAAATAAAAAAAATCTGGCTTCGATTGAAAATAATTGATTAGGTACGGAATGGAAATTGTAGAGTACAAGACTACATGTGGGAGTTTTATTTCTATTCTTTTTTTCTTTTTCTTTTTTTGCTGGGTTTTATTTCTATTCATTATATCTCGCCCGCAGTGAGGACATCCATTATCCATAGCTCAAAGTAACATCTCGTACGACCCATCTGGCAGGCCTGATTTTTTTTTTTTTTCAAAAAAAAAAAAAAAAAAAAAAAACAAGCCAAACCAAACAAACAAACCTACAGTTTATGTTCTTTTATCTAACAAAACAAGTTAAGTGATTCTCAAAAAAAACAAAACAAAACCAGTTAAGTTTAATCCCAAGTTTAGGTTTGACTATTAAACAAACTAAAATTAAACATAATTTGTAAAGAACTCGTGAGCATGACATTCGCTTAAAGTATATATATAGTTTTACACATATATAAAAATATACTTATATATACTTGAGATTAGAATGCGTAAGTTTGTAAATAAATTTATGATATATCAAATTACTATTTGTAAAAAAAAATACTATTTGTAATTTGTAGATAATATAAATTGTCTATTTTATAATCAAAATTAACTCAAATAATAGAATTTCAATTATAGTTTAGTTATTAATTATTATAATAAACTAGTTGCTAACCCATGTAATGAGGAAAATTTTAATTAAAGTATTTATATACCTATATATTTAATAAGTATTAACTAATGAAGTGTAACTTAGAGAATTTGTACTGTAGAAAATAACTTGATTTAATTAGAATTATTTTGAGAAGATAGATTCTTTAATCAGGATCTATTTAGTGTTGGGTTAAGTTACTTTATCCACAAAAACTAAATTCTTTTCTTTTCTTTTCTTTTTTTGAGAAATACAAAAACTATATTCTAATTAGTTTCAATTAAAGTTTTTTTTTAGTTTAAAATAACATAATTTAGCACCATTTGTAGGTTTAGACATCTCATTTTTCCAACTAAGAGTTCGCTCACAAATCAGTAAAATAGTAATTTCACCATTACAGGGTAATACTATCATCTAAAACTGCTAGATGAGCAAGTAATCAATTCAAAATTACATCAAAGTTCATAATGATCAAAATGGCATACTAGATGGTAAAATGAAACCCCTGGCTCAAAAGATCAATCCATATGAAGTTTCAACGATTAATAAGTGTTCTTAAAACTTATAGTTAAATCCATGTGATTAAAATTAATTAAGGGTCATGCTAACGAGTGCCTTTAGAATATTGGTTAATAATTTATTTTAAAAAAGTCTTGACATCACTTTCATGGGAAATGAAAAAAAACTGTCAAAACATTAATTGCTTTTTTTTTTCCTTTCCCATAAAAACTTTCTTTAAATAGATTGTTAACTAATGCTCTAAGGGTATTCGTTAGCATTTTCCATTAATTAAATTTGAATAGTTCTTGAATGAATTGATCTTAATTAATTAGATTTCATTGGAGTAAAAGGAAAATTATTGAATATTCTGGGAGTACCATAAATGCGAATTTTCTTCTCTCACATGAATTGTGGGTCCTACCATAAATTTAATTAATGTAATTCACAGTTATGTGAAAGGAGAGAGTACGCATTTATGGTATTCCGAGAGTAACTAATAATTATCTGGAGTAAAAAGAAGTTCAATCAACAATCAAATACCTCCAAGGCACAACTTTTCATCCAAACAGAGAATAACTCATGGATCAACAGGAGGGAAGGGCACCAGCTTTTCTTCAAGAACCGAAAATATTTAAACCCTAGTAGTTTTTTATACTACTTTATTTTAATTACAACATGCTTCAATCTGATGACATGGGGTAAATATTCACATATGCGACTTTATCAAAAATTGACATGATAAAATACAAGATGATGAAATGATATATGTGATGAGCACGTGTTAGGATTAAGTCATGATCATGACATGGATTTAATATACAAAATTGTTTTGATCAAATGATGAACTTGACTTTTACTTTCATATGATGAGTGATAAGATTGAATGATTATGACATGAACGGATGTATGTTGTGCATAACATGATATGACTATAAAATTCTAGAAGATCAACTTTTGAATTGAACAAAATGAGTGTCTAACACTTTACCATTTCATAACCTAGTTAGCTTACGAAATTGGATGTCAATTTCTAAATGTTTCATCTATGTAATTTTTGTTTTTTATATTGTAATAAGGAAACAAGGCGATTTAATTTCCTTTTTCTTAAAGTGTATCTATAGGAACAAAAGTAGTGTAATCTTTCTTTTAAGATTGTAACTAGGACCAAAGTTATGTACTTTTGGTTTTAGTTTCATTCTTGAAACAATTATGAAAATTTAACTATCATTTAATAAAAAATTTTTTTTTTGAAGTTTTCTTTATTTTCCCTTTTAATTAAATTAAGTGGTAATTCTATTATACAAAACCTTCAATCTAGGGGTAAAGCATTGTCAGTTGAATGTTCATTTTGAGGACTCAATCGCACCGCTATTTGAGATGTGGTTTTACAGTAACACAACTAATTAAAATCCCAATTTAGATCTTAAATCTTACATTTTATGATCTAAAATTTCAAGATGATTCAAACCTTTAAGTAAAATCTAAAATGTGTAGGAATTTAGCAAGATCCAATATGGAGTGCAGGATCTGGTAAGATCCAAATTTTTTTTACGATCTATAATTTTTTTTTTTTTTCTATATTTACATCCACATTTATAAAAGGAATTGAGGGTTTAAAGTCTACTTAATGTTTTTTAAATTTGTTAGAACCACTACCTTTTTGAGAAGGAATAGATTAAGTATGGATTCCAAATTGATCATAGTATATATTTGATATTAGAGTTGACTGAAAATATGTTAATTTTTAGCTAAATCTATTCTACTCTATTATTCTCCCTTCCTCCCCCTCAATTCAAACAGACTAAAGCTCAATAAAGAGGGACTTGTACATATTGATCTTCATTGGCAAAACTTATAATCAACTACAATAATTCTTTCATGTACACTAGTAAAGAACCTTGTGTTTGTTGACCTCTTTCAAGACAGAGCATTTGAATAGTAGACACCCATTACAAATTAGCAAGTGATGAATGTTATTACCTATTGATGGAGATTGGTTAAGAGAGAAAATTATATTTTTGGGTAAATTTCATTAACTACCCCTGAGATTTGGGCAAATGCCAAGCAAGTCCAAAACTTTTTAAAACTAACAAATTTGATCCTTGAGCACAGTTTAGTCCTAAACGGTGTCAAAAAGGATGTTACTCACTCTCTAACTCTCTTTACTCTCTTGTCTCTCATCTGCTGTCCCTCTCTCATGGATCTCAGACCAAAAATTGAAACCCACAGAATCATCCCTAAGCCCCTTCACATACTCCACCATTGGATCACAAATTTGTTCAGCCAAGTCATCCATTAGGTCCTCCACACCACTCTCCACTAAGCCTAATACCATGGCAATGTTCTTGAAGGCGATTAAGAGGAGCTTAAGGGACGTCGGCGATGGTCTCCGCAGTGGACGTCGGCGATGGTCTCCACAAGGTTGTTGCGGCAAGAGTTGCTTGCTAGTTGCCACCACGATCTGCTTTGAATCTTGGTTTCTCTACTCTATGGTTGTGGATTGGCTTGGGTATTTGTTGGGTTTGGTTGCTATGTTTGATTTGGTATTTTTCTATGGGTTGGTTTTCTTTTTTATTTTTGACATGGTGGTGGTAGTTTCTATTTGGGGGTCTCATTGATGATGGGTTTAGGTTTGAGAAGAGTTGCGTTTTGATGAAATTTTTTGTGTTTCTAGGTGCGGGCTTATGAACGATGTGTGTGTTGTTTGGGTGATGTGTGTTTCCTATTTATGTGAACAATTCTTTGTGGGTATGAATTCAAACCTGGACTCTCTTTTGCTTAGATGTTGTTTGTGTTTAAATTTGGTGGGTGTCCTTTCAAATCTGCATGGCTAGATGGCTGGAATTGGTTTAGTGTGGTTTGGTTTGGCCGTGGGATTTTAGGTTGGTTTGATTTGGGTGACTGTGAGCGTGGCTTTGTAGCGATGGTGGTGAGGTACTGAGGTGGTGGTTGTGGTCTCAACTAGTAGACCTGTGGTTGTGGGGATTTTGTTTTTGGTTCTGAGATAGAATGAGAGAGGGGCAAGAGAAGCAACAAAGAAGAGAGAGTTAAGAATGATTAACGTTCTTGACACCATTTAGGGACCAAATTGTGGTCAGGGACCAAGTTAGTTAGTTTTAAAAAGTTTTGAACCTGTTGGGTATTTACCCAAATCTCAAGGGTTGTTAATGCAATTTACCCTATATTTTTTATATTTTATGTTGTTTTCTCCTTTCTAGTGGAATTAGAATTTATTTGCTTTTCCAAGTTGAGTTGAAATTCTTTTCCTACATGAATTAGGAATTTAATTTTTTTTTTCCTAGTTCAATAGTTTTTCCTTTCTCAAGTAGAAGTAAGTTTATTATTTCTTTTTCTAAAAGAAATAGAAGAAATTTTACATATATACTTTTTATAGGGAAGTGCATTGTTGTTATGTGGTTATAAATACAAGTTTGTTTTGAGAGGTTTTCTCTATTGTTTTACCTACCAGCCTAATATTTTTATAGAACTTAATTTTTGTGAGAAAGTTGTAATAATTGTGTGTTACAGATTCTACTTCTATACACCTATACTGCATCACCTATCCACTCTTGGGTATGTTCACAACCTAACACCCTTGATTTCCAACTTTAAAAACCAAAAAAATATAGATATTAAAATGGTGATTGTAAAAAAAATATATTAGTGTGGCAATATGATAAGAATAAAAGGTCAAAATTTTCAATGTATATTATTCTAAAGATTTGCAAAGAGGTAGAAAAAGATTACTTTGTGGGGTTTAATTACCATAATAGGAAAAAAAATGAACCAATATTAAACATGTAATCTAACTTAGAGATTAGCTCAATCTCAATTCATGTTTGAAATAAAATTAATTATGAATTTTCATTACTTGGTTCATCTTTTTTACAACTCTTGATATACGATGCTTTGTCAAACTTAATTTTTATTGCTACCCATAGATGTAGGCTATTATTAAACCACATAAATCTTTGGTGTTCTACTCTTTTGTGTGATTGTGTTTTATTTTTTATTTTTTATTTTTTTTGGATTTTCTTTATTATCACTATATGTTTTGAAAATATCAAGATTAGCTCAATCTCGATTCATGTTTGAAATAAAATTAATCAGATTAATTATGAATTTCCATTACTTGGTTCATCTTTTTTACAACTCTTGATATACGATGCTTTGTAAAACTTAATTTCTATTGCTACCCGCGGATATAGGCTATTGTTAAACAACATAAATCTTTGATGTTCTACTCTTTTGTGTGATTGTGTCTTTTTTTTTTTTTTTTTTGGATTTTCTTTATTATCACCATATGTTTTGAAAATATTTCTCAAGCACATAATATTTTTACAATAAATCTCATGTGAAAATGCTATTCAAAAGCTCTTTCCTACAATATTTTTTCAAGAATGTAAATGTAGCTTTATTACTTGCCCAAAAAAAAGAAAGAGATAACTGCTTAGTTTTCCAGTTTTTATACCAAAGTAGAGGTTTACCTAAAAATAAATAATAATAAAAAGAAAAAAGAAAAGTTAATTTCATCCCAGGGCAGTGCCAAGATTTTGTTGTTCGGTGTTCAAGATAACTACTATACTATCTGGCTGATAAGTTCAATAGTCGATGCTCTCTGTCTCTTATGCTCTGTACTAAATTCCGAATAGTCTTAGCTGTCTTCAACAACGTAGTTCTCTATGTGAATATGTGTTTTTTTTTTTTTTTTTTTTTATGAGAAAGCTGAATTCATATGTTGAATATGTGTGAAGTTTCATTATGCAAGATCATAAATACGTAAGTAGCTATTGAATAATGAATAATCAAATTCTTCACGCGGTTCCTAAACGAACCGAAACAATTTTAATTCAAGGTCTGCAGTATTTATTGTTTGGCACCCTGGACTCCGCAGGAGTAATATATAGTATCTATCAGTATGATCACTATTCACAACTGCAAACATAAATATATTACCTCTAAAAAACTATTAAAGAAACAAAGAAAAACAAATGTTAACCAAAAAATGAGCATGAACATACACATTTATTTAAAAATATCCACACAAAAAATATGAAAGAAACTCATTTAAACTAAATTGATGTAGTAGAAACTGAAAAAGTGAATAAAATTATGGCAAATGAGCATTTAATGCTCCTTAAACAAACCTAATAAAAAGCTCAGGTCGGTGTGACTTGTGAGGAGTGTATGTTCATGTTCAGAATCTTTATTTTTTTACTTTACAATGATCTTTCTTATTTAATTATCCAATAGCAGTGGACACATATACAAATACAAAAAACTAAACTAGTTAATAAAACATTTTACCTATTTTAGTGTTAGTGTACTTGTGAGCTCGTGTGTGCGAATAAACCCATTATTGAAATGCCACCGGTGCACAACAAGGGACGAAGCTTCGTGCTTGACGCGGAGGTTTCGGGCACCGACCATATACAATGGAAATCTGAATATTAAGGTTTTAATCAACAAGCAACAAAATAGTATCAATTATGGCAAAAAAGAAACGCACGAGGTGTGCCAATACGATTCCTAATGTGATATCAGATTGAATCTAAACAAAACGAAGATGAAAAAAAAAAAAAAAATCCCATAATTGAATAACATGGGGTTGAGTCTGTCTTTACACTAAATCCAAGGTGTAAGCTTGCATTTTTTTATGTATTTCTCATGGAATATCATCATTGGTATTAGAGTATGATTGAAGCTCTAACTCTCTACCGTGGTACTTTTCTACTAAGCCTAATCTTTTCGTACTTGCTCCACCACAACCCACCCCCACCCGCGTCTATGGGTTCCACTATAATTAATTATATATGATGGATCATGACTTTTTAAGTGGTTATTATCTCTAGGTACAGTGATCAAATTCATGTTCACAATTTGTCTTGAACCCTACGCTTTCCCTTATAGCTGGCACTCTGAGATTGTTGCTCAAAAGTTAATTTGATATCAGGTTAAATTAAACACCATGCCAATTCAGTGTATCCAAGTTATGGTCCAATAAGCAGTACATAGAATCTGAATTATACGAAGTCATTGAGGAGTAACATGTTCATTTAATTAAAGTGTGAACATTAAAGTAACTTCCTTAGATAAATATTAGAGTCCTCCTTATCTGAAATAGATTCATTTCATAGTCTAGATTAATATTATCAAAAAAAAATATTATATTTTTTTTTTTAGTTTCAAAAAAATATATATTATATTATTTAAAATTTAAATAGCATGACATTTTATATATTATAAGTTTTCAAAAATAAAATCATAACCAAGAAATATACTCTCTCAATTTCAAATAAAATGGAGACAATCAAGATCATTTTAAAATTACCATAGGGTCAAGGATTAGATTATTATTTGGGGTTTTTGGAACGCTGGTATAACACATACAGACAACTGAAATAATTCTTTGGGCTTGCAAGGAAATATCTAACATGAATATAGTATTATAGCATCCAATGAAAATGATAAAACGCGTGGAGTAAAGATTAACGTTTTGGTTTCTTTCTCTTGGAAGGTCACCAAATTTTGTGAATGGACCCCTAGAGAATTAGGTGAAATGTCAAGCTCTTTGTATCAAAATGTGTAAAGGCTTCATTTTGTGCACCATCTAAAACTCTATAAATCATGTTGGTTGGTAAGAACAGTGTCCTGGAGCTGGAATGGTCCCTCTGATAAACCCTCACCATATGGCTCATCTTTCTCATGGACCCATCCTAATATGCGTTTTGTCATCAAGAGCTTGGAGTGTAAAGGAATCTCTAATAATTCATAAAAACGGAAATATATAATCCATAGTCATTGGGTACCAGGGGATTAAAATTTGTTTTCCTTATAGACTAGCCTTTTGCTATTTGGGTATTTCCTTTTGTTCACTAATAGTCTAATACGGAATCTTTGCAATTTCAAATCACATTGTCGTATGCTTGTAGGTTGAACAGCAAATTAATAAACTCTAAATTTAAAAAAAGATGACTATAATTAACATTCCCAACTACATTAACCAAAAAACATATTGAAGAGAAACAAATTGGAGAACCCTTTTTCTGGGAAGTGGAGGAAGAGTAACAAAAATCTATGCCGCAAGCAATAACGAAAAAGGAGGGGGGCAAATTGGAAATATGCATGAAAAGAAATGAGGATAAAGAGCAGAAAGGCCAAATCAGTATACATATATAGGCTAGAAAGCCATGCCTTAAATGACTTAAATGAACAACAAAAAGTGGTCATGAGAGCTCCCCGGGGTCTTACTTAAGGAAGTCAATCTCATACTAAAGGCTACAGCTATTTTTTATATTTATAAATATATATATATATATATATATGTGTGTGTGTGTGTGTGTGTGTATTATAATAATAAATATAAAAGTTTGCCATAAAATATTACCTCATTTCAGAACAAATTATTCATGGTTTAAGACTTTAGCATCAATTAAAAGAAAGAAAAAAAAAATAAAAAAACACAATATAAAAAATAAAAAGCTTAATTGTTCATTGCATACTAAGAAAACAAATAATACTAATAAGTAAATGCAAATAAATTACCATTCTGCCATTACAAAAATTCAAAAACTACAAAACTAAAAATTGAAAAAAAAAATTTTTTTTAAAAAGCTTTTTTCAGACCGGCCAGTACGCCCGATACCGACTAGTATTGCCCGAAATTAACCGGTATAGCCGGTATGGCCGATATTTAAACCAGTACGAAACATTGGCGTTTCGATACCGATATACGTACTGATACGATACATACCAGCCGGTACGGCCGATACCAGTACGGTATCAACCACACTGGTCTTACTAGACATCGGAGGCTATATCGGTTTGACCTATAAAACGATCTATTTCAATACCGGTGTACCGTTTCAGATTTACCACTATTTTTTATATTTATAAATATGTGTGTTTGTGTGTGTGTGTGTGTGTGTGTGTGTATTATAATAATAAATATAAAAGTTTGCCATAAAATATTACCTCATTTCAGAACAAATTATTTATGGTTTTAGACTTTAGCATCAATTAAAAAAAAAAACACAATATAAAAAATAGAAGGCTTAATTGTTCATTACATACTAAGAAAAAAAATAATATTAATAAATTAATACAAATAAGTTACCATTCTGCCATTACAAAAATTCAAAAACTACAAAACTAAAAATTAAAAAAAAAAAAAAAAAAAAAAGCTTTTTTCTGTACCGGCCAATACGCCCGATACCGGCCGGTATTGTCCGAAATTGGCCGATACAGCCGGTATTTAAACCAGCACGAAACATTGGCGTTTCGATACCGATATACATACTGCTACAGTACATACCAGCCAGTACGGCCGATACCGGTACAGTATCGACCACACTGGTCCTACTAAACACCATTGTACAATATTGTCTTCTTTGCCTTTCTAATTTCCTTTTTTTCTTTCTTTTTCATTTTTTTTTAAACAATGATTCCTATGATCTTATCAATTGAGATATCATTATTAAACACCAAAACTGATGAGTTGGAATACTATTCCACATGTTTTAATGTGTTTGGAACTCATGGGTAAAACTCATCCTTAAAAACCGGCTTGTAAGGGGAAGGTGCCCAAGAGCTTATGAACACATGGTTAATTGATGTCACAGAAGTTATAATAAAACAAACATGTTGCTTTCTGAATGGAAAAAGAAAGTAAACACGTTAGCTTCTGAATGAAAACCTCAAATCCACGAGGGGTCTCTTTAATCCACAAGGTAATAAGGTCCTAAAATCCACCAGGGAAAAATAGACAAAATCTGTATTTTTCTAAATCTGAAAACTAAATTACCTTGAAAGCTACAATATGTTTAAATAGTAAAAGAAACCCTAGGGCGGCTATGAAAATGCCCAGAAACCCTAATCCACGCTAATTACATAATTAGGTAGCAAAATAGTAATTTTTGCCAAAAATAGCAAAATTTAGATAATTGTAGAAATTAAAAATACTATCTCTAAAAGACATCCCATAATAGACGGGACCTTATTCTAACTTTTAAACTAAAAGTTATCAAGGAAAAACAAATATTACTATAAATAGTAAAAACACTATTTTTGGGGCCTTAACGAAGAAATTTGCCTAAATTTATGCGACACTCATGTAATTCTGATACTATTGCAAATTTCGTTTCCCATGAGTTCCTAATTCTGATGTTATTGCAAATTTCGTTTCCCATGAGTTCCTAACACATTAATCTGCCAAATTTCATGCAATTCTGATACTATTGCCCCGATGACCTCTACTAGCACCCTCTTTTGCTCTTGCAATGTAACTTCCGATGCCCTTGCTACTCCAAGAAGGCATATATTATCTGTTCTACATCATTAAGTTTACACTTAATTCATGTAGGACACTAGGATGGCTTGCAAAGGGATGGTGCCAAAGAGCTTACAAATACATGGTTAAATTTACACTTGATCCATGTGGAACCACTACAAAAAATTTGTCCTGTCCCAGCGTTTTTTTCCCAGCATTTTTAAAAAACGCTGTAATAGATACGCCTGTACCAGCGCTTTTAAAAAACGCTGGTATAGCCAGGTCCTTCTCCGTAAGGGAATGGAGAGGGACCTGTCCCAGCGCTTTTAGAAGCGCTGGAATAGGATCACGCTATTCCAGCGCTGCTAAAAGCGCTGGGACAGGTCCCTCTCCATTCCCTCACGGAGATCCTATTCCAGCGCTTCTAAAAGCGCTGGGACAGGTCTTTCTCCGTAAGGGCATGGAGAGGGACCTGTCCCAGCGCTTTTAGAAGTGCTGGAATAGGTTCATTTTGGGACCTGTCCCAAGAGCCATTTGGTCAAAAAAAAAAAAACCAAGTGCCAACCCAAAAAACCCAAACCACTTCAGCTCGCCGATGCTTTATACCGTCGCCGATGGCTCTTGGGTTTTCATCGGCGACATTTTCTTTTGGGATCGGCGACGGCGAGCTGAAGCATCGAAGCTTTGGCTCGCCGTCGCCGATCCCAAAAGAACCGTCGCCGATGGCTCTTGGGTTTTCATCGGCGACGGTTTCTTTTGGGATCGGCGACGGTGAGCTGAAGCATCGATGCTTCAGCTCGCCGTCGCCGATCCCAAAAGAACCGTCGCCGATGGCTCTTGGGTTTTCATCGGCGACGGTTTCTTTTAGGATTGGCGACGGTGAGCTGAAGCATCGCCAATCCTAGAAGAGACCATCACTGATGAGAAGAAAGTCAAGCGTCGCCGATATGAAGAGATCGAAGCGTCGCCGATAAGTAGAAACCCAACCCATTCGCAACGGTTCTGACCACCGACGCCGATACGAACATATTTGCGACGATTTCGAAGTCGTCACCGCCGTTGACTTCAAAACTCACACCCATTCTCGCGACGGTTGACAATTCCGATGTCGATACGAACCCATTTGGTACTTTCTATTCATCTTCTATTAATGGTGAACTGAAAACAAAAAGAATTTTTAAGATTTCTTTTAGTTTTATTTTATGTTGTTCTTTCTGTTTTTTATTTTTTATTTTTATTTTTATTTTTATTTTAAATTTGATAATATGTGGATGGTAATTTTCTTTAGAATTTATAAAATGGGTATTGTAGTGCCTACTTCTAAATGTGTAAAAATCAATGCCGATTTGTATATGGTGTATGAATGTACTACTTCTGCACTGTTTGTATGCTAGGAAAATGGAAAGGAGAAGGGATGAAAATTGAGGATTTGTTATGTTTTGACTGGACTAAGAAAAAAGCCTAATCTTGATTGGTTCTAGCTTCTAATTCACTGTGTTGCTTAGATTTTGTATTGATTACTCTCTAGGCATTGAATGAAAGTTCTAGACTTTTCTCAAGTATAAGATTAGGATCAATTGTATTGATTACTGCTTGGATGTCACACCATTTCATAAATTTTTATTAGATTGAAGAATTCCACTGTTAAATCACATATTTTCTTTGTTCTTAACATGCACGCATTTCCTATTAATTGGATTTTATTAATTGTAAAAAAGTGTGTAAAAATACGTGGAAAGTTGAATTAATGATATTGAGCTCTCGGTTATCGATCTGATATCATTATTTTTTAGGCGCTTGTAGTTTGAATTGGGCTTTAGAAGCATGTTCTAATGTAGAGTTTATTTATTCTACTTCTTTTAGGTTGCAATTTTTGTGAATTGTATTGCTACAGTAATGTTTTATAATGTCCTGTTGACATGATGTGTTCCTCTTTTGAAAACAGTTGTTACTCCTTTTGAAATAATGACAAAGGGCCCTTTATACTTTGATTATTGCTTGTTTTACTTTTTCCTTGTCATAATAACCAGTTCAAATCACTGCAAATAGTAACTTATTGCAGCCTTTGATTAGTAGATATTTGTTTTCCCTTGATGTTATTGTGTTAAAGCATATTATAAATTATTAAATAGCTCACTATCAATTTTGTGAGATAAATGCAAACTAGCAAACTATTGGAGCTTATATTTTGGTTTGTATATCTTTGCACACCTCTCCCTATTTCAGTTTATAGTTTGTTCTCTCGGTGTACTTAGTTTAGTAGTGTCTTTCTCCTTTACATGATTTTGGACGTGAAGTCACCTAATTTACATCTTTTAAGTTATTTTTGTAGTCTATAATTTAGACTTAGATTTTGCAAGATTAGCAGCTTACTCTAAGTTTGAGTTCCTCTTTCTGCGAGCAAACCAGTGAATTGCTAAAGGGTGAGTAACATCTGCATCAAAATACCCCACTAGTCTATAATTATATGTTAAAATTTCTGCTGTGGTGGGTTGTTGATTTGGAGCAAGCGGGTGGCTTGTATGGAGATATAAGGCGGTGTATTTTATATTGGGAGTGTTGATTGTGTTGTTCCTATTGTGCTATAATTATTGGTGATGAAAGTCATTCTCACTGAATTTCCTTCATAATTCCATCTTTTATGTGATCATTTAAGTTTACTTTTTATCTATTGCTGCTTGGGTAATACTCATGCATTGGTGTATTCTTGTTCTTTGTTTGTAAATCCGATTTCAGTAGCTTGGCGCTTCCTACCATGGTGCCCTGCACCAATTAGGGCATTATATTAAACAAAGAGACTGTAATGGTTAGTAATGGAGGGTTAAATCTTAACTGGCATGAATCATTACACTAAGATTGTTACTTATATATATATATATATATATATATATATGTAAGGGAACTAGTTGAGCGTGTGATGAGTTCCAACTCAAGCATATATTAGGCTGATGTTGACTTTATAAATAACTATAAGGAGTCTCAATCAATGCAAATTGGCTAGTTCTTTTATTGGTGTAAGTGCAAATTTGGCTAGTACTTTTCTTGAGTTGTAACTAATGGTATCAAAGCCAACCAAGTATCCCATCGTTGTATGGCCTCATAAACAACTATAAAAAGCTTTATAAAAAGCTTATATTGTGATTGAAATAGTTCTTTTGGGCTGTAATGCAAACATGGATAACAATATTTCTTGTTTCGTTATAGAAAACTCTTTGAAGGAGAACCTGACCTTCTTTTAGGCTAGGCTAGGGACTCCTTCAATTTAAATTTTAGATTTTTTTTTTAACACTCCTTCCATCAATGAGTTATATTGGTAGTTATTGTTTAAGTATTCGTGTACAACATAAAAAGGAGGATGGTGTGGCTATGAAAGAAATTACACCATCTCACATTTACAAAGGGCATTAGAAGCTTACCTACAAGTTCTTGATAGTGGAAAAATGGAGGAAAAGGGGTTGGAGTTTCAGTTTTAGAGGGGTTTTGTAAAGGGGGGAGAGAGAGAGAGAGAGGGAGAAATGCCAAAAAAAAAAAAAAGAGAAGGGAATTTTCAAGAATTTTTGTACTTGAATTTTCCAAAGGGAGTGGGGGTATTTAGACAAGTGGGGTGGGGGGTGGGGGGGGGGGGGGGGGAGGTGACATACCCACTTAGCTGCCCCTCTCAAATAGGCTGCTTGAGGGGTGTGGTACCTCTACATTTGTAATCTTATCCATTTGTCTTTATATTGTTGTCAATGATCCTATAGATTGGGCTAGGGACATTCAGGTAATCCCAACTTTATTATTTTGAAAATCACATTAACTCAGTTGGTACATTACTGCATTGTATTGTATTTATCTATGCAAATCTACTTACTTCCAACTCTATCTTTCCCACTTTTAACTATTTTTATTCCTTTTAATTTTCTTATTTGATTGCTACACTTTCTCAAACATTTCAACCTCCATTTTAAACCTTTTTGACTCTATGCGTGTGTTTAAGTGAGTTGTGAATTTACTATAGATTTAACTTTGTTTAGTTGCTGGGAAAATTGAGTAGAAAATGAGGGGAAAATAGAATTCATGACACATGTTTAGTGTTTTGTGTGAGTGTGTGTGTGTGTGTTTTGAAAAATTTGGGAAATTCATCTTAACTGTGCTGAAATTGTTGTGAAATGAGAACTATGAAACAGTAAAGAAGGATGGTTATACAAAGAATGTTTTCGTTTCTGGTTTTGGGAATGGTAATTATGCTATTATGGTTGCCAGTCTTAATGAATAATGTTTCTTTTTATTCTTGTTGTATTTGACTCAGTTGATTTCCGCTGCAGGTGCTTTGAAGGTACCCTTTCTGTTCTTAACAAATGGTAAGTCGTTTAAGTGCTTCAGTTTGTGGTTCATCAATAGAAATTTTAGGAGCTACTAAGAGGATGATGGGTTTATTGTAAAGATATATGTGATTATGGGGTTATTAGTTATGGTTTGTAAGGTTGATATTGACAAACATTCAATGTCATATATTGTACCTTAGAACATTTAAGGCTTGTTTCATTTTTATGCAGTGTTGTTTGTTTTGTGACTTACATATTTGAAACTCAATGTGCAATGGTGATATATTTTGTGTATATATAACATTCTAGACATTTGAGATGTAATTGTTGATATGGTATAATTAAATATATTTAGTTTCTTGGTTTAATGTTGTATTGTATTTGTTATAGGAAAATATGAATTGTGGTTCATTATAGTTGTTATAAAATAAGTATTGGAAAATATGTATTGTAGGTACATTACAGGTGCTAAAAAAATTAAAAAAAAATTAAAAAAAAAAATGACCTATCCTAGTGTTTTTCAAAGCGCTGGTATAGGTCATTTTTCATTATATTGATTCATGACCTATACCAGCGCTTTTGAAAGCGCTGGCATAGGGCATGAATCAGTATAATATAAAAATGGCCTATCCTAGCGTTTTTGAAAGCGCTGGCATAGGCAGTGCCTATGCCAGCGCTTTCAAAAACGCTGATATAGGCCATGAATCAGTATAATAAAAATGGCCTATCCCAGCGTTTTTGAAAGCGCTGGCATAAGCAGTACCTATGCCAGCGCTTTGAAAAGCGCTGGTACAGGTCCGTGCGACCCTATACCCACACTCACTGCGCGGCGATTTGAAGCGCCGGGAAAAAAAACGCCGGGATAGGACTTTTGACCCTATCCCAGCGTTTTTTGGGGCTATCCTAGCGCTTTTGAAAACGCTGGGATAGCCCCTTTTTTTTGTAGTGAACACTTTGATCATAATATTCCATCACGCTCCGTAGCCGACATCCATAACGGCTCACCCTAGCGACACTGACCCGATGGTAGTCATGTATCTTTTGGTGGCTCCACTCACCTATTAGAGACCTATGGATAGAACTCACCTTTGAAAACTGACTTACAATGAGATGGTGCCTAAGAGCTTATAAATACATAGTTAAGCTTACACTTAATCTATGTGGAACACTAGCATCATAACACAATACATTTGTTATCTTTTAGAAATCAGAAAAGTATGAACAAAATTCATGAAACCCTCTCTTAAGTATAATCTTTCAATGCAAAGAGAGATAGCTATGGACCATAATAGATGCTATAATTATTGTGTTAAGCGAAGAAATGTAACCAAAAAAAATATCTAAATTTTTATTTAATAAAATGGTGGCCTAAAAAAATAGTTATTAGGGAGAAGCTTATTTAGAAAATTAGAAAAATTAGAACTCAAGAGTTGATACAATGAATAATTCATCTTGAAATATAGTAAAAATACATTTAAGAAAAGAACCTAGAGAAACGAAGAATTCTTTAGATAAATGAAGTCTTTCTTTTTTATCATTATTTATGCCAAAATTTATAAGGAAAAAAATGGATTTTCTTACCCCTTAATTGTACCGAAGAGTTGTTGCATCTCTTCTTATATTGGACATAACTTAGGTATAATTCGTTTAGTCCTATACCTAAAGTTCTCTAACTGAATTTAACTATATGACTCCACTAACCAATGAGTCATAGTAAATTTTAGAGCAAATTATACTTTTTCACCCTAATATCTCACCTTGATTACAATGTCCCCCCCAAACTTTCGAAATGCAAAATTGACCGACCTATAAGTAAATTGACGTGACAATTAGTAAGTTGGACCCATTACATGAGAGAGAGAGAGAGAGAGAGAGAGAGAGAGAGAGAGAGAGAGAGAGAGAGAGAGAGTGTATGTGTGTTGGAATTAGAAAATGGCTTCCGTGAAGACGGCTTGGTAGAAAGGCTCAACGCTTGCAACATTAGAGGAGAACAATGCAAAGGTGGAGGAAGGCTTTATTGTCTTCAAGTCTGATAAATTCAATGTAGATCATCCAATACTGTTTATTTCCTGGCAAACAATATATCACTCCTACACACTCTCTTCTCTCTTTCTCCCTTGCAATTTTCTATTCGCATTTGTTTGTTTCCCAAGAAAACTACAAAAATGAAAAGAAATTTAGCGTTTTGCTAGTTCGGATTGATTGAGATTAATTATTTCGAATTATTTGTTTGTATTTTAGTGTTTGGTAGATGAGAAATTGACGGAAAGTAAAAGCAAATGGATTTTTGATGAGAACCAGAGTAAAGTGATCAGAAAGTTAGGGAAACTAAAGTGAAAAAAACTCCATATTTATTTAATAATTTACTCTTTTGTTTTCTATTTTGTTGATGAGTACCAGAGAAAATATTCTCGTTTTTTCTCAATTACAGGCTTTATTTCTTTTTTATTTCGATTTTGAGTATTGAATTTTGTTTGGTAACCAAAAAAATATATATGTGTCTGTTTGGTTGGCTAGGACATATTGGGGGGAGGATTAATTTTGTCTTTTAATTTTAAATAGCAGAGTCTAGTTAGCTAGTTCAGTGGTTCCGAAAGTCATATGTCCTGCACGTTCCTATAGTTTCCATCAATCTCAATACCAATACAAACGATTGGTACAGTATATTGTAACCAGGGTGAAATATAAGGAGTCAACTGTGCATTTCAAAAGTTTTGCAGGTACATTAACATTATAATCGGAATAAAAGATTAGGGTGGACATTATAATTGAATATATCCATAAGATTGTTTTTTTTTTTTTAATAAAATAGGAAATTTTTTTCAATCGCATATTAGAGTTTATATACAACAGAAATTGGTCATTTCTGCATGACATTCCACTAAAGATTAGAGTTTAGAAAAATAAAAATGAAAATAATAATTGGGACGCTTCGAAAAAAAAAAAAAGTGTTTTGTAACAAATAACACTGAACCCCTTCCCGCCATATGCACAGAATAATTTCTTTCATTATTTCAAGCTTCTTAACTATAGGAATTTCTACACACGGACACAAACCCTACGCAACAATAACACGCAACCCTTCCTGCCAATATATATGTTGGAACTTAATTAAAGGATCTACAGAATCAGAAATATTGAGCACAACCACCTCCAATCGGGCTAAGCACGAGTAAACAATTTTACAATCATCATCCTTTGCTAGTCTTTACATCAACTTTGACTTACACAACTCAGATGTAGTGACCCAAAAGGGGGTCTTACATTTCATGGAATCCCAGGTTGCCTAAGGAAGCACATGATGATGTACTTATAAGGAATGCCCTCCCTTATTGTGTATGAGGCCTTTTCTCCAGCGCAACCTGGGGAAGAACAAAATCTTGAGGGACTAAGAGAGCCTTCAAACCGCCCAAAGTGGACAATATCATGTACATGGGGGCAGGGCGTGACAAATGGTATCAGAGCCATGCCCTAGCTGAAAGTGTGGACCCCACACGCGAAGACGCGTGTGCCCGTAAGAGGGGTGGATTGTAGTGACCTAAAAGGGGGTCTTGCATTTCATGGAATTCCACATTGCCTAGGGAAGCACATGAGAATGTGCTTATAAGGAATGCCCTCCATTGTGTATAAGGAATTTTCCCCAGCGCAACTTGGGAAAGAACAAAACCTTAAAGGACTAAGAGAGCTTTCGAGCCACCTAAAGAGGACAATATCATGCACAGGGAGCGGGCGTGACAAATGGTATCAAAGCCATGCCCTAGCCGAAAGTGTGGGCTCCACACGCGAGGACATGTGTGCCCTTGGGGAGGTGGATTGTAGTGACCCAAAAGGGGGTCTTGCATTTCATAGAATCTCACATTGCGTAGGGAAGTACATAAGGATGCGCTTATAAAGAATGCCCTCCCTTATTGTATATGAGGCCTTTTCCCCAACGCAACTTGGGGAAGAACAAAACCTTAAGGGTCTAAGAGAGCCTTCGAGTTGCCCAAAGAGGACAATATCATGCACACGGGGGTGGGGCATGACATCAAATGTATATTTTATAAAGCATACACTATTAATTTATATTTGGAAGAAACTATAATAAAATCTCAAGTTATGCATTGCGAGATCAAATGTGAATCTGAGAAATGTAGCTGGTTTGGACCTTCATATATGGGTCTAATAATGGTGTTAAGAAGGGATTTATGGGGAAGTCTTGAGGAATTTAACAAGGTAATGAAGTTTCCCCTTGGATTCTTGTGTGTGATTTTATAAATGAGGTAAAAAGTTTAAAGAGAAAATGAGTAATGGGACCCTAAGCTCCAATGAGATGGACTTCAATCAATGCACTGAGAATATTGAGTTAAGAGGACCGTGTTGCTATGGGCTGTTTCAACATTTGATTGACCGAGCTTAGTTAGGAAAGCCATCGACCTGGGCTTTTACAGCTTTTTTGTAGCCAACCATACGTACAAACTAGCACCTATTTAAACTACAATTCAACCCTAATTGATAAAAAGGAGGAAGACAACCACACTAATTAAGCCAATAAAAACCTAAGAAATCCTTCTAGTTCTTCTAACCTCTCCCATTATTTCACCTTCGAGAGTTTTATACTTTCAAACACATAGATCACAGTATTAGTATTAGGGTTGTTTTTTGAAAAGATGACATCAAATCTTCAAGAAGCTTTAGAACGGCCAAGGGATTAATCTATGGCAATAAGTAATATTGAATGCACAAGACAGGACCTATAGTTGCTAGCAAGAGTGGAGAACTTGGGTACTTAATCTTACTATGTGACAGAAAGTTATGCGAGTATTATATGTATTGCAACAGCCTTCATTAGTGGACTTGTTGAGTTGGGCTTTGCTCCATGGTATTTTTACTGTTTTAGGTTTTCATTTCATGAACCAATCACAGTCTTTGTGTGAATATTTACCGATTTCTATTAAGTGAGTAAAGATAATTTAATGTTTAATCAATTATTTATAATTGTTATTCAAATTTATTGCAACAACTCAAGCCAGTAATAAATTTTCTTATTTTCATGATATGATGGACGAAAACTAAATTAAATGACAAAATGAGCATAGTAAAAATGAAAATGATAAAATTAACGAGTGCGAGTAATAATTATATTTTGTAAAACATATCAAAAAGTTAACTTGTCAAAATTATTACTCAAAAATAAAATTTAAATTTATTTTTGTTTGAATTATGCTAAAATATTAAACTATATTATAAAAGAAATCGGACCACTCCTAGAAAAATTATTGGGTCGGGTCTAATTAAACTTAAGTCAACCCGCAACTTTGGTTTATCCAAGTGATAGAAGGAGGGAATCTATATATATATATATATATATATATATATATATATATATATATATCTTATAATAATAATAATAATAATAATAATAATAATAATAATAGGTAAAGAAGAGAGAAAATCCAATTAAATTTTAAATTAGAATTCAATTAGTGTCTAATTTTATGCCACGTGTCTTATCTAA
Organism: Lithocarpus polystachyus; assembly: GCA_033629205.1. Lineage (NCBI taxonomy): Eukaryota > Viridiplantae > Streptophyta > Magnoliopsida > Fagales > Fagaceae > Lithocarpus > Lithocarpus polystachyus. The sequence goes on from CM066162.1 coordinate 31,577,086, forward strand.
TCTAAATTTTTGAATTTTGTGCCAAGTGAATTAATTTAGGTAAAAATTGAATTTCAATTAGAGTTTAATTTTGCGCCATGTGTTCCATTTAATATAAATTTTTAAATTTTTGTGCCAAATTAGTTAATTTAATGTAAAAAACGAGGAGTCCAATATAATAAATCATAAAAAACATAGCCATATAACTAAAAAAATTCAAATTTGTAAGTCATATACATATATATATATATATATGTATGTATAGCTAAAGCAGAGGGAAAATTTAATTAATTCTAAATTGGAGTCTAATTTTGTGTCACATATCATTTAATTTTTAAATTTTTGTGTCAAATAAATTATTAAAGTTTCAATTTTGTGCCATGTGTCTAAATTTGAATTCTCAATTTTACGCCACTTATCTTAACCAAAACTCAAAAAAAAAAAAATCTAATTAGATTATAAATTGGACTCCAATTTTATGTCATGTATCTTATCTAAATTTTCTAATTTTTTTTGCTCAAATAAATGATACATTAACATTTAATATGGAAGCCAAGAAAACCACAATGAATCTAATTAGATTATAAATTGGACTCCAATTTTGTGTCATGTATCTTATCTAAATTTTCTAATTTTTTGTGCCCAAATAAATGATGCATTAACTTTTAACATGGAAGTCAAGAAAACCACAATGATAATGTTCATTGGCCTAAGCAAGAACATCTCACATGAACACTTTTATGGATGAACTCAATAAAGTTTGGAGCTCTTCTAATCTCACTACCAGAACCAAGGAGTCCAACGAGAAAGACTATAAAAGTAAAACATCATCTTCTCCTAATGTCATATTTTCATCCCATGTCTCCTCCTTCTGTCTCAACCTTTACCAACTAGATCCACACACTACCCTCTCCTCCTCCTTTTGGATTTCTAAAAGTAAGGCCAGGTTCAAACACAATGTTCAATCTCACTTTTCCTAACTTTACACACTCATGCATTACCACTTCATTGACGCCTCCAAGAAGATTCCAAACTCAATGATCAGTTCTTTTCGTTAATTTTATGCTATGTGTCCAATTTCTAATTGTTTTTTAATTTTGTGCTATGTGTCCAATTTGATTTTTAAATGTTGGTGTTAAGTTACTTCCATTTATAATGCTCAATGTGAAAACTGAATCTACCAAGATGAACATCTTATCATCACAATTGTTAATAATTCTGTGCGTAAGCACAGACTACATGCTAGTTTACATCTAACATCCAAAGAAAGAAAGAAAGAGATCACCAAATTTACACGTAAAGTTTTTCATTCCTTTCCACTTCTTTACACTATCTAAATTCTATTTTGAAATTAAAAGAAAAGGAATCAATGGTGCTATAAATATTGATCTACCCAACATAAATTATTCATGCAACCAAACGGATCACATTGTTATATATCCTGAGAGAGCCAAGAATTGATAGCTTGACCAACGAAGCTTTGAAGCCAATTAATTCTTTATAAAAGGCTGTCATTTTTCTTTTAAAGGCCTGCTCACTATGTAGTCTAGTTGGCCCAAATGTCTGCTTGAATTGAAATTCCTTCTAAAGCCCAAATTAATTGAAACTAAAATTTCTTTGGTGAAAAAATAAATTTTATTAAAAATTCAATATCAATTATATACTACTAGTATGTAATCCTGTGCATATGCACGGGTATATTTAAAACAATCATAATTACATATAATATATATATAATTAGAAATCTAATTGGATCTAGACTCTTCAGTTTTTACCCCCAATAATTCACTTGCCACAAAAATTAACAAATTAGATGGGACACATGACGCAAAATTAAACCCCAATTAAAATTCAATATAAATCTAATTAAATTTAGACTTTTTGATTTTTGCACCTAATAATTCATTTGACACAAAAATTTAAAAAATAAATGACACGTGACAAGAAATTAGACTCCAGTTTAGAATTAATTAAATTTTCCCTCTGCTTTAGCTATATATACATATGTATATATATGTATATATATGACTTACAAATTTGAATTTTTTTAGTTATATGGTTATATTTTTTATGATTTATTATATTGAACTTCTCGTTTTTTACATTAAATTAACTAATTTGGCACAAAAATTTAAAAATTTATATTAAATGGAACACATGGCGCAAAATTAAACTCTAATTGAAATTCAATTTTTACCTAAATTAATTCTCTTGGTACAAAATTTTAAAATTTAGATTAGATGAGACACGTGGCATAAAATTAGACACTAATTGAATTCTAATTTAAAATTAAATTAAATTTTCTCTCTGCTTTACCTATTTATATATATATATATATATATATATATTTAGATTATTGTTGGGGGATGTTTCTTGAATAGTGACACGCCTCAATGTTTTAGAATGATGGAATAAACAGATCATTTTGCAACCACATATCTATATTATATGTATATCAAGTCGCCCAAACAATGCTAGTCTCTAGCATTGTTTGGGCCCAACCCAAACAATGCTCTAGCTTCTTCAAAAGCATCCAACAAGCTAGAAGAACTGAGCCCAACCCATATCTCAGTTCACTATACCAAGATTCCGAAGACCCCTGTGATCTTGCGAAAGATTGAAAAAATATTTTTTTTAAAAACCCTCGCAAAAGTTAAAGATGAACAATTCCATTGACAAGTCAAGACACTATTTTAAACAATATCCAACAAGTTATGAACAATCTATCGTCAACATCAAATCCTCTCTCAATATAAACAATAAAATCTGCAGCCAGTTAAAGTATTTATCTACAGTTAAAATAATCTGCTTTCGGTGCAAAGCAGTTCAGCAATCAGAAATCCCGGCACCCAGAAGGAAAGCAATCCAGTAGTTAGGAATCCCAAGCACCCTGAAACGAAACTGTCCTGCAATTAGGAATCTCAAGCACCATGAATCATGAAAATTCTATATAAGTTAGCATTTTAGAAGAAGAAGACATCACTCCTTCCACAACCTCATTCCATTACCTAATTTTCCATCTGAGTTGATAACCTTCTTAGCAAAATTATATTTAATTTCCGATTGATCATTCAGTTCAAGTCTCGTAGCTACCTTGCACTTTTAACTGTTTCAAGTTATTTTAGTTATTTCAAACTTGTATTTAAAGACATTTCAAGTTGTATTTAGTCATATGCACATTCGTTATTTATTAGGTAGAAACTTATATATATAGTGCGTGTGTATGTGTTTTTTTTTTTTTTTATTGTACCCATACATATACACACGATTCTAAATTAGTCTAAACATATAATTCTGAGGCATCAAAATAGAGATGAAACATCAATACAGATATTATTAGCTAACAAAATATAAATTATAAAATGATTCCATTTCAAAAGGAGAGGCTCCTCTGTTAGGGTCATATTTGTTATGTGTTGGCATATTCTTTAACAAAATACATTTTACTTGTAATTGGGTAGATCTAAGATGTGTATAGGATATCAAGAAGTGTGTTGATAAGTCAAAACAAGTGATATCATTGAAGACATGAAGATTGAATCAAGAAACAAGTGAAGCAATGATGATACAGTGAAGCTCGATACTAGTCTTAACACAAGCTCAACACTAGCATCTATCAAGACTTAATGAAGAATATTTCTCGACACTAGCTTAACACCTCTCGATCTATCGAGCTATGCAAATGCAGATTTCTCAGTTCAGAATTTCAAGTCATGATGACTTGGATTGCTAGAATTTCGTAAACTAAACTCCTATAGCATATAAAAGCTTTATTTTAAAGTCATCAAAGACACAAAGACTCAAATTAGAGAACTCATATATTTTAAGAGAAGCTACTACATTCTTGTACACCTTAGGATTTTATAACCAAGTGCTTCCAAAACTTCAACGTGCTTTAAAGTAGAGAGCTTTGCATCCATCAACAAACATAAGTTGTTGGGAAGTCAGACACGTACTAGAATCCGTGCAAATGAAGAAGTCAGACATGTACAAGGATCCGTGCAAAAGAAGAAGTCTCTACAATATCAAGTCTAATTAGGTATTAGAGTGAAGGTTCAACTGTAGGTTGGTATTTTTGGATAGATCAAAGTAGTGGTAAGATTCATTATACTTGTAACCGCTTGATTATTGATTAATGGATTCTTGAGAATAGTGACTTGAAAATCACCCAGTAGAGTTTTTGCCTTGCGAGAGGTTTTTCCTATTTGTCAACAAATTACTATATCAATTTAATTTTCGCTACACTTTAGTTTATTTCGGTGATTTGTGTGTGCCTCCACAATTTATATATAATTTAACCTAATTAATCAACTTAGGTAATTAAATTAATTAATTGGGGTCAATCTATAACCCAACATCCTCATTAATAATTTAATCTCTCTATTTCACTTTAAATTAATAGAGATATTGTTCCTAATGTAGAACTCATACACTTGTCTGTGCCGAAAGTGCAGTAAATGGAATCATGGAACTCTTTTAGTCTAAATAATTACAAGGCATCTAAATAATTCCAAGGCATCTAAAATAGACATATATTATTAGCTGTTTAGTATCCCAAAAACAATAAATAAATTACTTCCAGGTCACAGTTGCCTTCTTTATGATTCAACCGAAAGTTATATTTAGACACTTACTAGCAATCACCGACTCACGACACAGAATTAATACCACTCCACCATCCTCTAAGAAATTAATTCACAATGGCTTCCCTTAGCTTCTTTGTTATATGTGTACACATTTCTATTATCTTCTTCATCGCATGCAATGCCACAGAGCCCAAAATTTCACCAAAGTTTCCTGCCATTTTCGTCTTTGGTGATTCAACAGTAGATACTGGTAACAACAACTATTTTAGAACGAGTGCTAGGGGCAACCATCTCCCATATGGCAAAGACTTTCCAGGTCATATTCCAACAGGGAGGTTTTCTAATGGAAAACTGGTTCCAGACTTCCTGGCCTCTATGTTGGGGGTAAAAGAAACTGTTCCTCCTTTCTTGGATCCAAATCTGTCAAAATATGACCTACAAACGGGCGTTAACTTTGCATCAGGTGGTTCAGGTTTTGATAATCTAACGACTATTGCAAGCCGAGCAATTTCGATGTTCAAGCAAGTTGATCTTTTGAAGAAGTATATTGTGAGGCTCAAAGGAATTGTAGGAGAAAAAGAGGCAAAGAAGATAATCAGTGGCTCTTTGTATTTTACTAGTGCAGGTACAAATGACTTTATTTTTAATTTTTATGATATACCGACAAGGAGGTTCCAATTCAACGTTAGCGGGTACTAGGATTTTATTCTAAACAGGACGCAAATCTTTTATAAGGTAAGCATGCATCTCTCTCTCTGAGTTTTGCGTTTGAAGGACAGCTCAAAATTTCCTTATTTGGAATGTTTTGATCCGGAAAATGGTATGACTGCAAGGCATACGCTTCAACTTTGTGAAATATGGAGATTTTATTTCCTCTAAGGTTTATATAGATTCATTTTCATAGATTAATACTTTAAATAGTATGTTCCAATGATGTTAATATAGCAAATAGCTATTTTATTTTACATGCACTAGCTTAACTTTTGGTTGAATGTTGATTATCTACCAATATAAAAATATTGATTATATTGTCTTTCTTGGACATGTAAACTTGCAGCAACTATATGATCTTGGATGCCGTAAAATGATGGTAGTTGGTCTTCCTCCAATGGGTTGCTTGCCCATCCAGATAACCTTGAAGTACCCGATACCAATAAATAGAAAATGCATAGAGCATCTAAATGCAGATTCTCAAAGTTACAATCACAAGCTGGTGAATCTATTATCCAAATTACAGGCAGTTCTTCCAAGGAGTAAATTTGCCTATGCAGATATCTATCAGCGGGCGATAAACATGATCAACAATCCACAAAAGTATGGTAAGTTGATCCAACCCAGAACTGGTAATTCTAAATTTTACGGTTAGAGGTGCTATAGTGCTTGGCCTTTTTCTCGTGAGAGCAAACTTATATAAATATATATATATATATATATATATATATATTTATATATATATAGCAATTTTGTTTGAGTATTTCATATAGACAACTTATAATATAGAGTGTGTTGCCCACCAGGCTTTGTTGAAACTTCGAAAGGGTGCTTTGGTACCAGGTACGTGGAGGCCGGAACCTTTTGTAATTTAATGACTCCAACATGTGAGAGGGATTCACAATACCTATTTTTTGATAGCATCCATCCTAGTGAAGCGACCCATCACTACATTTCTAAAAACATTGTAAAACAAGATATTCCTAAGTTGTTATAGGAATACAGCGGACTGTCAAAATAAGAGTTTAAGAATTTAGTGATATAATTTGTTCTAATCCAAGTTCGAATCTTTCCTTTCTATGTTATTGTAATTATTGAATTATTAAGTAAAAACAATGGGGTCTTTGTATTTAATTTTGCTATCATGTCACTGACAATTTGTTGTGCCATATCACATGCAAATTAATTTTTCTTCTTAACTTTTTAGCTATTTAATTTCTCAATTTATTGTTGCAATTTGTCCAAGATCTCTCCTCTCTTGTTTTTACTCTTCTTTTACATGATTTTACCTTACTGTTACTCTTCCTCAAACCTAACTTTTTGTGGAATCAATTATAAAAACGTTTTTTAAAAGTTAAAAAATTGAGTGTGAAACTAATTTTCAAATAATAAATTTTAAATTAAATGTGTTTGGCTCCCACTTTTAAGAACAATTTTCAAAATACTGAAAACAAAAAAATTAATGTTTGAAGATAATTTCTACTTCGAGTTTTTTTTTTTTAATTATTATTACTTTTTTTTATAATGATAAGTTTCAAATTTAAAGGATAGGAATAGAACTAATGTACCTTTTTTTATAAAATGATAAGTTTCAACTTTGAAATCTAAGAATTTTTGTGATAAAGATAAGCTCCTTAATTTAAGAGATAGAAAAGTTTGGGAAAATTTTTAAGGTCTACTATTTTCAATATATTTACAACTATGTCATTAAAAGCATTTTTTGTATCTTGAAAACATCCACTTGGCTATTTTTAAAATCCTGTTTTGAATAGGGAAAATAGGAAATAATTTTTTGAAAACTGTATTTAAAAAAAATCAGTTAAACAATATATTCAAGTGTTAGACTAAGCATATATGAGTTTCCAAAAAAAAAAAAAATTGTATTTAAATCCTCTTATCAAACAAACTCTCACATTCTCAAACTAATGATCAAAAGTTGGTGAAACTGTTGCCCAAATTGCAAGAATCCCTTCCGAGGACATTATTTGCATATGCAGATGTGTATGAGCCTCTAAATTACACGATCAACAATCCACAAAAAATATGGTATGTAAGGCACCCTTTTTTTCGTTCCTCCAAAAAAAAAAAATATATATATATATATATATATATATATATATATATATGATGATGCTATGATCATCAGTCGAGTAGGTTCGTCCAGAAAAATCAGCACGTGCTCTGTCCCTATACCTACAAGATCGTGATAGAGATCCTCTGGGTGGTCACCAGTGTAGTGTCGGCCACGAAGTCTCCGATGGTAAAGTCAATAAATGAAAGCTAAGAGAGATTATGAGAACTAGGAAAAATCAGTACTATAGCGTTTGTGTATCAAAAAAATGTACCTTGTTTGGTTCTGAAAGGTGTTTATATACATCTCCCTTGCTTCTAGTCGTTGTGGTTTTCATTGTGGCTTTAGTGCTCCTTTGGTAACGCCTCTGGGCTCATTAATGTGGGTTTTGATGAGCTTTCAACGGTCTGACAACTAGTTTGTAACTATCTGAGATATTGAATTCTCATCTTAAAGGCTTACCTTCCATTGTCCACGAGGTGGAGGAGTGGACGAAGGTGCTTGATGGGTTCGTCTGGGCAAGGAAGTTCATTGGGCCTATCAGCTGCCCCCCCCCCCCCAGGTTCTATGGTTGTCCTTACGTGTCATGACGACCACTAAAAGATGAAAGGTTTCTTACTCAAACATGACTCTTGGGGTTCTGTTCCGCATTTAATGCGTAGTAGCGGCGCCGTACGCATCGTGGCCACGTGGCACATTCTGATTGGTGGAATTTAATGCTCCACTCGTGTGTCTTGGGTTTCCCGCTGGTTTTCAGTTTTCGTGCCCAGCTCTTTTAAACTGATTCTCTTTTCTCTTTCCTCCTTACTTTCTCCCTTGTGTGCCATAGTTGCTCTACATTTTTCTTCTCCAAGCTTCCTATCACATTCCCCCTTTTGTTCTTTTGAGGTACAGTTTCTTTCCTTTTGCTTTGTCCTTCGTAGTGAATTTACTAGCAAAAGATTACTAGTATTTCCTTTTTCTTGTTTTGGAATTTGGAGTTTTTCCCCTTTTTTTTTTTTTCCTTCTTTTTGGTCCCATTGTAGATAGCTCTAACGTTAAGTGACTCCGTCCTTCCCTTTATTTTTTGTTTGCACGCTTAGGGACTTCCCTAGGTTCTTCTTGTTCTTTTAGCTCTTTGATTGAAAATTTTGTGTTTGGGGGTAGTGGGTTGAGTCTAGCATTGGCTGATCTGCTTCCTTTACTTAGTGAGTCAATGGACTGATTTGAGGGAATAGTGGGTTAACGGAGGATGATGTCGAAGGTTAGATCTAGTGAGTTAGAAATGGGATTTTCATCTAGTGACGACTCCATTGAGATGGAGGAAGATACCACGGCTTCTGGCCCAAGAGAGGTCAGAGCTTTCTCTACCCTCAGGGAGGTATGTGGCCTGGACGCTGAAACCCTTTCTAGGTTTAATGATATGTTCCAATTTCCCAAGAGAATTAGGGTTCGTCTTCCTTATAAAGAGGAACAAGCTTGTCATTTTTCGCCTGGGGAAGTGTGCTTCTATAAGGCTGCTTTCCAGTGCGATCTTAGATTTCCTGTCCACCCTTTTATTATGGAGCTTCTGAGCCATTTCAATATCGCTCTTGAGAAACTTATGCCAAAATCATGGAGGATTGTAATCAGTTGTATGGAGATATGGCTAGCCTTCACTGAAGGAGACATGATTAAGGTGGACGAGTTCACATATTTGTATCGTCTAAAGGAGTCAAAAGAGTATGGGTACTATGAGCTTATGCCCTGGGTCAAAAAGGCTAGAATCGACATCGATCTGCCCTCGTCTTTAGATATTGGAAATTAAGGTTCTTTTTCGTGTCTGAGGACGACTGGGAGACTCTTTCCGATTAACTCAGGGGTGACATTCCTAGGTTACTTCGTCGTTGGAGAGCCCCAAGTCTAGGTGTGTCGTCCTTCAACAAGTTCATTTTCCATCTTCTTTACTCTTTTTCTTTCTATTTTTTATTCATTGCTAACCTTTCTGTTTGTTGTGTCTGCGCAGTTAAGAAGCATCCCAAAGCTCAAAAGCAGGTACAAGAGGCGCATAGAAATAGCTATTGAGTACGCCAAGACGATCGACGACTTCGATGACCTGGTTGTTCCAAGAATCTTGGCTCATCACTGCCTGGGTCCAAAGCATTCCTCCTACGTTCTGTGCGCCATCAAGATTGAAGATAAGAGTAAGTGTTCATTTGGTTCATCACTGACTTGAATTTTCTTCCTCCTTTCTTTTATATTTTTTAGTTTAGCAAGTGTTTCTCTTCTGCAGAGATGACGACAAAGTTCAACCAAGAGATGTACGCTAAGATGAGGGCTAAGAAAAATGAGCCTTTCTCCAACCTCAGGAAAAGGGTGGTGCATGTCATGGAGAAGGGGACTCCCGTCACTTCGGTTACCTCCATCCCTAAAGCGACGAGGACCGCTTCCCTGGCCACTTCAGTGGAAGAGATCACCCCATGCCCGAAGCAGCAACACATGGCAGACAAGGGAAAAGAAAAGGCCAACTCACGCTTATCTAGCGTTTGGGACAATGCTGGCCTTGCACTGACAAGGGCACAAGATGCCTTCACTACTGAAAAGCTCAAGGTCCTATCTAGCATGCCTTCTAACGAAATCGTGGGTCGTCATATCCACAAGCTCGTATAGGTAATGTACTTGTGCAATTTATCTTCCCCTTTCGCTTCTCCCCCCCCCCCCCCCCTTTTTTGCATGGGTTTGAAAGTTAGGTCTTCTTTCTTTTTTAGGTACTGGGGGAAACCATCCATATCACGTCAAAGTACCTAAGCCAGGAGGCGAAGGCCACATCTGTGGGGTCCAACGTAGAGGTTCTGGAGGCGAAGAATTCAAAGCTGAGGAAGGACCTCATCTCTGCCATGGACGAGGCCAACATTGCCAAGGAAAAGGCAAAGGTCCTATCTAACGACCTAAAGGATGAGAGGTAGCTAGCCCTGGAGAAGGACGAATAGACCCAAGTTGCAAAAGAGAGAGTGAAGACCATTGCAGCTAAGTCTGTTGAAGCCTTGCAACAGACTGATGAATACAATACCGTGCTCTTAGCTGGTACTACAAGGGCTTCGAGCTCCTGCGACGGTACCTCATCAAGCACCCTACTGGTGTGGACCTGGCAAGCCTGGATCTGGAGGAGGTGGATAAGGAGATGGCAGCAGACGAGGCTTCTCAATCTGGCACTGTTGCTCCAGAGCCTACACAAGCCGGTGGTGACGGGGCTGATGCTTGAATCTGTCCAATGCATATATTCATGTTTTTTCCTTCTTTTTTTCTTTTTTTCAGGTGCCCAGTATGTTTTTGGGCTTTTTATTCTAATTTCAGAACAATGCTTCTTGCCCGATGTTTTTTGGGCTTCTAATTCCTGTTTACAGATAAGATATATTTATGCTATCATTTATTTTTATACCTTTGCTAGTTTAGTCTTCGTTATGTTTAATATATTTGGCCTGCATATGACTCGTGCTTTTGCCAGAATCTTTGTCTGTTTACCCTCGTCTGTGGGTACTTAGTCAATTTCAGGTGACTCACATCGTGCTTAGGAGTTTGGCCATTAAGACCTCGCCAATGATTTACATCCATCTAGGCTAAATCTTATCACTTAGCTATTTTTTAGGTGACTTACATCCAGTAAAGGAATTTTTTTATTTGGCTTCGTCAGCGATTTACATCTATCTAGGCAGAATCTTATCACTTAGTCATTTTTTAGGTGACTTACATCCAATTATAGAATTTCATCATTTGGTTTTGTTAGCAATTTACATCCGTCTAGGCGAAATCTTATCACTTAGCCATTTTTTAGGTGACTTACATCCAATTAAGGAATTTTGTCATTTGGTTTCGTCAGCGATTTACATCCGTCTTGTCAGTTCGTTTAGACCCCTTAAACCCAACAGATTAACCTAGTGAATTAGCCAAGTGATTAACTTAGGTAATTTAATTAAAACTAGGTTAACACAATTAAGCAAAAATAACAAAGCAGCGGAAAATAAACAACACAAAGATCTGATGACCCAGGAAACCACACCGGTAAAAACCTGGGGAGGATTTGACCTAGCTATCCTCAAGGTAAACTGAATCCACTATGAAAGAATTGAAGTTTACACAATAGACTTAGACCACTAACATCTTATTGCTACCCAAGTGTAGGAAACTTACTACCATGACCCCATGATAGCTCCGAGATCCACGGACTCCTTCTTTCCGGAATTCTTCAGCAAATCCACAAGCGCACCTGCTTGTATATCTTTGTGTTCTCTTGATTCTGCAACTGTATGATTTACACAACTCTTGACATAAATCTCAAGTTTGTAAACCCTAAGTGTATGTGAAGGTAAACACCTCTAGATCTCACAGAGAGATTCACAAACACAGCAAAACAGAACTCTAAAAACGTGGCTAGGGTTTTCCCTTTTATACTTAGGGCAAAACATAAAACCCTATACATTAAAACGGGCTTGGGCTGAGTTGGAATTTTCTGTAGAAAAACGTTCTGCACGATTTTCGATCGATCGAGTCTAATTTTCGATCGATCGAGTCACACAGAAAGTGAACAGTACTTCTGCATAAAAACTCGATTCCAACTTTACAATAAGACCCATACTTTGAGCAAGTCTAACACACGACTAAACATTGTTTTGATCATGGTTTGCCAACATACAAATTGAAGTTCTAAATACATTAGTTCCTAATCTTTTGAACCTAACAAACTCCCCCTTTGGCAATCCGTGACAAAACACAAACTTAACAAAAAGCTCAAAGTTACAAATTGAAATAGCCCAATACAATAAAAATAGCCACATAACAATTCAACCTAAACTACTATCTAACAGTTGCAAAGTAGACAACAGCTTGACTGAAAGCAACCTGTATATTCCTGTAACACTTAACAAACACATAAACGCATGTGTGGAAAAAAAACAGGAAATACATAAATAAAAATTTCTTGATTTCACATGACACAAAATAAAGACATATATCATGAATAATATCATCAATATAAATCAATAAGCAGAGTAGTAGCATAGTGAAATAAGAAACATATACATACAAATGTATCTCAACAAAATAAATCTCCAAAACAAGAGCTAAAAATGAGAATACATAGTGAAGCATCTAGATACAATCTAATAACTCCACAAGCTCCGCAGTATCACTACCAAGTAAACAAAAACTCCCCCTAAAATGTAAATCTCCACAAAGAAAATCTCCTAGATACAATGAACTATGTACTCCCCCTTTTTGTGACGAATTTCCAAAGGGCACTCACTCATCATCAAAAGGTGGTGGAGGAGATCGACGAGAGCTCGCCAAATCCGCTCGTAACGCACGTAGCTCATCAAGGATGTCCACCAAAAGCTGACCATGAGCCGCCTGAACGGTCACGACAGTATCTAGAGTCCGACGAAGGTCAGAAACCTCATCAAACGGTGGAGGAACATCAGCAGCAGCAGCAACAGCAGGATCAGAAGAAGTCCCAGCTGCAGGAGTATCTGTAGAAGAAGGAGGGGGTAGAGTGACACCGGAAGGGAGTTTCTCTTGTCGGGGTTCTTGCTGTAGTTCTATATGCCCACAGCACATCAGGAAATTCTTCTTACCAAGCACCCTTTGCTTCTACCAACCGAGCTTTGATGATCTTGAGTAGCGCCAATTCGTCACTTCCGTCTGTTCGCTAGCTTATGGATGTCTTGGGGATGAGAATTGGTTCTTAATCCCCAATCCTAAGCAAAAGTCTCTAAAGTCCTAGCTGTCAAACTGCAATCCGTTATCCGATATGATTGTCCGTGATATCCCGAATCTACAAACTATGTTCTTCCCCACAAAGTTCTAGATCTTTGCCTCCATGATAGTTGGTAATGCTTCTGCTTCAACCTACTTTGTAAAGTGGTCAATAGCGACCAGTAAAAACTTTGCCTGTCTTTTACCTTGAGGTAGTGAGCGCACGATGTCAATTCCCCATTGGGCAAATGGCCACGGGGAGGTTATTGGCGTCAGTCTCTCTGCTACGATACGCTAAACCTCTGACACGTGTCACATCTCTCGACGAACTCTTTTGCATCCATAGTAGGCCAAGAGTAACCTATTCTGATGATCATACTTACCAGGGACCTTGGGCCTGCATGGTCTCCGCATATTCCTTCATGGATCTCCTCTAGGATATACTTAGCCTCACCCTCATCGACGCACTTCAGGTAGGGCATGGAGAAGCCTCTTTTGTACAAGGCATCGTTCAGGATAGTGAACCTGGATGCTCTCTTCCTGACTTTTCTGGCTTCCTCCACGTTCTGTGGAAGCCACCCATCTTGAAGGAATGATAGAATTGGGGTCATCCAGCTACTTTCACTCTAGATTGCGAAGGTGTGGATTTCTTCAATGCTAGGACACTTCTGGACTTCCATCTTTATATCTGTGCTCTTCAGTCCTACTTTTGACGATGCCTGCTTCGCTATCTCGTCTGCCCCCATATTCTGGCTTCTGAGGACCTGTATGAACTCTACCCGATCAAATTCTCGGGCCAAATGCCTCATCAGACTCAAGTACTTCTGCATCCTTCTAAATCTCAGTTTTTTTGCAAATTTCAGAATTATACTTTTGCATAATAAATCCCAGCCCTATAATAAATTTATATAATAAATCTCAGCCCACTTCTTATTTATTTACTTTCACTATCAAGCCCAACCCAAAGTCTTTTTAGCTTAAACCCAAAAGCTTTTTCAGCTTAAAGGAAAAACTAAAAACAGTGGAAGGTGAAAAGAAAAAAACAAAAAAATAAAAACAAAAACCGTGGAAGGTGGAAGTGTGGAACCCTAAAGGGTTTTGCGTGATATAACCTATAACGTGAGGAAAGCAGAGAGACGCAAACCGTGAAGGAAAACAGAGAGTCTGAAATTGTGCTCCCCACCTTCCTGCTCTACTGTTTCGCATTAATGGCCGCCTTTCTGAGTTTCTTCGTTCCTGTCTTCCTTTCCACACAGTGTATAAATACTGACAGTTCCTGCTTCAGTTGAGGTATCTCTAAATCTCAGTTTTTTTGCAAATTTCAGAATTATACTCTTGCATAATAAATCCCAACCCTATAATAAAGTTATATAATAAATCTCATACCACTTCTTATTTATTTACTTTCACTATCAAGCCCAACCCAAAGTCTTTTTACCTTAAACCCAAAAGCTTTTTCAGCTTAAAGGAAAAACTAAAAGCCATGGAAGGTGAAAAGGAAAAACAAAAAATAAAAATAAAAACCGTGGAAGGTGGAAGTGTGGAACCCTAAAGGGTTTTGCGTGATATAACCTGTAACGTGAGGAAAGCAAAGAGACAGAAACCGTGAAGGAAAACAGAGAGTCTGAAATTGTGCTCCCCACCTTCCTGCTCTACTGTTTCGCATTAATGGCCGCCTTTCTGAGTTTCTTCATTCCTGTCTTCCTTTCCACGCGGTGTATAAATACTGACAGTGCCTACTTCAGTTGAGGTACCTCTAAATCTCAATTTTTTTTTTTGCTTCATTCTTTTGCTTGATGGTTTTTGTTTCCCTTATTACATTTTGTTATATGGATTGGTTTGCTGCTCGGTTTTGAATCTTTATTATTGTTATGAGAGTTTGGGACATTGATGGAGATATAATTGATTAATTGAGAAACAAAGAGAGATAGAAAAGCCCAGGAAAATTGATCGGATATGGACTCTTTAAAGATTATCTATATCTATGTGCAGTGCTTTGGCAAATTGATTGATAGCTGCTATCATAGGCGGTTCGCTTTTTAGGTCTTATCTATATCGAATATGGAGTGTGCTTTGGCAAAACATTGTATACTTTTCTGTGTCTTATTTTTTATGCTAAAGGTAGGTTTTAATTTATGAAATAAGCTATAGTTGGATTGGTACCCAATTAGTTGTGGTGAAACTGTACTTTTGGCTTAGGTGGTTTTCCTTTATCTTCTTAGTTTGATTTTCAATATTTATGTAGTTTTGTATAGTTCTTTATTTCCCTTTGTACACTCTGTTTACTTGGCTTTTTTTTTTTTTTTTTTGTGCCTCTTTTTCATTTCCGATAAAGTTTTACATCTACTGATCCAAAGAAAAAAAAAAAAAAAACCCAATGAGGGAGCTAACTCAGCTAAGTCCAATCCCTGACTCGGGTGTGTTTACAAGGATAGGAGAGGAAAGATGAGGAATGGGGTGTGGACTTACCCTTCCCCTGTTTGGATGTTTTGAGGGAGAGAGGATTTGAGGGGATTTCATAATATCATGAGTTGAAGCTGTTCCTCTTTCAAACTTTGTTTGAATGGACAAATACTTTGGGTGTTCTTACTTTATTGATTTGTGGTTGAAAGCCACTACAATTGGGAGTTTAGCCATGCCCACTTCCAAGTTGTGGATTGCTCAGGGAAGAAGCTGAGAATTGCAGACTGAAAGCATTACTGCTTAAAGTGAAATCATAGCACCCTAAAAACTTGGATTATAATTATGGTCATTGAAAGTATAAGACATTGTCTTTTTGCCATTCATATAAAATCATAACTTTTTTGTTCTTTTGTTAATTACTTTATTTATTGATTAGCTGTTAAGGTGGCTATCAAACACAATACTAGATCTTAGTAAAATTGATGAACCTACTTTACTGTGAGACCTGGCTGATATGGATTTTATATTTTTATTGAAATAGTTCTCCAAATGTGTGCTAAGTGTTTATTAGGTAGAATTTGGTTATATTGATGATTCACAAAAATCCTTAATTGTAATTTGAGATGTGACTAACATTTTTCTTGGACTGTGATAAATGGTATTGAAAAATTTATTTTGTAGATGATGCAAAGAGACATTTATTTATTCATTTAAGGATCCATATGAGAATTTGTTTGTGAGTTTTTCAGACATTACCATCATCTTCATTGTCAATTTTTTTTTTTAAATAATACAATTGTTATACTAAGTGAGGGAGGGAGATTCGAGCCTTTGTTTTTCGCTTTTATGAGATCAGATATTCTCTCTAAGTTACAAAGCTCTTAGCATTTTTCACTGTCAGTTAACATTTATGAAAGACAGAAAACAAAAAGCCCAATACGTATCTGAACTTGTCCAGTTATATTAGAACATAAAAGACTATAATTCAAACCAAGCAGGAAGGCCAAGTGAGTGTACTGTGTAGTGTGCACCATTATGGAACTGTTCAAAATTGGACAACTTAATTGCTTTGCATGCAGCAGCTATAATTAATATTTATGCACGTTTTGGTATAATCAAAGCTACTCTGAGATTTCATTTGGGAGGAGAAATTAAAAAAAAAAAAATTGCTAAGTGTGCTTCTTTCAGTTTTCTTTTAGAGTTCTCACATGTCCAATTAAGCATTTTGTTAACTTTGGTATGAATTTTTCATGTTTACTCAAAGTGAGAGAAAATATTTTATTTGAAATAGTTGAGATTTAAGGAGCTGTTGTTGCCGTTGATATCAGTGACGATCTACTAATTTTTGCTGCATCAATATTGGTAATCTAAAACTTGACCAGTTTGTGTTTTTAAATTAACCTTACTTCCTATAGAAAAGATAGTTTTTAATCTATTCTATATATTTATTTTATTTTGTTGAAGTGTTTGAGTTTGATTTAAAGATGTGTGCATTGTTTTCAGAATTACTTGTGATGAACGAAACATAGAAGAGTGAGTTTATCGTCATTCCCATGAAGTTCTCTTTTCTCCTCCATTTGATGTTAATAGTTTTAGAACTAATCCCATTTAAATTTGATGATTTGTCTACACAAATTTGATGGACTATTTTGTGCATTTTTATAGATCTTGACTCAATATTGTTCAAAATCCTAAATTCCTTGATGTTCGCTCTAGCAAATTTTAATTTGAAAGTCAGATTACTTTGAAATTTTCATAGGATTTACTAAGATGTTCAAGTTTATTCTCTATGTCCCTTCCCATTTCACACTTTTTGTTTTTGTTTTTTTTTTTTTTAATATTTTGGGTGAATGATCTTAATCTATCTAGCAGATTGCATTGCACTGTTGTTGACTACAAGTATTTTTTACATGAGCTGCTTGTGGACTCTGATTATCACAATTGGGTATTATCTTAAAAACACTCTCTTTCTTTTTGTATCATTGTGTGCATGTTTGTATTTTTTTAAAATATAATTTCAGTTTGGTTATTAAGAAAGTGTAGGGATATAATACATATGATAAGTTTTGGATTTTTATTTAGTATGTTTGGGATTCAAGCATCTTTGTATAGTTGTTTGGGCTAAAGTTTAACAAGGATGGTGAAGGCTCAGTGTGCTAGGATGATGCCTTTGAGAAGAGGTGATGGATTCCTAAAAAAGATGAGAAGCTAACAGTTTACAACTTTACATTAGGAAACATGGCATTTGGAATTGGAATTAGAATCCAAAACCTTATGGTAGGAAACATGTAAATGTTCAATTTCAATGAACAAAAACTTAAGTCATGAAATTTTCATGGTTGTTTGCAATTGTTCCTCTGAATGATTATTTGATTTAAAGTTTTCTTTCAATCTTTTCTTTTAGGTTTGGTAAGGTCTAGGAAGAGTCATTCACTTATCCAAAAAAAGCCTGGGAAGAGTTGTAGACTTTTTTGGATGAATTATGTGGAAACTTTTGCAAATAAGAGGAAGCTATACTCAAGCTTTATGAAGTTTTACTCATTTGAAAACTATTTTATCAAATTTATTTTGTTAAATTCTGATTAAGATGGATGGATAATTCAAAACAATGAGTACAATTATTTTTTATTTGTTCCTTTTAAATGTTGTTACACACAGTATATTTATATATTGATTGTTGCGTCACTATTATGTGATAAAAGTCTTTCCAGGTATCATTTGGTTGCCACATCTATAAAACCCTAAAACTTAATACCACATTCAAAACATGTGTAAACTTCAACATCAATGATGTACCAGTACTGATTAAAGCTTGCAAGGTGTTCCATAATTATTATGAAGTTAGCAAAAAACTTGGTAAAATTGTTGATGTCTGTTTAGGTTTTGTGCAAATGTGATTTTTTCTTGATATCACTTGCTGAAAACAAATGGGAGGATTGCCTTTGTTATTGTAGTGGTTCATCTTGAATTGGCTTGAGTTTTCACTTTTATTTTTTTTTTCAAATATTATTAAAACTATGATAGTTCATGTAAAATTAAAAAGCTTTAATGTATAAACTATACTTTCATAAGATTTTCTCGTGCATCGCACGGGTTAGCGACTAGTTTATAATAATTAGTGAACATAGAATAAATGATACCTCTTAATTTGTACTAGACTTCTCTAGTGATTTCTATAGTCGAATCTGAGTCATACTGGTACTCTCCAATTCTGAGTATTGTTTGTAGCATGTTACGTGTGTGTATATATATATATATATATTTACTTGGACCGATGCTCAATTAATAATTTTGTATTACATATATATTTATTTTTCTCTCTCTCCTGAAAATTTGGGTTAGCGGAGTTTGTTCTTCAATTATTTGGTATCAAATTCCAGCAAGCTAGCATGGTGCGCTTCCCTTCAGATCTCCACTTTGACATCGTTTCACGACTACCCGTCAAGTCACTTTTACAATTCAGGTGTGTCTCTCAACTATGGTGCAATATGATTGATGATCCATCTCTTGCTTACATTCACTTAACTCGATCTGTTGAAGAACCCAAGATGTTAATTCTTGATCACCAAACTAAAAAACCTGACACATCAAGGTTTACAGAAGTTGTTGGGGGCTTCTTGAAGGCTAACATGAATTTAGTTGCAAAGTTTGCAAAGTCAAAAGCGTGCTTCTTAGAGAGTTGTTGCAATGGTTTGCTTTGCTTTACAAAATTTTATGATGATAGAGTTTTGGTTTTGTTTAATCCTCATAGACAAGAAGTTATAGGACCGCCACCGTATAGAGCTTCTCTTCTACAACGCAACAGAAATTATGGATTAGGTTTTGATTCTTCAACAAACACATACAAGGTTGTTCGGGTTTTCACCTGTGGAGGCAGCTGGCATGGAAATATGGGTGCTGAAGTTTACACTCTTGGTACAAGTTCATGGAGACCTATTAGCAAAGGTCCTCAATGCCTTCTTGCTGGAAGACCTATATTTGCATGTGGAGCACTTTATTGGTTTGTTGACCCTTATGTTGATAGGGACGCTCTAAAAGGCAAGTATATTGTTTCTTTTGATGTTGGGAGGGAGGAGTTTGGCTGGATTTCTCCTCCTAAATATTATAGCTCAAGTCATTTGCTTGATCTTGGAGGAAACTTGGCTATGGTTGATCGCTCATTTGATAGCCACATTGAGATATGGGTAATAAAGGAATATAAAAAGAAAGAGTGGGTCAATGAATACAAGATTGATATATACCCCCCACTTGGGATATTAGATTCTTCTTTGGTTGAAGTTATAGGGCTATGGGAATTTGGTGAAATACTATTGAGGAACCGTGAAAGTTTTATTTCCTATAATCCAAAGACTGGTGTGAAAAGGTACATCGAAATTTTAGGTCATGATGTGGAAGTCCTATATCACATGGGTAACCTACTATCAATTTCTAAATTTCAGACAAAGTAACAGTGTTTGTTGTTTCTTTCCAGAGTAAATTTTTTGATCAATTAATTAGCATTATTTTGAATAAAATGCAAGATACTTGATTTCATATGCTTACTCCACAGATGATTGGGATTTTGCTTCTTTGTTTGGTAACCAATTCCTTGGTCAATTTTGATTTATTTTCAATGTTTTAATCCATCATTAAATCTTCTTTTGTTATTCCATTTATCTATATTGTTAAGGATCTATGAGTTATTTATTCACATTATTTGGTGACAAGTATGTGAGGTAGCATATTTTAGCTTGAAGGAAATTTAGCAAGTTTGCTTATGTTCTGTTTGAGCTTAAGTTATTTCATCTACAACTAATATGACACTGGCAAATATTGAGATACTTAATAGTGGATGTGTACTTAGCAAGAACATTTGAAGCAAACCACCTTTGTATGTGTGTCAAAATCTTTAGATTGATAAGGTCTTGATGTGCTTGAGGTACAAATGCCATGCATGTTGGTTAGCTCTAGGTGCTAGCTAGGCTTTTCCTTAAGCTCACAAAAATCCAAAACAGATAATATAACAACTAAAAATTTATTTCTTTTAACATAAAAAATAATATGACATGATAGTTGATATCATAGCTATGAGTCATTACTCATGCGCTGCAGATAAAGATTCTGCATATGACTTGCAATGCAAACCTCACAGTTACCATTATCACAACCCTTTTGTTAAATTGGCCTTGGTGGGTAAAATTTTTGCCTCACATGTTGTTCAAGGAAATAGAAGCAGTAGTATAGTTGGTAAGCTTAGTGCTAGATTGTGACATAGCTATGATACCAACTATCATGTCTACCTACCTCTTTTGCAGTTGAGGATGGACCCTGAAACACCCCCATTCCTCCGCCGGTAATTAACAAGATAATCATGATGTTTTTCAAAGGCAACAATGCACCTAGGCACACAACCAAGTAGTAAGAAATTAAAGGCGACATTATATAAATGATATTATTTTAGTAAGCATATGTTTGTATATTGTAATTAGGCAAGGATGTGAAACCACCCTCACTTTCTCTTATACTAGTAAGCAATCCAGTGTTTTTTTTTCCATCAGTCAGAGTGGGTAGCGCTTTCGCGAGGGCCTCACCACTCTTCCCGGTCAATATAGATGGGAAGGGGCCCTATTACACCCTGCTTCAAAGAGTATATTAATTTCCAAAAAGTAAACATTTACAATTACAAAAATGATCAATAGTCACCACAATAACTATTATTATTTAAGAATACATGACACGTGATGTCACAATAAGAGCAAAAATAGACAATGACAAGGTCCTGGACAAATTTTCTGGTGGCACATTTGCAGGAGCAGCCAACAAATAATTTTATTTTAAGAGAAGATGAGGTACGTAATGTGAGCATGTACGTAGACGAACACTAACAGGTTCCAGAAATGACCAATTTTTCTAAACTTTAAGCCAGAACCTTTCAAAGAAATTAGATCATAACTTTCTTTGGTAGCATACTACCTGTTATGACCTTTTCCGCCCATAATAGAGAACATTTATAGGCAATGATCACAAATTCACAAACTTTCAAAAGCTTAAGCCCTCAAACTACTTGACCCAACCATGCAAAAGATCAGATCACCTATTTACAAATAGAAAGCTATATTTGTGTGAGAATGCTATAACATATTAGATTTAAGCATCCGTATGGACAATGGCCTGCAGATCCAATAGCATGTTCGGTCTCCCTTTATGGAAGTGATCATAATTTTAACCTTAGAAGGGATGTTGCTTGTGAATTGTGATGAGGACATCTGTATAGTTAAGGATATATAGGTTCAATGGCACGTTCTATGTTCCTTCATGGCAATATGGCTCAAACCCCAAAAAAAGGTGTGCATTATTTGTAATATAGAGGGAATTTAGGACTCGTAGCTTATGTGTTGGGACTTGGTATACCTAAGTTATAAAACATGTCAATACCTTAGTTACCAAGCAAAAGCCCAAAAAAAAAAATGTAAACTTGGGAAGGCTGCAATCATGACTTCAACTGTGGGGAGAGAAGGGAAAAAGAAAAGGAAGATGCAATATCTGCCATAATTAACGATATTACTTACAAAAAAAAAAAAAAACTATATTACATAATATAATTACTTACATCACACATTTCTCAATTTCAAACAATATCTCTAATGGTACACATAGGTGACGAACCAAATTGAATGTAGGAGTTCAATTATTGGGCTTGGGCAGCTTTAAATAGCTCTTGCCACTTCTGTGGATCACTTCCTGGTCCTTCCCCCTACATATGAATTTCAGTTTGGCAAGTAATTTCATAAGCATAGTAGAATATGGTAAAGTTAACTGAAAGTCATCCAAACAGTTGGCACAGATCAAGTCCAATTGAATACTGAATGAAAATGCAAAGACTCTGATTAACAAGGACTAAGAAATCTGTACTACACAATATTGGATCTCACAAGCATTTGAAAGAAACATTGAATATTATACAAGTTACAAGTAACATGATGTGGTCATATATGTTTCTTTCTTGTCATAGATTCACATACCTGGCCAAAACCCAATATGGAAGAACAAGAAGATGATGCATTTGTTTAGATAAAATAATTTATGAATGTTGAATGTCAGAAAATAAGTGCAAGTCGTTCATCATTGACCAAATATTATAATTAAAACAAAACTTGTGTCAAAATTTGTCTTTAGCCTTTAAAATGTGCTTCTCTGATGTTTCAAAGTCCATATTGCTGTTAGTACATATTCAGCCTGCTGTTTAACAATCAAAACCAATAAAAGTTTTTCAATTTGTGATGCATGTCAAAAACATTCCGGAAGCAAGTGGAATGATAACATTTGCATTCTATGTCCATATGCTCCACATTTACCATAATCATTACTTGAAGATTACCTCAACTGAGTAGATTTCATAAGCTTTGCCTTCAGTGAATTCCATGTCCAGTGTCTGTATACAAGCTTCTGCAATTACAAGTCTGCTAGCTTCTCCAACAAGTTTATCTCCGGACACCAATATACATATCCATCAGACAAAACACATATCAATAAAAGGAAAAATAAGAGATTTTCACAATACACGCATAGAATAGATGATCTGTTATTTGATTTGTAGCTATGGATCTGTAATTTATTTGACATGATGATGATGTACGTTGCAACTCGTCTGAGAACAAATTATTTATGCCATACCTTGACCTATAAGAGCTGCACGTCTTTGCCCAGCTGTAGCTTTGAGCAAAGTATTTAGATTATATGATGTGTAAGGTCCATCAGTCAATCTACCAGATCTGGTATAAGAAAAAATTACAAAAACCAAATTAAAATATGACTGCAAGTTCTCTCTCTCACTCTCTCTAGTTACTAAGCATTCCTTTCTCAGCATCAAGTTAACAAAAAAAAAAAAAAAGTAAGGGCTGTAATTATACCATATACCTGATTATGGTAAATGGAAGACCAGAATTGCGAAGAAAATCCTCCCCCATCCTTTTAAATTCGAGGACACCAAAGAGGTTCATAATGCTATAGAAAAAATACAAAGTGATTATATTAGCCCATGGTACTAGTAATATTAAGGAATGAATCTCTAAAAATAACTTAACACACCAAACACTTTGAGAAAGCTGTAGCCACAACAAGAAGAGAATATAAAAATCCCCAATTTTATACCACTGACAAATATGCACAACTTCTGCAAAACATGAATTTACTACACCAATTTCTAACACAAAGCCTGATAGAATCACTAAAGAAAGTGTACATAGTGTACAGGATATGTAAATTCCTATAGAATCCTACAGAAACCTTTTAATGGGAATGTCTATTTTAAAATCATTTGAATTGAGTATTAGGCATCATATTAACATGTAGGGTCCAAACACTCACACGAATATATTTATATCAGTGGATAGAAATTTCCTTATAATTGCTTATTTTCTAATTATCCATTCATTTAAGAAGTGGTCTTACCTCCACGGCAGTTCACTGAACTTTGTTTCTCCGATTGATGAAACAAGAACGATTCTCTTCAGTGACGAAGGCAGTGAAGATACAAGATTTCTCACACCCTCCCAATCTTCAATTAATAACTTATAGTCAAAAGCACTGAAAGCATACATACATGTGTACATGGTCTGGTGTTTGTGTATGCATAAACAGAAATTTGAAGGAACAAGAATGATGAATTTTATCCAGTATGTGGGGCTGCTCTTCAATGCACTGGCAGTAGTACATAAAACACATTGTAGATTCTTCTCCATATTTTTACTTGCATCGTCTTGTTTACTCATAATACTAAATTTTTAATTGATGAAAAAAAAATACTGACCTACTCTTTTTGGTGTGTTATCCCCATCCCATCGTTTCGAAGGAAAGGCTGTTGTTCCCGTGCAGCAAATCACATGTGTTACTCCCTGAATACAAGGTTTTAAGAATAAAAATCATATTTTAGATAATTACCCAACATTCTAAATGGTCAAGAAAAACTTTTATTATTCATTAAGATAAATATAATCAAATAATATAATGCAGAATTGAATAGAGCAAAGGAGAGACCTCAAATATAGATGGATCTAAATCCTCTGGGTTCCGAGTATCCCCTTTAATCACCTATCAAGTTGAAAAGCTCTATGACTATAAAGTCTAACATCTGGAGGTAAGATAACGCTGTAAAACAATGCACAAAGAATGATGAACATTTGTGCACATTTATTATTCATGGAGAAAAGTTTATGCATAATTCAGCCAGAATATTGCTACCTGCATTGTTTCCTCATCTTGTTTACCAAACAAGGATATTGCTTTCTCAGGATCTTGTACTAAAAGCCGTGACTTGATATTCCTGTTTAGCAATGATGCCACTACCAACTGCCCTGAAAAGTAGAGAAAAGCACTAGACTTGCAAAACTCTCAAACAAATTAACAAAAGGGTATGTTTTCAAACTGATATTCTTGGTGAAAGCCTTACTAGTTACTCAGATCCCGAACCAATAACAAGAATAATTACTCAATAATCACTGAGATATGAACACGGTACTACTTGCCACTGCTCTCTCTCTCTCCCCTTCCTTTTTCACCAGTTTATAGTTACCATTATAAGATTTGAAAAGAGATCATTGGTTATTCATTAAATCAAGAGGACTTCAAGGAGTCAAATTTATACTAGATAACCTTTCAAAATTTAATCTTTCTTCTTATTTATTAACAACCCCTAGCAGTTCCACAATCACAATAACTGTATTCCATTAGAATATAAACCACCAGCATAAACGCACACACACTAAAACCAATCAGATTCAATACAAAGATGCATAGAAGTTACATATTCACCTTCAACTCAAACCAAACATGTTTCATACAGCATAAACACTCAGTCACTCACATACAAGCACTAAGTACACAAGTTCTTAAACATGTAGATGTTACATCATAAGCAGCAGAGAACAAGAGAAAGAAAAAGCCTACCAACACCACCGGAGCCACCGGAGATGAGACCCTGACCTGAAAGAACCTGAAAAAAAAATTTTATATATAATAAAAAAAAACTATATTTACTCTGCGTCAGGAACCCCCTCAAATTTTTTTTTTTTTTTTTTAATTATTTGTTCTACTAAAAAATTTGTAACAGAGGCAAGCCCACGGCAGGCCCAAGTGCCCAACAGATTACAGCCCAACCCACAGATTCTCACCAAACAAAAAAAAATTGTAACAGAGGCAAGCCCACGGCAAGCCCAAGTGCCCAACAGATTACAGCCATAACCCTCAGATTCTCACCAAAAAAAAGAGAGAGAAGGCATAGCAGCGCGGCACCGCCTCATAAAAAAAAGAAGAAGACAAACCCACAGATCACTGGATCAGGCCATATAAAAAAAAAAAAAAAGAAATCGCTAAGCTAACCTAACCTAACCTAAAGACAGAGAGATCACAGCCGCTTGTTGAGGCTCATCCAAGCCAAATACCCAACGCCGCTCGTCGCCTCGTCGTCGCTCATCGGATCGGAGGACGGAAATCGGCACTCCAGTGACAGATCCGCCGCCTCCCTGCTCGTCGCTGCTTGGCTGCTGACGCTGCCCTGCTCGGCGCTCGCTGATCGGCACTCCAAGTCTCCACGGTATTTCATTTTTTTTTTTCTAAGTTTCTTCTCAGTCTCTTTTTCTCTCTGACTCTCCCTCTATCTGATTTAGAAAATAGAGAATGACTCCTACTGTTCTCTCTCTTTATTCTTTAATAAGACTAGGGGTGTCCAACAGCAACCGGAACCCGACCCACCCGGCCAGCCCGTCCGATCCGGCCCGAGAACCGGACCGACCCGACGCCGGTGACGGTCGGCGGTGGGTCTCCGTCTCCAGAATCCGAAAACCGCGGGTCGGTTGGCGGGTTTTCTCCCCAGAACCCGAAGAAATCCGAACCGACCGGCGAAAACCCAGATTTCGGCGAAAAACCCAGATTCCGGCGAGCAAAACCCAAATTCCGGCGTGTTTTGATCATTCCGGCGAGTTTTGAGATGTTTTTTTGGCTAGATCTTGACTAGATTCGGCGAGATTTCGCTAAATCTAGTTGAGTTCTTGGCTAGATCCGGCGAGATTTCGCCAGATCTAGTCGAGATCTTGGCTTTTTCCGGCGAAAACTCAAAGGATTTGGCCGATTTTCATCATTTTCTAGCCGGATTTTCATTATTTTCCAGATCACGACTCCGACCGAACCCGACCGCCGCTCGTCGATGTTCCAACCCGTCCAAACCGACTTCTCAGACGGTCGGCGACGGGTTGAAAGTTTGCCCACCCGATCTGGTCGGGTCGGTTTCGGGTTGGGCACAAACCCGACCCGGACCGACCCGTGGACACCCCTAAATAAGACCAAGACCAAGTGACCAACTCATTACTCTCTCTCTCTCTCTCTCTCTCTCTTTTTAGTCTTTTGAATTTTGATTGGCCGAACTTACTGTTTAGTCTTTAGCTTTAATGCTTTATAATTTTGTCTGTTTTTGACTTTTTGAGAATTGAATTTGGCTTTATTCCTTTATCAGTTTCACTTATCTATTGGCGTTGGTGTGTGTAGTGTGCACTGTGTCTGTGTTGGTGTAGGTGTTTTGGTAAAATATTAATTGTCTTTTAGTTGTGAAATTTTCTGAATGGCAGGGGTGCTTGTGTGTAGAGTGGGGTGGGGGTGAATGGGCACATGGGATGGGGCCGGGCTGCACAAGTGCATATTATACCATTTTAATGCTTTAATTATTGTATTACACCTACACATAGGATGTGTAAATATTAATTGTCTTTTCATTTTTTTCTTTTTGTGGTTTTTTGGCGTACATAATGCAAATTTATTTTGGTTTTAAGAATTTTTTTTTAAGCACAAACTTCTTATCGGTCAAATCTTGAATTTCGGCCGGTATTTACCGAAACACCCGAAATAGATCGAAATGACTCGAAAATTTTTCTAAGTAAAATAGAAACACCTTGGACAAAATTCCTGTAGTCGCCACTGAGGGGATTCTATGAGTTCCTCTTTGACAGCATTAAGTGGTGGTGGTGGTGACCCTCTTCTAGAGCTAGAAATGGACTTGGAGGAATAAGAAGTTGGATGTGCAAGAGTGAATGTAAAACATGGGACTCGTTGATGGGGTTTGGGCATGTTTCAACTAGGACTGGGAAATCGGGAATCAAAGTGAATAAGAGTTTGGAAGCCATGAACAGAGAAAGAGAGCAACAAACTGAAACAAAGGAACAAGAGTCACAAGACAAGTTGGGCTATGTGGAGGGGATCCGAATCCTTTTCATTTCAAAGTGGAATGGAGAGCATCCATTTTATGGACAGTATTAATTTGAAATGCATCTAGGGTCTAAGATGTGCCAAGTCAATTAAAATTTCAAAAACTTAACTTAACAAATTCAAACTCTAGTTAAACCAAAGTTAACTCAGCATACTCTTTTCTCTCACCAGCCCATCTGAAATTTCAAACTCTCTTCTCCAAGTATTTTCTCTCTCCATCCCACGGTCCTCACCGTCGCCAGTGCCACTAGCCATCGTGCCAAGCCACCGTTGTTGCGCGGGCTATGTCTCACACCAACCTAGCATCATTGGAAATTGCCACCCACCTGCAGGCATAGGCACTACCCACTAAGTTTTCTCTCTCTGCTTGGTTTTTGAGAAAACGAAGGAAATTAAACTATTGATATTGCAATTTTATTGATTGATTTATTGGTTTTGAATATGGTTTCTTTTTTTGTGCTATATTTTTTCAGTGGTTGGTTTTGAGTTTACAGATTGAAATCAGCAGGTGGTGTTTCAGCTTTGTAGGATTTATGGGTTGTTTCAATCTGGATTTGTTACTAAAATTATTTTAGTATTTGATTTTTTTTTCTCTGCTTTGCCTAATTCCGAACTCTTGCTCCTCATCATTATGACAAATATGGTCATTAACTTTTACCATTTTAGCTTATAAGCTGAATTAAACCTTTTACTTTCCATTAACTTGTCTATGTTAACACTTTTAGGTTCTAATAGGAAGAAGTCAATATGGGGTCAAATGCTCTTTCGAGGTGTAACTCTTCTATGGTATAGAACTGCTTTGTGATATGTTCATTCCATTATCAAATTCTTCTATATAAAAATTCCACCCTTCCCGTACCTTTATCAATTTTGCCTCAAGAATGGTTGTTGCAGTTCTTGGCACTAATTCTAAATTTAAGAACTTGGTTAACAATAATGCTTGATGATTGGTTTAATGCAAAACATGCTTCTTTCAACTTCTTTGTGCATTAACAATAATTTTTAGTATCTTGCTGAAATTTATGTCCCTAACATTACTTGTTATCAGTAGTGCTTTGTAGTAAGAATATTTAAACATGAGAATTAAGAAGTTTGGGTTTAAAATGAGTATTTCTATGGACACATAAAAATGCACAACTTTGTACTACAACTCACCACGTGGTGAGTTGCGGCACAAAATTGTACACTTTTATGTGTCCCTAATATTACTCAATTGTCAATACAAATATCAGGAGGAGCAGGTCAACTGCAAACTCTTTGTTCCAATCTAATTATTTAAATATAGAAATAAAATTGTGTACCAACAATTTGTATTTATATTTAAATCATTCGAAAATATTGTCAAGTATCTAAAGGCTCCTTCTTTGTTTTTGTATTTTGTTTTTTATTAAATTGATTAGGTTTTGTGTATTTGTTGCCTTTTGTTTAAACTAATTTTCTTTGCTTTGATCTAATTTATATGCTTAGGGTTAGGGTCTTAGAATTAATGATTAAATATGGTTATAATTAATAGATTAATTTTAACAATTTTCTTATTTGATTTTTATGTTACATCAAATTATCAAGATGTTTTATACGTGTAATCTTGAATTATCAACTTTAATTTTAATTTATAATATTATCAAGATTATATTAATTTTAAATTTATCAATTGTTTAGTACATTTTTCAAATAATTATGAATTTAATTTAGTTTTGGGAAGAAATCCTACCCCTTATTTTAGGGAGATAATTATTTGCACTTGATAATTTTTTCTTTTATCTTTATTGAATCTAATAAAATATATAATTATT
Organism: Lithocarpus polystachyus; assembly: GCA_033629205.1. Taxonomy (NCBI): domain Eukaryota; kingdom Viridiplantae; phylum Streptophyta; class Magnoliopsida; order Fagales; family Fagaceae; genus Lithocarpus; species Lithocarpus polystachyus. Next base: position 31,606,566 of record CM066162.1, read on the forward strand.
TATACATTTATTTTATAAGCTTTTTCATAAAACCGTGTGCATGGGCTATAACTAGTATATCATATTATATCATATATTATATATGATAAAAGTTGAGTTTAGACGCCGTGGTTGTGCCACGTGGCTTCACCAAATTGTAAAAATTTTAATAAATTTTTAGATTTTAAGAATTGATATATACATATTTTTTGGATAAATATGGCAAATCAAGTAATGAAAGAAAGTAGTATTTCATTAACAACTATAACAGTTATGTCTATCTAAAATGTTATCAACAAATCCTAAAATCAATAGAATAGAATTACCTGATGATACAATTTAAATGAAAAAGATAGAAAAAAACGTAAAAGAAAAAAAAGATCGAATTTGCATTTTTTTTTTCCTACGTTTCTTTAAAAAACTTAAAAGGAAAAAAAGATAGAACTTGCATTTTTTTTCCTACGTTTTTTTTTTTTTTTGGTGGATGAAAGCATACTTATTGTTAGAGTCCCATTTGATATAAAATTTAAATTCTATTGAAAATATAATTTTTAAAAAATGTGTTATATTGCCATACTAAAAAACATAGAATTACAAAAAGAAACGTCAGATGAATAGAATCAAAGATAAAAAACATGATTGATGATTGAGGCAATAAGGATATATGATAGATTTTTTTTTTTAGAGGATATATATTTTGAGAGTCCCATTTGTTATAAAATTTAAATCTTATTGAAAATAGAATTATTAATCAACGTGTTATATTACCGTACTAAAAACAAAATAGAATTAATAAAAAAAGAAAGGTCTTATGAATAGAATGAAGGGGAAAAAAAGGTGATTGATGGTTGTAATGAAATAGGATATGATTTCTTTTTAATTAAAACCTAATTATCAAACGTAGAAAGTTGAAAATAAATTAAAAAATCCACAAAGAACAACACAACTTTATCCTAAAGTGATAAAACTATAAATGAAAAGTTGATACGAACAAATAATATGTTATATATATCTAAAAAAATCATTGTAATTAGATATAACAAATAATATGTTATATTTATCACCCTTCCTACCTATCTACGATACTATACATCTTAAATTACCAAATATCAAGCTTTTCAATTGGAAGGACCAAAATCTTCCCTAATAGTTTTTTTTTTTTTTTTTTTGGGTTTTTCTCTTGCAATAGGCCTCTGAATATTTATTTGTCCCTGATTTATATTTAATTGAGTCCAAAAATATTTCTTAATTTGTTATTATAACCATTTGATTGAATGAAATCAACATTAAAACAAATGATTTAAATATCATAATAAGAAATAAAAATTAAATTTCTTTTAAGTGTACAAGTACAATTTCTTTTGAGTGTACAAATACAAGTAAAATTAAATTTAAATATATTATCAAAATATTTTTTATTAAGCCGTGCATCGCACGGCATAATACTAGTATTTATAATAAGTAGTGAACATAGAATAAATGATACCTCTTAATTTGTACTAGACTTCTCTAGGATTTCTATAGTCGAATCCGAGTCATACTGGTACTCTCCAATTCCGAGTATTGTTTGTAGCATGTTACGTGTGTGTGTGTGTGTGTGTGTGTGTGTGTGTGTGTGTGTGTATATACACATATTTATATATTTACTTGGACCGATGCTCAATTAATAATTTTGTATTACATATATTTATTTTTTTCTCTCTCTCTCTCTCCTGAAGATTTAGGTTAGCGGAGTTTGTTCTTCAATTATTTGGTATCAAATTCCAGCAAGCTAGCATGGTGCGCATCCCTTCAGATCTCCACTTTGACATCGTTTCACGACTACCCGTCAAGTCACTTTTACGATTCAAGTGTGTCTCTCAACTATGGTGCAATATGATTGATGATCCATCTTTTGCTTACATTCACTTAACTCGATCTATTGAAGAACCCAAGATGTTAATTCTTGATCATCAAACTAAAAAACCAGATACATCAAGGTTTATAGAAGTTGTCGGGGGCTTCTTGAAGGCTGACATGAAATTAGTTACAAAGTTTGCAAAGTCAAAAGCGTGTTTCTTAAAGAGTTGTTGCAATGGTTTGCTTTGCTTTACAAAATTTGATGATGATAGAGTTTTGGTTTTGTTTAATCCTCTTAGACAAGAAGTTATAGCACTGCCACCATATAGAGCTTCTCGTCAACAATGCAACAAAACTCATGGATTAGGTTTTGATTCTTCAACAAACACATACAAGGTTGTTAGGGTTTTCACCAGATGGTATGAAGATATGGGTGCTGAAGTTTACACTCTTGGTACAAGTTCATGGAGACCTATTAGCAAAGGTCCTCACTGCCTTCTTGTTGGAAGACCTATATTTGCATGTGGAGCACTTCATTGGTTTGTTGACCCTTATGTTGATAGGGATGCTCTAAAAGGCAAGTATATTGTTTCTTTTGATGTTGGGACGGAGGAGTTTGGCTGGATTTCTCCTCCCAAATATTATAGCTCAAGTCATTTGCTTGATCTTGGAGGAAACTTGGCTGTGGTTGATCGCTCATTTGATAGCCACATTGAGATATGGGTAATGAAGGAATATAAAAAGAAAGACTGGGTCAAAGAATTCAAGATTGATATATACCCCCCACTTGGGATATCAGATTCTTCTTGTGTTGAAGTTATAGGGCTATGGGAATTTGGTGAAATACTATTGAGGAACCGTGAAAGTTTTATTTCCTATAATCCGAAGACTGGTGTGAAAAGGTACATCGAAATTTTAGGTCATGATGTGGAAGTCCTATATCACATGGGTAGCCTACTATCAATTTCTAAATTTCAGACAAAGTAATATTGTTTGTTATTTCTTTCCAAAGTAAATTTTTTGATCAATTAATTAGCATTATTTTGAATAAAATGCAAGATACTTGATATCATAAGCTTAGTCCACAGATGATTGGGATTTTGCTTCTTTGTTTAATAACCAATGCCTTGGTCAATTTTGATTTATTTTCAATGTTCTAATCCATCACTAAATCTTCTTTTGTTATTCCATTTATCTATATTATTAAGGATTTATGAGTTATTTATTCACATTATTTGGTGACAAGTATATGAGGTAGCATATTTTAGCTTGAAGGAAATTTAGCAAGTTTGCTTATGTTCTGTTTGAGCTTAAGTTATTTCATTTACAACTAATATGACACTGGCAAATATTGATATACTTAATAGTGGATGTGTACTTAGCAAGAACATTTGAAGCAAACCACCTTTGTATGTGTGTCAAAATCTTTAAATTGATAAGGTCTTGATGTGCTTGACGTACAAATGCCATGCACGTTGGTTAGCTCTAGGTGCTAGCTAGGCTTTTCCTTATGCTCACTAAAATCCAAAACAGATAATATAACAATTGAAAATTTATTTCTTTCAACATAAAAAATAATGAGTCATTACTCATGCGCTGCAGATAAAGATTCTGCATATGACTTACAATGCAAACCTCACACTTACCATTATCACAACCCTTTTGTTAAACTGGCCTTGGTGGGTAAAATTTTTGCCTCACATGTTGTTCAAGGAAATAGAAGCATTGGTATAGTTGGTGAGCTTAGTGCTAGATTGTGACATAGCTATGATACCAACTATCAAGTCTACCTACCTCTTTTGCAGTTGAGGATGGACCCTAAAACACCCCCATTCCTCCGCCGGTAATTAACAAGATAATCATGATGTTTTTCAAAGGCAACAATGCACCTATGCACACAACCAAGTAGTAAGAAATGAAAGGCGACATTATATAAATGATATTATTTTAGTAAGCATATGTTTGTATACTGTAATTAGGCAAGGATGTGAAACCACACTCGCTTTCTCTTATACTAGTAAGCAATCCAATGTTTTTTTCCACCAGTCAGGGTGGATAACACTTTCGCGAGGGCCTCGCCCCTCTTCCCCATCCATGTAGATGGGAAGGGGCCCTATTACACCCTGCTTCAAAGAGTATATTAATTTCCAAAAAGTGAACATTTACCATTACCAAAATGATCACTAGTCACCACAATAACTATTATTATTTAAAAATACATGGCACGTGATGTCACAATGAGAGCAAAAATAGACAATGACAAGATCTTGGACAAATTTTCTGGCGGCACATTTGCACGAGCAACCAACTAAATAATTTTATTTTAAGAGAGTATGAGGTACGTAATGTGAGCATTCATTATGTTGAATTTCATCTTTTCAATATTTATGGGTTTTGTTTATGTAATGTTTATCTGTGTGTGTTTTCTTTTAACTTTTGAGCTAATTTGCTTATGTAGAGCTTTCCAAAGACTTGCTTTTTTTTAGGTACAATTATACTTTAAGTGTCTTTTAGCAAATAAACAAATAATCTACATCCAATATATCTGCGGGTGCGTGTGTGACAACAGCTTTTTCTTCAAATTTAATTCTGTGCAGGTACAATTATACTTTAGACAACTATTAGCAAATAAACAAATAATTGGGCTTATGTAGGAATGTATGTAATTCTGATTTGTTTAAGTGTGAATATTATGTTATTGGTTTCAAGTAAGAGGAATACTCCCCTAATTACTTGATGAATTTTTATGTATATTCTGGTTCAGTTTTTTTTCTAGTTGGTGTCCGAACTTGTTGATCTATGTGTGCTATGAATTTTAATTTTTAGTGAAAAACAATATTTTAATGTTACTGTAGAAATATTGTATTTTTGCCATTTATGGCTTATTGTGGCAATACAAATTTTTGATGAAATCAGTAATAGTATGTGAGACTCTGTACTATTGGAAAATTGTTCTAGGTATAAAGGTTTTCTGTAAATTCATTGTGGTGAAACAATTTTTTGAAATCTTTATAGTGTTCTAGGTATAGTGTTTGCTTTACAGGTTCACTACAGTGTACAGTAATAGTATGTATATAATGTGGTGATAGTCTGTTATAGGTATATTGTTTGCTTTCAACTAGCAAGTTGGTGTAGTGAAGTTGATCTTGGTAGATATCTATTGTAGTGTATTGGATGAACAAATTTGCTTATTTGAATATGACTTAATTTCTTTTTGTTATGGGCAGGTGTATCTTGATAAATTAGAGGAAGACATTCGTTCAGATTCAAACAGTCTGTGTCATTTAAAGACTAGTCAAGATGGTAAGTTTTTTTTGTCTCTATTAAGTTCATTGGGTTGCTGTGGTTTTGGTGCTTATGATCTTAAAAGAGAAATGTCTTTGCTACGTGCAGGTGAAGTTTACAGCCGATGAGCTCCGGAGAGTTATGGATTATAAGCACAACATTCGTAATATGTCTGTTATTGCGCATGTTGATCATGGTTATGATCTGTTTGCCTTTGGGTCTTTATTATGGTGTATTTTATCTCAGATGGTGCATTATATTAGTATTGTATGGTCATATCGAAGTAAGAGCAGATTGTAAATAGTGTGGCATATTTTGGTGTTTTGTCAACGCCCCGCAAGTTTGGAGTTCTGTTAAAGATGCCTGTGCTTTTATGAGCTGTTCTGATTTCGTTTCTTTCTTCCAATCATTACTTCAGATGTTTTCTGACTGGTGTGCCACTGGTCTTCAATGATTCATAATATTTCCACTTGTATACTTTTATTAGAGTGTACTAGTCGTAGACCCGCGTGTTGCACGTGATAATATTATTGTTTTAGTTATTATTGGTTAATAATTGATTTTTCATTTTCTTTAAAGTTAATATATTGACTTTTAGAAAATATACAATTTAATATATTAATTCAACAACAACAACAACAATAATAATAATGTTGAATAAAATAATATATGAAGAAAAAAGGTAAAAATAAAAGATATAACAATAAACACCAAATTAATTATCTCTAAATAAATACCAAATTATTTAAATCATATTATGTAATATTATAATATTACATTCTTATATACTATTTTTAATTCTTTACAATGCAAAATGATAAAATTTAACAATCAAAGTGAAAAAAAAAAAAATTAAAACACAATTAAATCGCATCAACCTAAAGTAGAGTTCTAAAAAACACACAAATTTCTCAACCTAAATAATATAAGAAGAAAAAAGGTAAAAATAAAAGATATAACAATAAACACCAAATTAATTATCTCTAAATAAATACCAAATTATTTAAATCATATTATGTAATATTATAATATCACATTTTTATATACTATCTTTAATTCTTTACAATGCAATATGATAAAATTTAACAATCAAAGTGGAAAAAAAAATTTAAAACACAATTAAATCACATCAACCTAAAGTAGAGTTATAAAAAACACACAAATTTCTCAACCTAAAGCAGAGATGCAAATATATATATATATATATATATATATATATCACCAAAACTTGAGAGAGAGAGAGAGAGAGAGAGAGAGAGACAGAGAGAGAGAGAGAGGGAGAAATAATTTTTTTGTGAAGAAAAATTATGCATATAATGGAAAAGAGAATGCCAAATTTATTCTAAAAGAATAACAATAAAATAAAGGGAAAGATGAAGAGTGATATTAAGAGAGAGGGTAGTGAGGAGATGAAAATGTAAAGAGAAAAAGAAAGGTTGGAGAAAGTGTAAATGTTAAAAAAAAATGTTAAAATATTATATGTTTATTTAAAAAAATATAAATAACTTAATTATATGGAGGATGTGACTGAGTTTAAATATTAAATAAAATAAGATTAAAAGATTAAAAAAGTAAAATGTAATATATATATATATATATAACAATAAATACCAAATTACCCAAATTATGTTATGTAATAGAATAATATATATTATATTCTTATATATTATCTTTTTAAATTTTTTTATAATGCAATAGTATAATATTTAAAAATTCAAAGAGAACAAAAAAAAAAAAAAAAAAAAAAAAAAACTTAAAACACAAAACTAAATCGTACCAACCCAACGTAGAGTTATAACAAACACAAAAATTTATCAACTTAAGCAAAGATGTAGGAAAATAAAATAAAAAAAATACGCCAAAAATTATTGTGTGTGTGTGTGAGAGAGAGAGAAAGAGGGAGAGATGGAAAAACAACCTTTCTGTAATGGAACACTATGCAAAGAATGGAAGAGAGAATAACAAATTTATAAAAGATAGTGTGAATATGAAGAGACAAAATAAAGAAAAATGAATGGAAAGATAAATAGTGACATTAAGGTTAAGGGTAATGGGGAGTTGAAAAGATAAGGGAGGGAAAGATGAAGAGACAAAATAAAAGTGATATTAAGGTTGAGGGTAATGGGAAGATGAAAAGTTAAAGGCATGAGAAATGTTGGAAAAAGTGCAATTATTAAAAAAAAAGTAAATGTTAAAAAATAATTATAGGAAAATTGAAAAGAAAAAGAATAATGACGTGGATGCTGACGTGGCTCAATGTGAACATAGTAACATTAAACGCTACGCTTCAGCTTTTAGTAATATATAGATTTGGTTGTTTTGGTCAAATTCTGATGTTATTTGCCTTCCTTCTACTCCCCAATTCACACGGAAGTCTACACTTACAGATTCTCTTGTGGCTGCTGCTAGTATCATTGCTCTGCTTCAACTCAAACCAAACATGTTTCATACAGCATAAACACTCAGTCACTCACATACATGCACTAAGTACACAAGTTCTTAAACATGTAGATGTTACATCATAAGCAGTAGAGAACAAGAGAAAGAAATAGCCTACCAACACCACCGGAGCCACCAGAGACGAGAACAAGCTTAGAAGAAGAAGAAGAAGGAGAGATTTTGGAATCATGGGTTGGCTTAGAACTGGGGGATTCAGAGGCGACGCTACGTTGAGGTTAGGGTGTTCCCAGGAACACCCTGAACTGAAAAAACCTGAAAAAAAAATTTTATATATAATAAAAAAAAATAATATTTACTCTACATCAGGAATACCCCCAATCAAATTAGGAACACCCTCAAATTTTTTTAAAAAAAATTATTTATTCTACTTTCAAGCAAAAAAAAAAAAAAAAAAAAAAAAAAAAAAAAAAAAAACCCAAAAGAACAAATTTGAACTAAAATCTGAAAAAAAAAAAAAAAAAAAAATTGTAACAGAGACAAGCCCAAGTGCCTAACAGATTACAGCCAAACCCACAAATTCTCACCAAAGAAAAAAAAAATTGTAATAGAGGCAAGCCAATGGCAAGCCCAAGTGCCCAACAGATTACAACCAAACCCACAGATTCTCACCCAAAAAAAAAAAAAAAATGTAACAGGAGCAAGCCCACGGCAAGCCAAGTGCCCAACAGATTACAGCCAAACCCACAAATTCTCACCAAAAAAAAAAAAAAAACAATTGTAACAGAGGCAAGCCCAAGTGCCCAACAGATTACAACCATAACCCACAGATTCTCACCAAAAAAAAAAAAAAAAAAAAAGAGAGAGAAAAGGCAGAGCAGCGCGGCACCGCCTCATAAATTAAAAAAAAAAAAAAAAAAAAGACAAACCCACAGATCACTAGATCAGGCCTTATCATAAAAAAAGAAAGAAATCACTAAGCTAACCTAACCTAACCTAACCTAAAGACAGAGAGATCATAGCCGCTTGTTAAGGCTCATCCAAGCCAAATACCCAACGCCGCTCGTCGCCTCGTTGTCGCTCATCGGATCGGAGGACGGAAATCGGCACTCCAGTGACAGATCGGCTGCCTCCCTGCTCGTCGCTGCTTGGCTGCTGCCGTTGCCCAGCTCGACGCTCGCTGAACGACACTCCAAGTCTCCACGGTATTTCATTTTTTTTTTCTAAGTTTCTTCTCAGTCTCTCTTTTTCTCTCTGACTCTCTCAGTCTCTCTCTCTCTATCTGATTTAGAAAATAGAAAATGACTCCTACTGTTCTTTCTCTTTATTCTTTAATAAGACCAAGACCAAGTGACCAACTCATATCTCTCTCTCTCTCTCTCTCTCTCTCTCTCTCTCTCTCTCTCTCTCTCTTTTTAGTCTTTTGAATTTTGATTGGCCGAACTTACTGTTTAGTCTTTAGCTTTAATGCTTTATAATTTTGTCTGTTTTTTACTTTTTGAAAATTGAATTTGGCTTTATGCCTTTATCAGTTTAACTTATCTGCTAGTGTTGGTTTTGGTGTTGGTATTGGTGTTGGTATTGGTGTGTGTAGTGTACACTGTGTCTGTGTTGGTGTAGATGTCTTGATGAAATATTAATGGTCTTTTAGTTGTGAAATTTTCTGAATGGCAGGGGTTCTTGTGTGTAGAGTGGGGTGGGGGTGGATGGGCACATGAGATGGGGCCGGGCTACACAAGTGCACATTATATAATTTTAATGCTTTAATTATTGTGTTACACCTACACATAGGATGTGTAAGTATTAATTGTCTTTTTTTTTGTGGTTTTTTGGTGTACAGAATGCAAATTTGTTTTGGTTTTAAGAACTTTTTTTTTAAGCACAAACTTCTTATCGGTATTTACTGAAACACCCGAAATAGATCGAAATGACCCGAAATGTTTTCAAAGTAAAATAGGAACACCTTGGACAAAATTCCTGTAGTCGCCACTGAGGGGATTGTATGAGTTCCTCTTTGACAGCATTAAGTGGTGGTGGTGGTGACCCTCTTCTAGAGCTAGAAATGGACTTGGAGGAATAAGAAGTTGGATGTGCAAGAGTGAATGTAAAACATGGGACTCGTTGATGGGGTTTGGGCATGTAAAACATGGGACTCGTTGATAATTTTTTCTTTTATCTTTATTGATACTAATAAAATATATAATTGTAAGGACACAAATCCACAGGTTGGGCCTACGAACAAAATAAGTTGAGGCCCAGGCTGTATACAGTATCCTTGAAATAAATTTGTAAAGAGAGTGGGCCGAAGAATACTTGATTGAGAGCGTATGGGTTGATGGCCCAAGTATGATAATGATCAGACTAACATTAATGAAATATTAAGATGATACAAGGTTCTTCTCGGCACAGTCCGAGGAGCGAGTTTAGGCTACTGTTTTGAGTACTTCTCTCTTTCTCTTCTTCTTTCTTTTTTCTCTTCTCTCTTCTCTCTTATGATTCTTCGATCCCCTTTTTCTTTACCTTTAGCTCTATTTATATGCCAGTTCTTCCCGCGTGCTAGTTAGGTGGTTCCTTCTTGATACTTGTCCCATCAGCCTCCCCTTAAATCCTTTACATGGTAGCTGTAAAGGATCAGGACCACTGTTCAGACGTCTTTTTCCCATTAATGCGGCCATGATGTTAGCTGCAGGATTATAAATACGGTGGCAGCAGCCTTTTACTTAATATTTGATCGTTGCTACCTGTCCTTTTTGCTCATATAAATCAGGGGATTCTCCGGAAATGCTAGGATCGATATTGGAGCATTCATCTGGATCATCCCTTTGATAATCCAAACAAGCAAGTCTCCTTGGACCAATCTTTTTTCCACGTGACTTACACTTCAGAAACGAGTCAGGTTGGGCACATTCCTTAAGATTTGTTGTCCTCGAACATACAGGTCTCCTCGGACAGGCCCACGGCCCATTATCTGGCATTGGGCCTTTTACCCCTACAATAACCCCTCAAAATTCCGGTTTTCTCTCTTATCCGAGGAGAAGGGCGAGATTTTGACTTCCCCAAGGGTCAATTCCATCAAGCCACCCAATTCATCCACGTGGGGGCGCCGTTTCTCAATTTTTGATAACGCTTCGGAAATTGTAACGCGTCATTTATTGTTCTAGGTGACGCGCTGTCTCCTTTATCAATGGTGAGACGCAGATTGTGTGGCTGGGGTTTCCTCATGAAATTTCGAGTGGGATAACTCCCACTTATTTTCACCTGCTATATAAAAGGCTCTAAGGAGGTAGTTTTACTCGTTTCGTATACATTCAAGTATTCCAGCGTTCTTAAGCACCTTAGCCAACTTACGTTATCTTACTCTAAACATTCCGAGGACATTTTTACAAAGAATCCTAGGTGTTTAAGGAATTTCTGAACCAGAAATATCAACTGCTTCTATGAGTACTTGGTTTCCAAGCTCTTTTCTCCTCGGCCGAGTACCTCGGCTTTCTCGTCTTTACATTTTCTTATCTTAGGAGATTTCCTTAGCATTCTTTCACATATCTACATGGGTAGGTTTAAGAATCTAGTCGATACACTTGTAGCCGTAGAGCTCTTTAAGGCAAAATACCATATACCTGAGGGGGGTTAGTCTTCGCTACTGCCCACCGGAAGATATTATAACCTATAGGAAAACGGGCGAAGTGGTCATTCCCATAATAGCCTTCTTGGAGGGAGGAATGACCATTCTAATAGGTACAGTGACCCGAGAATATCTTAGGAACCATAGGTTGTGTCCGCACCAATGTGCTTCCAACCTGTTTAGGGTCTTAGGTTGCATTGATGCCCTCAATCAGTTGATGGGTCTACAGCTCACCTGGCACGACGTCGTACATATGTACGAATGTCACTCTCAGGTCGACGAGGGGTATTATTTGAAATCCTGATCTCCCATCGTGAAGATGGTGTCGTGCCTTTCGAAGTCCAACAAGGGCATGAAGGACGACTACGTCATCGTCTCTGGGGCATGGCATGACCGTCATCATTGTCCGACTAAGGAGGGGAAGTCAGGTGGGATGCTTTAGGATTAGATTGAGTTAACCTAGAATCTAGGTTCTAGGGCTCACTTTGTTTTGTTGTTTTATTATCTGATTTACAATGGTATGACTAATTTTGTGTTCCTCCACCGTGGTTGCAGATAGAAAGTTCGTTGCTCCCAAGCTCAGCCTTGTGAACGTGCCAGGCTTAAACAAACTTCTGAGGTCCGGGGTGTTCGTGCACTCGGACGGCCAGTTGCGTGCTGTCCATCTAATATTGGACTTCATTCCTCTGTCAGATAGTTTCCTAGACGTTGGGAACTCAATTCGAGCAGGAGACAAGAGAATTCGCAGGGTCGACGTCTCTGTACCGGGCTTCTTAGCCAAGAAGGATCTCCCTCCCGTTGAGTGGCCGATCCAACAAGCTCTCCCTCAACCAGCTGCTCCAAGGGAAGAATCTACTTTCCCTCTGTTATCTTTGGAGGCCGAGATAGACGAATTCCGCTTCGAGGGCGAAGAGGAGGTGCGAGACGAGCCTCAGAATATCCCAGAGTCTGAAAACACCGAGGAAGAAGAGGACGATATGCCTTTGAAGCCAAGGTCGGGGTTAAAGGACCTTATTGCCGGGAGGAATAAGGGTGCACCTTCCAAGGAGGCGCCCAGAGAGAAAGAAACTGCTCACCTCATCCCACCTCCTCTTCCTCCTGCAACTGGGCTCAGCCTTCTTCCCATACCCAATCTTAAGAGGAAGAGGAAGGTCGTGGAACTGGATGCTGAGGAGGGTGAACTGCCCCCTCCACAACAAAAAGGAGCAAAGCACCAGAAAGGGGGGAGAGATGATAGGAGGTCTTCTTCATCCAAGCATAGGAGTGACACCCATGCCATGGACACTCAGCAACCACCAGCCTGGGACCCGAGGCTAGATTTGGACGGCGCCCCAATTCCCTTTACAGCCTCCATAAGGGAGTTCCAGAGGGGGCATTCTGGTTACTTTGCCGAGGCCTTGGAGCGCTCTTTGCTCTTGCCTCGTGATATGGAGGTAGTGCGGTCCTGGAGGTAATCGGACCTGTTTATGTCCATGAAAAGAGATTTGGCTTTGGTAGGTTTCTGATCATCATTTTTTTTTTTAAACTAGGCTAACTTATTTTGAAATACGTACTTTATTTTTGTCTGTTGCGATATCATCTTATCCTCTTTACTGTGCAGCTTACCTAACAAGTCTACGTAGTTGAAGACTAGGTCAAGGACGCCCGCAACCAGGCTAGGGTCGAGACTGAATTGCGTAAGGACGTAGAGAAAAGCTTGGGGGCAACGAAGCACAAAAAACAGGAGCTAGCCAAAAAGCTAATTGTTGAAGAGAGGGAGAGGAGGAGCGCCGAGGCCGGCTTAAAAAATACCCAAGACCAAGCCGAGGACCAGCGAAAGAAATTGTATATGACAGAGATAAAGCTGGCCACTCAGAGGCAATTGGTCTTGGAGCTCAAGTCTAGCCTCGAGAAGGCTGAGAAGGGCGAAAGGGAAGCTCGTGAGGCATTGGAAACAGTCAAGACTGAGAAGAATGCCGAATACATTCGCGGCATAAAAGAAACGGAGAAGAGGCTCGCGGAAGAAGTGTCCGAGGTGTGCAGGGACTACTGCCAATTCATCTGGGACGAGGCCTTGAACTTGGCAAGAGTCCCAGCTTACTCGGACCTGAGGCAGCCGAGGAGGGTATATTTTCATCCAGACATCAGTTTGAGCCCGGCTGACCCTACGCCCTCGTCATCTCAAACTCTGGAGCCGGGAAGTCAAGCGCTTGTTCCTTTTGAAGCCGGTCATGTGATTCAGGAGGGACAAGTGGCTCTGCAGGAAGGCACGGGTGTGGATGCTCCTTCTAAGGTCAAGGATGCTTCCAAGGCTAAAGAGACTGCCCCCTCGGAGACTGCAGCTGGATCTTCCCAGGCCGAGCCGAGCGGACTGGACAACCTTCCTCTCCTCACTCCCCAGACTTAGGATTAGGGTTTTGTTTTTGATAGTTGTTATTGTTTGTTGCATTTTCTTTTTATTAATGTAACAACCATTTTGTATGTCGGGATAATGTACTTCAATTTTTGATTTAATGAAAATATTTCATTTGCCTTCAACTGTTTCCAATTCTATTTATTTGCTTGTCTTGCCTTGAAATTCTTTAAACCTGTGAAAAGTCTATGTCCACAGACTAAAATAGCAACAGAAAGCCTTAATGTTTACACTAAAGACATTCAATTAACTCAATTTTGTCTCAACAAATGGGGATGAATTCAAGCAAGTACATTCGACTGTTTTATTGCCAGAAACGTTAAAAATTGAAGGAGAACACTAACTCAAAGTGTGCAGTCTGAGTGAATATGAAAGACCAAACTTCTGCATAGTGCTTAGTGGTACGTATGTTATGGGGACATGGCCCTGAGTGTACGATCCAAGGGGTTAGGCATGCCTGAGGTTCTATATAGCACTTAGAAAAATGAAGAAAAGTGTTGATTTACCCAAGGCATGTGGTCCGAGGGACCAGGCATGACCAAGGTTCTGTTCAGTACTTAGGAGTATTAATTTACTCAAAGTATGTGGTCTAAGAGACCAGGCATGACCAAGGTTCTGTTTAATACTTAGGGGTATTAATTTACCCAAGGTATGTGGTCTGAGGGACCAAGCATGACCAAGGTTCTGTTTAATACTTAGGGGTATTAATTTACCCAAGATATGTGGTCCGAGGGACCAGGCATAACCAAGGTTCTGCATGACCAAGGTTCTGTTTAATACTTAGGGGTATTAATGTACCCAAGGTATGTGGTCCGAGGGACCAGGCATGACCAAGGTTCTGTTTAATACTTACGAAAACAAGCAATATAATAGACTTCAATGAGAGAATGGAAACTTCTATTAATAATAATACCTTTTTAGGTTATTTACATTCCAGGGGTGTGGTACAGCTCTTTCATCCAAATCTTCCAAATGAAAGGCCCCTATTCCAACCACTGATAGGATGCGATACAGCCCTTCCCAATTGGGTCCTAGTTTCCCCCAGGCTGGGTTCTTTGCAGTGCCCACGACTTTCCGTAAAACCAAATCCCTTGGTGCAAATGGTCTTAGCTTGACATTGGCATCATAACTCTGCTTGAGTGTATGCTGATAGTAGGCTAGCTGAACTGCAGCATTTTCCCTTCGCTCGCCGACCAGATCCAAATTACTCGTTAGTAGTCTGTCATTGTCAGCTGGGGTAAAAGAATTCGTTCTGAGTGTGGGGAACCCAGTTTCTATGGGAATAACAGCTTCGGCACCATACATCATTGCAAATGGGGTCTCCCCTGTAGATCTCCGAGGAGTTGTCCTGTAAGTCCAGAGGACATGTGGTAATTTTTCCGCCCATTTTCCTTTAGCATCATCCAACCTCTTCTTAAGACCGCTAACTATCACTTTGTTAACTGCTTCAGCCTGGCTGTTTCCTTGAGGATACGCAGGGGGGGAATACCTGTTCGTAATGCCTAATCCGCAGCAAAATCTTCTGAATGCTTTACTGTCAAATTGTAGGCCATTGTCTGAGATGAGAGTATGTGGTACCCCAAACCTGATTATGATATTCTTCCATACAAACTTCTGGACATCTACATCCCTGATGTTAGCCAACGGCTCGGCTTCAACCCACTTGGTGAAATAGTCCATTCCGACAATCAAGTATTTCTTACTCCCGGCTGCCTTAAGAAAAGGACCTACGATATCCAGGCCTCATTGTGCGAAAGGCCACGGACTGGACAAAGGATTCAGAACTCCCCTCGGTTGATGTATGTTTGGTGCAAACCTCTGGTATTGGTCACATTTCTTTACATATTCCTGTGATTCTCTTTGCATGTTTGGCCACCAGTATCCCTGAGTTAAGGCTCTGTGCGCTAGAGATCTACCTCCTGTGTGGCTGCCACAAATCCCTTCATGCAACTCTTCAAGGAGTAGCTCCGCGGCCTCAAGATGCACGCACAATAAGTAAGGTCCAGAGAAAGAGCGTTTGTATAGCTTACTGTCTCCTGATAGCCAAAACCGAGGAGTTTTTCTCCGCACTTTGTCAGCTTCGGCCTTGTCTGTTGGTAAGACATCATCCCTGAGGTAGGTCACTATAGGGTCCATCCAGCTTGGTCCTACCCTAACTTGATAGATGTTGAGCCCTTCTTTCTCCTCAACATGCCTTTGTACATCTTCCACCAGGATAAGTCAGGGTAATCCCTGAGTTAAGGAGGTTGCAAGAGTGGCCAAGGAGTCCGCGTGCGTGTTCCCACTCCGAGGAATATGTTGCAGATTAAATGACTTGAACCGTGATTGCAGTTGCTTGACCTGCTTTAGATACTTCTGCATTCTTTCATCATGTGCTTCCAATTCTCCTCCGACCTAGCCGCCGACCAGTGCTGAGTCCGAGAATACCTCCACGGTGCTTCCACCCATTCTTTTAACCATGGCCATTCCGATCAACAATGCTTCGTATTTAGCCTCATTATTAGTGGCCTAGAAGTTTAGTCTGAGGGATTTTTCGATGACGACATTCTCAGGAGATATCAAAATTAGCCCCACTCCTGAGCCTCTCTAATTGGCCGCACCGTCGGCATACAACTTCCAGGGTGGGGACCCTTGCACAGATACCAGGCCAACTAAATTTCCATCCATGTGCATCGTCTCGGCGATCTCTTCTAACACAGGTTCAGTGAACTCGGCTACCAAATCGGCCAGTATTTGCCCCTTGACCGAGGTGCGAGGCATGTACTTTATATCGAAAGCCCCCAGGACTGTGCCCCACTTTGCAATCTTTCCCGTATAATCAGCACTCTGAAGCAATGACTTGAGCGGGAGTTGAGTAAGGACCAAAACTGTATGTGACTGGAAGTAGTGAGGGAGCTTGCGAGTAGCATGGACAACTGCGAAGATGGCTTTCTCCAATGGCAAGTAACGGATTTCGGCCTCATGCAGAGATTTACTCACGTAGTAAACAGGTTTCTGAATGCCATTGTCGACCCGAATCAGTACTAGACTTACTGCATGGGTGGCTATAGCGATATAGGCAAACAAGACCTCATCTGTCACGGGGCTAAACATGATAGGGGGTCGAGATAAGTACTCTTTTAGCCGTTGGAAAGCCAGAGCACATTCTTCATTCCATTCAAACCCTTTCCATTTGTTCAACAGCTGGAAGAAAGGTCGACACCTCTCTGCCGACCTGGAGATGAATCGGTTGAGGGCAGCTGTCATCCCTGTCAACCTCTGAACCTCTTTAGGATTCTGAGGAGGCTGGAGGTTGTTGATGGCCCTTATCTGGTCGGGATTGACCTCAATTCTGTGATGAGTGACCATATAACCCAGAAACTTCCCTGACCCAACGCCGAAAGAGCACTTTGAAGCATTGAGCTTCAACCTATATTTCCTTAAGATCTCAAAGATGCTTCCAAGGTTACTTACGTGCTCGGATTCCAACTAGCTCTTGACTACCATGTCATCGATGTAGATCTCGATGCATTTCCCCAGCTATGGTTCAAACATTTTTTTCATCATTCTTTGATAAGTGGAGCCTGCGTTCTTCAAACCAAATGGCATTACCTTGTAGTAGTTTCCAAGAGGAGTGACGAAGGCTGTCTTTTCTTGGTCATCTAAAACCAGGGAAATCTGGTGGTATCCTTGAAAGGCATCCAAGAAGCTCATTCACGGATGCCCCACAGTGGCATCCACTAGCTGATTAATTCGAGGCATAGGGAAGGGATCCTTCAGACAGGCTTTGTTTAAGTCTGTGAAATCCATGCATACACGCCATTTCCCATTCTTCTTCCTCACCACCACTGTGTTTGCCAGCCATTCAGGATAAAACACCTCCTTAATAGCCCCTGCCTGCTTGAGCTTGTTCACTTATTCCTTTACGGCGACGGAATGCTCTTTGGATGAGCGCCGAGGTGGTTGCTTCTTGGGTAGGGCAGCTGGGCTTACATTCAGGTGATGGCAGATAAACTCCGGATCTACCCCTGGGGCCTCATAAGAGTTCCAAGCGAACACGTCAATGTTTCTTTCAAGGAATGCCACCAGCTCTTTCTTATCCAGTGGTGGTAGCTGAGCCCCGACCTGGAAGAACCTCTCTGAGTCTCCATCGATGACAACTTTCTCCAACATTTCACACTTCTCCTCTTCCAATTCCACGACGTTAAGTGGAATCGGGATCTCTGATTGCTACGAGCCCCCGCCCAAGGTGGTCGCTGGTTCGACGGCCGACTGACGTGTAACGGCTGCTATGAGGCATTATCTTGCCACAGGTTAACTTCCTACAATCTCCTCCACTCGTCCCCCAGACGGGAACTTAACCTTTAGGTGCGAGGTTGACGAAATAGCTCCCAGGGCGTGGAGCCACGGTCTGGCTACAATGGCCGTGTAGGGAGAGTACCCGTCCACTATAATGAAGTCCACCTCAACCACCTCGGATCCTGCTTGTACAGGTAGCCTGATCTGGCCCTTGGGGACGACAGTCTTCCCATCAAAGCTGATTAAAGGCGAGTCATATGCTGTCAGATCTTCAGGTCGTAAACCCAGTCCACTGTATAGGTCTGGGTACATGATTTCGGCCCTACTTCCCTGGTCGACCATCACTCTCTTCACGTCGTACCCCCCTATTCTAAGAGTGATGACCAAAGCGACATCATGGGGTTGTATAGTACCCTGCTTATCTTCGTCCGAGAAGCTCAAGGCTGGTCGGATCTCTACTCTGGCTCGTTTTATTTCTTGGTTAGTATCTTCGGCAGACGTCCTGGAAACGGACATCACTCTAGAGGGGCAGGATCTCGTTCTCCCAGGTGCTGCAAAGATGACGTTGATCGTGCCCAACGAAGGCCTTGATGAGGCGGTCCCGAAAGCCCCTGACCTGCCGAGGTCTCCCTGACCACTAGGGCGATGCATAAACTGTTGTAGTTTTCCTTCTCTTGCAAGTTGCTCCAAATGACTTCTCAAAGTCCTGCAATTCTCTGTGGTATGTCCTCGTTCTTGATGGTATTGGCAGTGAAGGCTTTGATTGCGCTTCGTGGGGTCTCCCCCCATTTTGTTCGACCATCTAAAGTATGACTTATTCTGAATTTTCTCCAGAATCTGGTGGATTGGCTCTCGGAACATGGCATGGATTGTCTGCGACGTAACAGACCCGGACTGCACGCTATAGTCCCTCCGTGGCTTGCTGTTGCTGTATCGGTCCGACCTGAAATCCCTCCTTTCCTGAGGGATAACCTTGGCTTTACCCTTTCCAAGCAGTGATCCTCCTCCACCCACTTATACTCATCGATGCGGTCCATTAACCGGCGCACATTTCTCATGGGCTTTTTGGTTAGCGATTTCCTCAAGTCATGCTCGGCTGGCAAGCCAACCTTAAAGGTTCTCACTGCCATGTCGTCGAAACTCCCCTTAATCTCATTAAACATTTCTCAATATCTGTCCGAGTATGTTTTCAATGACTCCCCTTCTCGCATGGACATGGATAGCAAGGAATCTAATGGCCGAGGGACCCTGGTGTTCGTGACGAACTGAGAGCAGAAGGCTTTAGTGAGCGCTCGAAAGGATCCAATAGAATTAGCAGCAAGGCCGTCGAACCATCTCATGGCTACAGGTCCCAAGCTGGAGGGGAACACCTTGCATATAGGAGTCTCGTTCCGAGAATGAACAGCCATCTTCTGGTTGAAATGGCTTACGTGCTCCACAGGGTCGGTCCGTCCATTATACGCAGTGAAAATGGGCTGAGTAAAACGCCGAGGGAGGCTTCCTCCCTCGATTCTGCATGTGAAGGGCGACTTAGAAATCTAGTTGAGTGCCCTGTTCATTGCATCACTTCCTACACCTCTCGAGGACGTGTTCCTACCCCTGTGGCCTTGATAATGTTCTTCCTCATGAGAGTAGGATTCACTAGGGGGAGTAAGTGACCGAGGTCCGTAATCATCATCTTCATCATCCTCGGAAGAATTATCGGTGACAGACGGGCTGCTGGATGGACTACGCCTCCTTTTCGCATGGCACAACTTCTCTTTCAAATGATCAATTTTACGTTGTATCTTTCTAGTGGCATCTTGGTGTGACCCACCATCTTCATTTCGATGTCTACTTCTTCTTGTGTGCACAGTATGCACGCTCCCTTCACGATCCCTTTCACGCTCAAGGTGCACAAAGTGATCAAGATGATGAGAGCCATCTGACTCCGCCCTGTTAGGACCTGATCCAACCATGGTTCAAGCCTTAACTCACAGATACAACAGTAATCTCCCCACAAACGGCGCCAATTGTAAGGACACAAATCTATAGGTTGGGCCTACGAACAAAATAAGTTGAGGCCCAGGCTGTATACAGTATCCTTGAAATAAATTTGTAAAGAGAGTGAGCCAAAAAATACTTGATTGAGAGCGTATAGGTTGATGGCCCAAGTATGATAATGATCAGACTAACATTGATGAAATATTAAGATGATACAAGGTTTTTCTCGGCACAGTCCGAGGAGCGAGTTTAGGCTACTATTTTGAGTACTTCTCTCTTTCTCTTCTTCTTTCTTTTTTTTCTTCTCTCCTCTCTCTTCTGATTCTTCGATCCCCTTTTTCTTTACCTTCAGCTCTATTTATATGCTAGTTCTTCCTGCGTGCTAGTTAGATGGTTTCTTCTTGATACTTGTCCCATCAGCCTCCCCCTAAAGCCTTTACATGGTAGCTGTAAAGGACTAGGACCACTGTTCAGACGTCTTTTCCCCATTAATGCAACCATGATGTTAGCTACAGGATTATAAATGTGGTGGCAACAGCCTTTTACTTAATATCTGATCGTTGCCACCAGTCCTTTTTACTCATATAAATCAGGGGATTCTCTGGAAATGCTAGGATCGATATTGGAGCATTCATCTGGATCATCCCTTTGATAATCCGAACAGGCAAGTCTCCTCGGACCAATATTTTTTCCACGTGACTTACACTTTAGAAACGAGTCAGGTCGGGCACATTCCTCGAGATTTGTTGTCCTCGATCGTACAAGTCTCCTCGGACAGGCCCACAGCCCATTATCTGGTATTGGGTCTTTTACCCCTACAATAATTATTTAGACATTTATTTTATAAGCTTTTTCATAAAACTGTGCGCATGGGCTATAACTAGTATATCATATATTATATATATAATAAAAGTTGGGCTTAGACGTCGTGGTTGCGCCACGTGGCTTCACCAAATTGTAGAAATTTTAATAAATTTTTAGATTTTAGGAATAGATATATACATATTTTTTGAAAAAATATGGCAAATCAAGTAATGAAATAAAGTAGTATTTCATTTACAACTATAACAGTTTTGTCTATTTAAAATGTTATCAACAAATCCTAAAATCAATAGAATAGAATTACCTGAGGATTGAATTTAAATGAAAAAGAGAGAAAAAAAAAACGTAAAAGAAAAAAAGATCGAATTTGCATTTTTTTTTCCTACGTTTCTTTAAAAAACTTAAAAGGAAAAAAAGATAGAACTAGCATTTTTTTTCCTACGTTTTTTTTTTTTTTTTTTTTTTTTTTTTTTTTTGGTGGATGAAAGCATACTTATTGTTAGAGTCCCATTTGATATAAAATTTAAATTCTATTGAAAATATAATTTTTAAAAAACGTGTTATATTGCCATACTAAAAAACATAGAATTACAAAAAGAAACGTCATATGAATAGAATCAAAGAAAAAAAAAACGTGATTGATGGTTGAGGCAATAAGGATATATGATAGATGCTTTTTTTTAGAGGATATATATTTTGAGAGTCCCATTTGTTATAAAATTCAAATCTTATTTAAAATAGAATTATTAATCAACGTGTTATATTACCGTACTAAAAACAAAATAGAATTAATAAAAAAAAGAAAGGTCTTATGAATAGTATGAAGGGGAAAAAGAGGTGATTGATGGTTGTAAGGAAATAGGATATGATTTCTTTTTAATTAAAATCTAATTATCAAACGTAGAAAGTTTAAAATAAATTAAAAAATCCACAAAGAGCAACACAACTTTATCCTAAAGTGATAAAACTATAAATGAAAAGTTGATAAGAACAAATAATATGTTATATATATCTAAAAAAATCATTATAATTAAATATAACAAATAATATGTTATATTTATCACCCTTCCTATCTATCTACGATACTATACATCTTAAATTACCAAATATCAAGCTTTTCAATTGGAAGGATCAAAATCTTCTGTAATAGTTTTTTTTTTTTTTTTTTTTTTTTTTTTTGGGTTTTTCTCTTGCAATTGGTCTCTGAATATTTATTTTTCCCTGATTTATATTTAATTGAGTCCAAACATATTTCTTAATTTGTTATTATAACCATTTCATTGAATGAAATCAACACTAAAACAAATTATTTAAATATCAGAATAAGAAATAAAAATTAAATTTCTTTTTAGTGTACAAGTACAATTTCTTTTGAGTGTACAAATACAAGTAAAATTAAATTTAATTATATTATCAAAATATTTTTTATTAAGCCGTGCATCGCACGGCATAATACTAGTATTTATAATAAGTAGTGAACATAGAATAAATGATACCTCTTAATTTGTACTAGACTTCTCTAGTGATTTCTATAGTCGAATCCGAGTCATAAACTCTCCAATTCCGAGTATTGTTTGTAGCATGTTACGTGTGTGTGTGTATATATATATACACATATTTATATATTTACTTGGACCGACGCTCAATTAATAATTTTGTATTATATATATTTATTTCTCTCTCTCTCTCTCTCTCTCTCTCTCTCTCTCTCTCTCTCTCTCTCTCTCTCTCTCTCTCTCTCTCTCCTGAAGATTTAGGTTAGCGGAGTTTGTTCTTCAATTATTTGGTATCAAATTCCAACAAGCTAGCATGGTGTGCATCCCTTCAGATCTCCACTTTGACATCGTTTCACGACTACCCGTCAAGTCACTTTTACGATTCAAGTGTGTCTCTCAACTATGGTGCAATATGATTGATGATCCATCTCTTGCTTACATTCACTTAACTCGATCTATTGAAGAACCCAAGATGTTAATTCTTGATCATCAAACTAAAAATCCAGATACATCAAGGTTTGCAGAAGTTGTTGGGGGTTTCTTGAAGGCCGACATGAAATTAGTTACAAAGTTTGCAAAGTCAAAAGCGTGTTTCTTAGAGAGTTGTTGCAATGGTTTGCTTTGCTTTACAAAATTTTATGATGATAGAGTTTTGGTTTTGTTTAATCCTCTTAGACAAGAAGTTTTAGCACTGCCACCATATAGAGCTTCTCTTCTACAACGCAACAGAAATTATGGATTAGGTTTTGATTCTTCAACAAACGCGTACAAGGTTGTTAGGGTTTTCACCCGTGGAGGCTGGCATGGAAATATGGGTGCTGAAGTTTACGCTCTTGGTACAAGTTCATGGAGACCTATTAGAAAAGGTCCTCACTGCCTTCTTGCTGGAAGACCTATATTTGCATGTGGAGCACTTCATTGGTTTGTTGACCCTTATATTGATAGGGCTGCTCTAAAAGGCAAGTATATTGTTTCTTTTTATGTTGGGAGGGAGGAGTTTGGCTGGATTTCTCCTCCCAAATATTATAGCTCAAGTCATTTGCTTGATCTTGGAGGAAACTTGGCTATGGTTGATCGCTCATTTGATAGCCACATTGAGATATGGGTAATGAAGGAATATAAAAAGAAAGATTGGGTCAAAGAATACAAGATTGATATATACCCCCCACTTGGGATATTAGATTCTTCTTGTGTTGAAGTTATAGGGCTATGGAATTTGGTGAAATACTATTGAGGAACCTTGAAAGTTTTATTTCCTATAATCCAAAGACTGGTGTGAAAAGGTACATCGAAATTTTAGGTCATGATGTGGAAGTCCTATATCACATGGGTAGCCTACTATCAATTTCTAAATTTCAGACAAAGTAATAGTGTTTGTTATTTCTTTCCAGAGAAAATTTTTTGATCAATTAATTAGCATTATTTTGAATAAAATGCAAGATACTTGATTTCATATGCTTACTCCACAGATGATTGGGATTTTGCTTCTTTGTTTGGTAACCAATGCCTTGGTCAATTTTGATTTATTTTCAATGTTCTAATCCATCACTAAATCTTCTTTTGTTATTCCATTTATCTATATTATTAAGGATCTATGAGTTATTTATTCACATTATTTGGTGACAAGTATGTGAGGTAGCATATTTTAGCTTAAAGGAAATTTAGCAAGTTTGCTTATGTTCTGTTTGAGCTTAAGTTATTTCATTTACAACTAATATGACACTGGCAAATATTGATATACTTAATAGTGGATGTGTACTTAGCAAGAACATTTGAAGCAAACCACCTTTGTATGTGTGTCAAAATCTTTAAATTGATAAGGTCTTGATGTGCTTGAGGTACAAATGCCGTGCATGTTGGTTAGCTCTGGGTGCTAGTTAGGCTTTTCTTTAAGCTCACTAAAATCCAAAACAGATAATATAACAACTGAAAATTTCTTTCTTTCAAAATAATAAATAATGAGTCATTACTCATGCGCTGCAGATAAAGATTCTGCATGTGACTTGCAATGCAAACCTCACAGTTACCATTATCACAACCCTTTTGTTAAACTGGCCTTGGTGGGTAAAATTTTTGCCTCACATGTTGTTCAAGGAAATAGAAGCACTGGTATAGTTGGTGAGCTTAGTGCTAGATTGTGACATAGCTATGATACCAACTATCATGTCTACCTACCTCTTTTGCAGTTGAGGATGGACCCTGAAACACCCCCATTCCTCCGCCGGTAATTAACAAGATAATCATGATGTTTTTCAAAGGCAACAATGCACCTATGCACACAACCAAGTAGTAAGAAATTAAAGGCGACATTATATAAATGATATTATTTTAGTAAGCATATGTTTGTATACTGTAATTAGGCAAGAATGTGGAACCACACTCGCTTTCTGTTATACTAGTAAGCAATCCAGTGTTTTTTTCCACCAGTCAGGGTGGGTAGCGCTTTCGCGAGGGCCTCGCCCCTCTTCCTAGTCAATATAGATGGGAAGGTGCCCTATTACACCCTGCTTCAAAGAGTATATTAATTTCCAAAATGTAAACATTTACAATTACAAAAATGATCACTAGTCACCACAATAACTATTATTATTTAAAAATACATGACACGTGATGTCACAATGGGAGCAAAAATAGACAATGACAAGATCTTGGACAAATTTTCTGGCGGCACATTTGCACGAGCAGCCAACTAAATAATTTTATTTGAAGAGAGTATGAGGTACGTAATGTGAGCATGTACATGAACCAACACTAACTGGGTCTAGAAATGACCAATTTTTCTTAGCTTTCAGCCAGAACCTTTCTAAGAAATTAGATCATAACTTTCTTTGGTAGCGTATTACCTGTCATGACCTTCCCCACCCCCCCCCCCCCCCCCCCCCCCCATAATAGAGAACATTTACAGGCACTGATCACAAATTCACAAACTTTCAAAAGGTTAAGCCCTCAAACTACTTGACCCAACCATGCAAAAGATCAGACCACCTATTTATAAAAAGAAAGATATATTTGTGTGAGAATGCTAAAACATATTAGATTTAAGCATCCGTATGGACAATGGCCTGCAGATCCAATAGCATGTTCCGTCTCCCTTTATGGAAGTGATCATAATTTTAATCTTAGAAGGGATGTTGCTTGTGAATTGTGATGAGGACATCTGTATGGTTAAGGATATATAGGTTCAATGGCACGTTCTATGTTCCTTCATGGAAATAGGGCTCAAATCCCAAAGGAACATTATTTGTAATATAGAGGGAATATAGGACTCCTAGCTTATGTGTTGGGACTTGGTATGCCTAAGTTATAAAGCATGTCAATACCTTAGTTACCAGGCAAAATCCCAAAAAAAAAAATGTAAACTTGGGAAGGCTGCAATCATGACTTGAATTGTGGGGGAGAGAAGGGAAAAAGAAAAGGAAGATGCAATATCTGCCATAATTAACTATACTACTTACAAAAAAAAAAAAAAAAAAAAAAAAAAAAAAAAAAAAAAAAACTACAATACATAATATAATTACTTACATCACACATTTCTCAATTTCAAACAATATCTCAAATGGTACACATAGGTGACGAACCAAATTGAATGTAGGAGTTCAATTATTGGGCTTGGGCAGCTTTAAATAGCTCTTGCCACTTCTGTGGATCACTTCCTGGTCCTTCCCCCTACATATAAATTTCAGTTTGGCAAGTAATTTCATAAGCATAGTAGAATATGGTAAAGTTAACTGAAAGTCATCCAAACAGTTGGCACAGATCAAGTCCAATTGAATACTGAATGAAAATGCAAAGACTCTGATTAACAAGGACTAAGAAATCTGTACTACACAATATTGGATCTCACAAGCATTTGAAAGAAACATTGAATATTATACAAGTTACAAATATACATGATGTGGTCACAAGTGTTACTCCCTGAATACAAGGTTTTAAGAATAAAAATCATATTTTAGATAATTACCCAGCATTCTTAATGGTCAAGAAAAACTTTTATCATTCATTAAGATAAATATAATCAAATAATATAATGTAGAATTGAATAGAGCAAAGGAGAGACCTCAAATATAGATGGATCTAAATCCTCTGGGTTCCGAGTATCCCCTTTAATCACCTATCAAGTTGAAAAGCTCTATGACAATAAAGTCTAACATCTGGAGGTAAGATAACGCTGCAAAATAACGCACAAAGAATGATGAACATTTGTGCACATTTATTATTCATGGAGAAAAGGTTATGCATAATTCAGCCAGAATATTGCTACCTGCATTGTTTCCTCATCTTGTTTACCAAACAAGGATATTGCTTTCTCAGGATCTTGTAATAAAAGCCGTGACTTGATATTCCTGTTTAGCAATGATGCCACTACCAACTGCCCTGAAAAGTAGAGAAAAGTACTAGACTTGCAAAACTCTCAAACAAATTAACAAAAGGGTATGTTTTCAAACTGATATTCTTGGTGAAAGCCTTACTAGTTACTCAGATCCCGAACCAATAACAAGAATTATTACTCAATAATCACTGAGATATGGACATGGTACTACTAGCCACTGCTCTCTCTCTCTCCCCTTCCTTTTTCACCAGTTTATAGTTATTATCATAAGATTTGAAAAGAGATCATTGGTTATCCATTAAATCAAGAGGACTTCAAGGAGTCAAATTTATACTAGATAACCTTTCAAAATTTAATCTTTCTTCTTATTTATTAACAACCCCTAGCAGTTCCACAATCACAATAACTGTATTCCATTAGAATATAAACTACCAGCATAAACGCGCAAACACTAAAACCAATCAGATTGAATACAAAGAGGCATAGAAGTTACATATTCACCTTCAACTCGAACCAAACATGTTTCATACAGCATACACACTCAGTCACTCACATACATGCACTAAGTACACAAGTTCTTAAACATGTAGATGTTACATCATAAGCAGCAGAGAACAAGAGAAAGAATAGCCTACCAACACCACCGGAGCCACCGGAGATGAGACCCTGACCTGAAAAAACCTGAAAAAAAAAAATTTATATATAATAAAAAAAAAAACTATATTTACTCTGCATCAGGATCACCCTCAAATTTTTTTTTTTTTAATTATTTGTTCTACTTTCAAGCAAAAAAAAAAAAAGTCAAAAGAACAAATTTGAACTAAAATCTGAAAAAAAAAAAAAAAAAAAATTTGTAACAGAGGCAAGCCCACGGCAGGCCCAAGTGCCCAACAGATTACAGCCCAACTCACAGATTCTCACCAAACAAAAAAAAAATTGTAACAGAGGCAATCCCACGGCAAGCCCAAGTGCCCAACAGATTACAGCCATAACCCTCAGATTCTCACCAAAAAAAAAAAAAAAAGAGAAAAGGCAGAGCAGCGCGGCACCGCCTCATAAAAAAAAAAAAAAAAAAAAAACAACAACAACAACAACAACAACAACAAACCCACAGATCACTGGATCAGGCCATATAAAAAAAAAAAAAAAAAGAAATCGCTAAGCTAACCTAACCTAACCTAAAGACAGAGAGATCACAGCCGCTTGTTGAGGCTCATCCAAGCCAAATACCCAACGCCGCTCGTCGCCTCGTCGTCGCTCATCGGATCGGAGGACGGAAATCGGCACTCCAGTGACAGATCCGCCGCCTCCCTGCTCGTCGCTGCTTGGCTGCTGACGCTGCCCTGCTCGGCGCTCGCTGATCGGCACTCCAAGTCTCCACGGTATTTCATTTTTTTTTCTAAGTTTCTTCTCAGTCTCTCTGACTCTCCCTCTATCTGATTTAGAAAATAGAGAATGACTCCTACTGTTCTCTCTCTTTATTCTTTAATAAGACCAAGACCAAGTGACCAACTCATTACTCTCTCCCTCTCTCTCTCTCTTTAGTCTTTCGAATTTTGATTAGCCGAACTTACTGTTTAGTCTTTAGCTTTAATGCTTTATAATTTTGTCTATTTTTGACTTTTTAAAAATTGAATTTGGCTTTATTCCTTTTATCAGTTTCACTTATCTGTTGGCGTTGTGTGTGTAGTGTGCACTGTGTCTGTGTTGGTGTAGTTGTCTTGGTGAAATATTAATTACCTTTTAGTTGTGAAATTTTCTAAATGGCAGGGTTGCTTGTGTGTAGAGTGGGGTGGGGGTGGATGGGCACATGGGATGGGGCCGGACTGCACAAGTGCATATTATACAATTTTAATACTTTAATTATTGTGCTACACCTACACATAGGATGTGTAAATATTAATTGTCTTTTCTTTTCTTTTTTTTCTTTTTTTTCTTTTTGTGGTTTTTTGGTGTACAGCATGCAAATTTGTTTTGGTTTTAAGAATTTTTTTTTTTAAGCACAAATTTCTTACAGGTCAAATCTTGAATTTCGGCCGGTATTTACCGAAACACCCGAAATAGATTGAAATGACTCGAAAATTTTTCTAAGTAAAATAGAAACACCTTGGACAAAATTCCTATAGTCGTCACTGAGGGGATTCTATGAGTTCCTCTTTGACAGCATTAAGTGGTGGTGGTGGTGACCCTCTTCTAGAGCTAGAAATAGACTTGGAGGAATAAGAAGTTGGAGGTGCAAGAGTTAATGTAAAACATGGGACTCGTTGATGGGGTTTGGGCATGTTTCAACTAGGACTGGGAAATCGGGAATCAGAGTGAATAAGAGTCTGGAAGCCATGAACAGAGAAAGAGAGCAACAAACTGAAACAAAGGAACAAGAGTCACAAGACAAGTTGGGCTACGTGGAGGGGATCCGGATCCTCTCCATTTCAAAGTGGAATGGAGAGCATCCATTTTATGGATAGTATTAATTTGAAATGCATCTAGGGTCTAAGATGTGCCAAGTCAATTAAAATTTCAAAAACTTAACTTAACAAATTCAAACTCTGGTTAAACCAAAGTTAACTCAACATACTCTTTTCTCTCACCAGCCCATCTGAAATTTCAAACTCTCTTCTCCAAGTATTTTCTCTCTCCATCCCACGGTCCTCATCGTCGCCGGTGCCACTAGCCATCGTGCCAAGCCACCGTTGTTGCGCGGGCTATGTCTCACACCAACCTAGCATCATTGGAAATTGCCACCCACCTGCAGGCATAGGCACTACCCACTAAGTTTTCTCTCTCTGCTTGGTTTTTGAGAAAACGAAGGAAATTAAACTATTGATACTGCAATTTTATTGATTGATTTATTGGTTCTGAATATGGTTTCTTTTTTTGTGCTATATTTTTTCAGTGGTTGGTTTTGAGTTTACAGATTGAAATCAGCAGGTGGTGTTTCAGCTTTGTAGGATTTATGGGTTGTTTCAATCTGAATTTGTTACTAAAATTATTTTAGTATTTGATTTTTTTTTCTCTGCTTTGCCTAATTCCGAACTCTTGCTCCTCATCATTATGACAAATATGGTCATTAACTTTTACCATTTTAGCTTATAAGCTGAATTAAACCTTTTACTTTCCATTAACTTGTCTATGTTAACACTTTTAGGTTCTAATAGGAAGAAGTCAATATGGGGTCAAATGCTCTTTCGAGGTGTAACTCTTCTATGGTATAGAACTGTTTTGTGATATGTTCATTCCATTATCAAATTCTTCTATATAAAAATTCCACCCTTCCCGTACCTTTATCAATTTTGCCTCAAGAATGGTTGTTGCAGTTCTTGGCAGTAATTCTAAATTTAAGAACTTGGTTAACAATAATGCTTGATGATTGGTTTAATGCAAAACATGCTTCTTTCAACTTCTTTGTGCATTAACAATAATTTTTAGTATCTTGCTAAAATTTATGTCCCTAACATTACTTGTTATTAGTAGTGCTTTGTAGTAAGAATATTTAAACATGAGAATTAAGAAGTTTGGGTTTAAAATGAGTATTTCTATGGACACATAAAAATGCACAACTTTGTGCCACAACTCACCACGTGGTGAGTTGCGGCACAAAATTGTACACTTTTATGTGTCCCTAACATTACTCAATTGTCAATACAAATATCAGGAGGAGCAGGTCAACTGCAAACTCTTTGTTCCAATCTAATTATTTAAATATAGAAATAAAATTGTGTACCAACAATTTGTATTTATTTTTAAAACATTCGAAAATATTGTCAAGTATCTAAAGGCTCCTTCTTTGTTTTTGTATTTTGTTTTTTATTAAATTGATTATATTTTGTGTATTTGTTGCATTTTGTTTAAACTAATTTTCTTAGCTTTGATCTAATTTATATGCTTAGGGTTAGGGTCTTAGAATTAATGATTAAATATGGTTAGAATTAATAGATTAATTTTAACAATTTTCTTATTTGATTTTTATGTTACATCAAATTATCAAGATGTTTTATACGTGTATTCTTGAATTATCAACTTTAATTTTAATTTATAATATTATCAAGATTATATTAATTTTAGATTTATCAATTGTTTAGTACATTTTTTAAATAATTATGAATTTAATTTAGTTTTGGGAAGAAATCTTACCCCTTATTTTAGGGAGATAATTATTTACCCTTGATAATTTTTTCTTTTATCTTTGTTGAATCTAATAAAATATATAATTATTTATACATTTTATTTTATAAGCTTTTTCATAAAACCCTGCGCATGGGCTATAACTAGTATATCATATTATATCATATATTATATTATATAATAAAAGTTGGGTTTAGACGCCGTGGTTGTGCCACGTGGCTTCACCAAATTGTAGAAATTTTAATAAATTTTTAGATTTTAAGAATAGATATATACATATTTTTTGGATAAATATGGCAAATCAAGTAATGAAAGAAAGTAGTATTTCATTTACAACTATAATAGTTATGTCTATCTAAAATGTTATCAACAAATCCTAAAATCAATAGAATAGAATTACCTGATGATACAATTTAAATGAAAAAGATAGAAAAAAAACGTAAAAGAAAAAAAAGATCGAATTTGCATTTTTTTTCCCTACGTTTCTTTAAAAAACATAAAAGGAAAAAAAAGATAGAACTTGCATTTTTTTTTCCTATGTTTTTTTTTTTTGGTGGATGAAAGCATACTTATTGTTAGAGTCCCATTTGATATAAAATTTAAATTCTATTGAAAATATAATTTTTAAAAAATGTGTTATATTGCCATACTAAAAAACATAGAATTACAAAAAGAAACGTCATATGAATAGAATCAAAGATAAAAAACGTGATTGATGATTGAGGCAATAAGGATATATGATAGATTTTTTTTTTAGAGGATATATATTTTGAGAGTCCCATTTGTTATAAAATTTAAATCTTATTGAAAATAGAATTATTAATCAACGTGTTATATTACCGTACTAAAAACAAAATAGAATTAATAAAAAAAGAAAGGTCTTATGAATAGAATGAAGGGGAAAAAAAGGTGATTGATGGTTGTAATGAAATAGGATATGATTTCTTTTTAATTAAAACCTAATTATCAAACATAGAAAGTTGAAAATAAATTAAAAAATCCACAAAGAACAACACAACTTGATCCTAAAGTGATAAAACTATAAATGAAAAGTTGATACGAACAAATAATATGTTATATATATCTAAAAAAATCATTGTAATTAAATATAACAAATAATATGTTATATTTATCACCCTTCCTACCTATCTATGATACTATACATCTTAAATTACCAAATATCAAGCTTTTCAATTGGAAGGATCAAAATCTTCCCCAATAGTTTTTTTTTTTTTTTTTTGGTTTTTCTCTTGCAATAGGCCTCTGAATATTTATTTGTCCCTGATTTATATTTAATTGAGTCCAAAAATATTTCTTAATTTGTTATTATAACCATTTGATTGAATGATATCAATACTAAAACAAATGATTTAAATATCAGAATAAGAAATAAAAATTAAATTTCTTTTAAGTGTACAAGTACAATTTCTTTTGAGTGTACAAATACAAGTAAAATTAAATTTAAATATATTATCAAAATATTTTTTATTAAGCCGTGCATCGCACGGCATAATACTAGTATTTATAATAAGTAGTGAACATAGAATAAATGATACCTCTTAATTTGTACTAGACTTCTCTAGTGATTTCTATAGTCGAATCCGAGTCATACTGGTACTCTCCAATTCCGAGTATTGTTTGTAACATGTTACGTGTGTGTGTGTGTGTGTATATATATACACATATTTATATATTTACTTGGACCGATGCTCAATTAATAATTTTGTATTACATATATTTATTTTTCTCTCTCTCTCTCCTGAAGATTTAGGTTAGCGGAGTTTGTTCTTCAATTATTTGGTATCAAATTCCAGCAAGCTAGCATGGTGCGTATCCCTTCAGATCTCCACTTTGACATCGTTTCACGACTACCCGTCAAGTCACTTTTACGATTCAAGTGTGTCTCTCAACTATGGTGCAATATGATTGATGATCCATCTCTTCCTTACATTCACTTAACTCGATCTATTGAAGAACCCAAGATGTTAATTCTTGATCATCAAACTAAAAAACCAGATACATCAAGGTTTATAGAAGTTGTCGGGGGCTTCTTGAAGGTTGACATGAAATTAGTTACAAAGTTTGCAAAGTCAAAAGCGTGTTTCTTAAAGAGTTGTTGCAATGGTTTGCTTTGCTTTACAAAATTTGATGATGATAGAGTTTTGGTTTTGTTTAATCCTCTTAGACAAGAAGTTATAGCATTGCCACCATATAGAGCTTCTCTTCAACAATGCAACAGAAGTTATGGATTAGGTTTTGATTCTTCAACAAACACGTACAAGGTTGTTAGGGTTTTCACCAGTGGATGGCATGATAATATGGATGCTGAAGTTTACACTCTTGGTACAAGTTCATGGAGACCTATTAGCAAAGGTCCTCACTGCCTTCTTGTTGGAAGACCTATATTTGCATGTGGAGCACTTCATTGGTTTGTTCACCCTTATGTTGATAGGGACGCTTTAAAAGGCAAGTATATTGTTTCTTTTGATGTTGGGAGGGAGGAGTTTGGCTGGATTTCTCCTCCTAAATATTATAGCTCAAGTCATTTGCTTGATCTTGGAGGAAACTTGGCTATGGTTGATCGCTCATTTGATAGCCACATTGAGATATGGGTAATGAAGGAATATAAAAAGAAAGAGTGGGTCAAAGAATACAAGATTGATATATACCCCCCACTTGGGATAACAGATTCTTCTTTGGTTGAAGTTATAGGGCTATGGGAATTTGGTGAAATACTATTGAGGAACCGTGAAAGTTTTATTTCCTATAATCCAAAGACTGGTGTGAAAAGGTACATCGAAATTTTAGGTCATGATGTGAAAGTCCTATATCACATGGGTAACCTACTATCAATTTCTAAATTCCAGAAAAAGTAACAGTGTTTGTTGTTTCTTTCCAGAGTAAATTTTTTGATCAATTAATTAGCATTATTTTGAATAAAATGCAAGATACTTGATTTCATATGCTTACTCCACAGATGATTGGGATTTTGCTTCTTTGTTTAGTAACCAATTCCTTGGTCAATTTTGATTTATTTTCAATGTTCTAATCCATCACTAAATCTTCTTTTGTTATTCCATTTATCTATATTATTAAGGATCTATGAGTTATTTATTCACATTATTTGGTGACAAGTATGTGAGGTAGCATATTTTAGCTTGAAGGAAATTTAGCAAGTTTGCTTATGTTCTGTTTGAGCTTAAGTTATTTCATTTACAACTAATATGACACTGGCAAATATTGATATACTTAATAGTGGATGTGTACTTAGCAAGAACATTTGAAGCAAACCACCTTTGTATGTGTGTCAAAATCTTTAAATTGATATGGTCTTGATGTGCTTGACGTACAAATGCCATGCATGTTGGTTAGCTCTGGGTGCTAGCTAGACCTTTCCTTAAGCTCACTAAAATCCAAAACAGATAATATAACAATTGAAAATTTATTTCTTTCAACATAAAAAATAATGAGTCATTACTCATGCGCTGCAGATAAAGATTCTGCATATGACTTGCAATGCAAACCTCACAGTTACCATTATCACAACCCTTTTGTTAAACTGGCCTTGGTGGGTAAAATTTTTGCCTCACATGTTGTTCAAGGAAAAAGAAGCACTGGTATAGTTGGTGAGCTTAGTGCTAGATTGTGACATAGCTATGATACCAACTATCATGTCTACCTACCTCTTTTGCAGTTGAGGATGGACCCTAAAACACCCCCATTCCTCTGCTGGTAATTAACAAGATAATCATGATGTTTTTCAAAGGCAACAATGCACCTATGCACACAACAAAGTAGTAAGAAATTAAAGGCGACATTATAAAAATGATATTATTTTAGTAAGCATATGTTTGTATACTATAATTAGGCAAGGATGTGAAACCACACTCGCTTTCTCTTATACTAGTAAGCAATCCAGTGTTTTTTTCCACTAGTTAGGGTGGGTAACGCTTTCGCGAGGGCCTCGCCCCTCTTCCCCGTCCAAATAGATGGGAAGGGGCCCTATTACACCCTGCTTCAAAGAGGATATTAATTTCCAAAAAGTAAACATTTACAATTACAAAAATGATCACTAGTCACCACAATAACTATTATTATTTAAAAATACATGACACGTGATGTCACAATGAGAGCAAAAATAGACAATGACAAGATCTTGGACAAATTTTCTGGCGGCACATTTGCACGAGCAGCCAACTAAATAATTTTATTTTAAGAGAGTATGAGGTACGTAATGTGAGCATTCATTATGTTAAATTTCATCTTTTCAATATTTATGGGTTTTGTTTATGTAATGTTTATCTGTGTGTGTGTTTTCTTTTAACTTTTGAGCTAATTTGCTTATGTAGAGCTTTCCAAAGACTTGCTTTTTTTTAGGTACAATTATACTTTAAGTGTCTTTTAGCAAATAAACAAATAATCTACATCCAATATATCTGCGGGTGCGTGTGTGACAACAGCTTTTTCTTCAAATTTAATTCTGTGCAGGTACAATTATACTTTAGACAACTATTACAAATAAACAAATAATTGGGCTTATGTAGGAATGTATGTAATTCTGATTTGTTTAAGTGTGAATATTATGTTATTGGTTTCAAGTAAGAGGAATACTCCCCTAATTACTTGATGAATTTTTATGTATATTCTGGTTCAAATTTTTTTTAGTTGGTGTCCGAACTTCTTGATCTATGTGTGCTATGAATTTTAATTTTTAGTGAAAAACAATATTTTAATGTTACTGTAGAAATATTGGATTTTTGCCATTTATGGCTTATTGTGGCAATACAAATTTTTGATGAAATCAGTAATAGTATGTGAGACTCTGTACTATTGGAAAATTGTTCTAGGTATTAAGGTTTTCTGTAAATTCATTGTGGTTAAACAATTTTTTGAAATCTTTAGTGTTCTAGGTATAGTGTTTGCTTTACAGGTTCACTACAGTGTACAGTAATAGTATGTATATAATGTGGTGATAGTCTGTTATAGGTATATTGTTTGCTTTCAACTAGCAAGTTGGTGTAGTGAAGTTGATCTTGGTAGATATCTATTGTAGTGTATTGGATGAACAAATTTGCTTATTTGAATATGACTTAATTTCTTTTTGTTATGGGCAGGTGTATCTTGATAAATTAGAGGAAGACATTCGTTCAGATTCAAACAGTTTGTGTCATTTAAAGACTAGTCAAGATGGTAAGTTTTTTTTTGTCTCTATTAAGTTCATTGGGTTGCTCCGGTTTTGGTGCTTATGATCTTAAAAGAGAAATGTCTTTGCTACGTGCAGGTGAAGTTTACAGCTGATGAGCTCCGGAGAGTTATGGATTATAAGCACAACATTCGTAATATGTCTGTTATTGCGCATGTTGATCATGGTTTACAACTGTTTGCCTTTGGGTCTTTATTATGGCGTATTTTATCTCAGATGGTGCATTATATTAGTATTGTATGGTCATATCGAAGTAAGAGCAGATTGTAAATAGTGTGGCAATTAAAATTGTATAGTTGATGAGGAGTAATCTTGCAGTTGTTGACTATAGACCGCATATTTTGGTGTTTTGTCAACCCCCCGCAAGTTTGGAGTTCTGTTAAAGATGCCTGTGCTTTTATGAGCTGTTCTGATTTCGTTTCTTTCTTCCAATCATTACTTCTGATGTTTTCTGACTGCTGTGCCACTGGTCTTCAATGATTCATAATATTTCCACTTGTATACTTTTATTAGAGTGTACTAGTCGTAGATCCGCGCGTTGCACGTGATAATATTATTGTTTTAGTTATTATTGGTTAATAGTTGATTTTTCATTTTCTTTAAAGTTAATATATTGATTATACAATTTAATATATTAATTCAACAACAACAACAACAATAATAATGTTGAATAAAATAATATAAGAAGAAAAAAGGTAAAAATAAAAGATATAACAATAAACACCAAATTAATTATCTCTAAATAAATACCAAATTATTTAAATCATATTATGTAATATTATAATATTACATTCTTATATACTATTTTTAATTCTTTACAATGCAATATGATAAAATTTAACAATCAAAGTGAAAAAAAAAAAATTAAAACACAATTAAATCGCATCAACCTAAAGTAGAGTTCTAAAAAACACACAAATTTCTCAACCTAAATAATATAAGAAGAAAAAAGGTAAAAATAAAAGATATAACAATAAACGCCAAATTAATTATCTCTAAATAAATACCAAATTATTTAAATCATATTATGTAATATTATAATATTACATTCTTATATACTATCTTTAATTCTTTACAATGCAATATGATAAAATTTAACAATCAAAGTGGAAAAAAAAATTAAAACACAATTAAATCACATCAACCTAAAGTAGAGTTATAAAAAACACACAAATTTCTCAACCTAAAGCAGAGATGCAAATATATATATATATATATATATATATATATATCACCAAAACTTGAGAGAGAGAGAGAGAGAGAGAGAGAGAGGGAGAAATAATTTTTTTTGTGAAGAAAAATTATGCATATAATGGAAAAGAGAATGCCAAATTTATTCTAAAAGAATAACAATAAGAAGAAACAAAATAAAGGGAAAGATGAAGAGTGATATTAAGAGAGAGGGTAGTGGGGAGATGAAAATGTAAAGAGAAAAAGAAAGGTTGGAGAAAGTGTAAATGTTAAAAAAAATGTTAAAATATTATATGTTTATTTAAAAAAATATAAATAATTTAATTATATGGAGGATGTGACTAAGTTTAAATATAAAATAAAATAAGATGAAAAGATTAAAAAAGTAAAATGTAATATATATATATATAACAATAAATACCAAATTACTCAAATTATGTTATGTAATAGAATAATATATATTATATTCTTATATATTATCTTTTTAAATTTTTTTATAATGCAATAGTATAATATTTAAAAATCAAAGAGAACAAAAAAAAAAAAAAAAAACTTAAAACACAAAACTAAATCGTACCAACCCAACGTAGAGTTATAACAAACATAAAAATTTATCAACTTAAGCAAAGATGCTGGAAAATAAAATAAAAAAATACTCCAAAAATTATTGTGTGTGTGTGTGAGAGAGAGAGAAAGAGGGAGAGAGGGAAAAACAACCTTTCTGTGATGAAACACTATACAAAGAATGGAAGAGAGAATAACAAATTTATAGAAGATAGTGTGAATATAAAGAGACAAAATAAAGAAAAATGAATGGAAAGATAAATAGTGACATTAAGGTTGAGAGTAGTGGGGAGTTGAAAAGATAAGGGAGTTGAAAGATGAAGAGACAAAATAAAAGTGATATTAAGGTTGAGGGTAATGGGAAGATGAAAAGTTAAAGGCATGAGAAATGTTGGAAAAAGTGTAATTATTAAAAAAAAGTAAATGTTAAAAAATAATTATAAGAAAATTGAAAAGAAAAAGAATAATGACGTGGATGCTGACGTGGCTCAACGTGAACATAGTAACATTAAACGCTACGCTTCAGCTTTTAGTAATATATAGATTTGGTTGTTTTGGTCAAATTCTGATGTTATTTGCCTTCCTTCTGCTCCCCAATTCACAGGGCAGTCTACACTTACAGATTCTCTTGTGGCTGCTGCTGGTATCATTGCTCTGCTTCAACTCAAACCAAACATGTTTCATACAGCATAAACACTCAGTCACTCACATACATGCACTAAGTACACAAGTTCTTAAAAATGTAGATGCTACATCATAAGCAGCAAAGAACAAGAGAAAGAAATAGCCTACCAACAGCACCGGAGCCACCAGAGACGAGAACAAGCTTATAAGAAGAAGAAGGAGAGATTTTGGAATCATGGGTTGGCTCAGAACTGGGGGATTCAGAGGCGACGCTACGTTGAGGTTAGGGTGTTCCCAGGAACACCCTGAACTGAAAAAACTTGAAAAAAATTTTATATATAATAAAAAAAAATTATATTTACTCTGCATCAGGAACATCCTCAATCAAATTAGGAACACCCTCAAATTTTTTTTAAAAAAATTATTTATTCTACTTTCAAGCAAAAAAAAAACCCAAAAGAACAAATTTGAACTAAAATCTTAAAAAAAAAAAAAATTGTAACAGAGGCAAGCCCACGGCAAGCCCAAGTGCCCAACAGATTACAGCCAAACCCACAGATTCTCACCAAAGGAAAAAAAAAAATTGTAATAGAGGCAAGCCAATGGCAAGCCCAAGTGCCCAACAGATTACAGCCAAACCCACAGATTCTCACCCAAAAAAAAAAAAAAAAAAATGTAACAGGAGCAAGCCCACGGCAAGCCAAGTGCCCAACAGATTACAGGCAAACCCACAGATTCTCACCAAAAAAAAAAAAAAACAATTGTAACAGAGGCAAGCCCACGGCAAGCCCAAGTGCCCAACAGATTACAGCCATAACCCACAAATTCTCACAAAAAAAAAAAAAAAAAAAAAAAAGAGAAAGGGCAGAGCAGCGCGGCAGCGCCTCATAAAAAAAAAAAAAAAAAAAAAAAAAAAAAAAAAAAAAAAAAAAAAAAAAAAAAAAAAAGAAGACAAACCCATAGATCACTAGATCAGGCCTTATCAAAAAAAAGAAAGAAATCACTAAGCTAAGCTAACCTAACCTAACCTAAGGACAGAGAGATCATAGCCGCTTGTTGAGGCTCATCTAAGCCAAATACCCAACGCCGCTCGTCGCCTCGTCGTTGCTCATCTGATCGGAGGACGGAAATCGGCACTCCAGTGACAGATCGGCCGCCTCCCTGCTCGTCGCT
The DNA here is from genome assembly GCA_033629205.1 of Lithocarpus polystachyus. Taxonomy (NCBI): domain Eukaryota; kingdom Viridiplantae; phylum Streptophyta; class Magnoliopsida; order Fagales; family Fagaceae; genus Lithocarpus; species Lithocarpus polystachyus. The sequence goes on from CM066162.1 coordinate 31,645,866, forward strand.
GCTTGGCTGCTACCGTTGCCTAGCTCGGCGCTCGCAGAACGGCACTCCAAGTCTCCATGGTATTTCATTTTTTTTTCTAAGTTTCTTCTCAGTCTCTCTTTTTCTCTCTGACTCTCTCAGTCTCTCTCTCTCTATCTGATTTAGAAAATAGAAAATGACTCCTACTGTTCTCTCTCTTTATTCTTTAATAAGACCAAGACCAAGTGACCAACTCATAACTCTCTCTCTCTCTCTCTCTCTCTTTAGTCTTTTGAATTTTGATTGGCCAAACTTACTGTTTAGTCTTTAGCTTTAATGCTTTATAATTTTGTCTGTTTTTTACTTTTTGAAAATTGAATTTGGCTTTATGCCTTTACCAGTTTAACTTATCTGCTAGTGTTGGTTTTGGGGTTGGTATTGGTGTGTGTAGTGTACACTGTTTCTGTGTTGGTGTAGATGTCTTGATGAAATATTAATGGTCTTTTAGTTGTGAAATTTTCTGAATGGCAGGGGTTCTTGTGTGTAGAGTGGGGTGGGGGTGGATGGGCACATGAGATGGGGCCGGACTGCACAAGTGCACATTATATAATTTTAATGCTTTATTTATTGTGTTACACCTACACATAGGATGTGTAAGTATTAATTGTCTTTTTTTTGTGGTTTTTTGGTGTACAGAATGCAAATTTGTTTTGGTTTTAAGAACTTTTTTTTTTAAGCACAAACTTCTTACCGGTATTTACCGATACACCCGAAATAGATCGAAATGACCCGAAATTTTTTCAAAGTAAAATAAGAACACCTTGGACAAAATTCCTGTAGTCGCCACTGATTAAACATACCAACTTTGCTGTAGTTACATGGTCAAATTGGGATTGTCAGGTAATGTTGGAATCTGAGTGCAGATTAAAGAGGATCCGCAAACCACCATATTTCAACAGGTAACTGATTTAAAAGTTCTATAAAATTAAAAAATTGAAACAAAATTTAACTGCTTCCTTTTCTATCAGATTGTTTGGGCTTCTTTTGAGATTAGCTTGTTCTGTCCGTGCATTATATAAAAAAAATTGGTGGTGAGATGAAATTTCTCATAATAATTAAGTGATGACATGCTAGAAATAATTTGATTAGTTGATATCCAAAGTCCTTCTTGTCTTTCTTTAGCATTCCAAAAGATGTAGTGACTTAAATATTTTAAAAACCAAGTGGGCTAATTTAGTAGCTGATTTAAAAGTTCTATAAAATTAAAAAAATAGAAACAAAATTAACTGCTTCCTTTTCTATCAGATTGTTTGGGCTTCTTTTGAGATTAGCTTGTTCTGTCCATGCATATAATGCATTATTTAAAAAAAATTGGTGGTGAGATGAAATTTCTCATAATAATTAAGTGATGACATGCTAGAAATATTTGATTTGTTGATATCCAGAATCCTTCTTGTCTTTCTTTTGCATTCCAAAAGATGTAGTGACTTAAATATTTTAAAAACCAAGTGGGTTAATTTAATCGTGTGGGAAATAAAATTTTATGGTTTGGTTTCATAGATGTTCAGATGCTCTCCAAGAAATTGTCTTCGTCTTTATTGTAGGGATATCTGTATATAATTTCTTCAGTACTTCTGTAGACAAGAAAACTGATAGCAAGCAAGACCACAGCTTGTTACTCTTATACTTCATTGATGAGAGAAATATGTTTCTCACAACTTTAATCTGTACAGCAACAAAAAATTCTTTCTGCTAATATAGTTACAAAGACATTCTTTATGGTGTACTTGTAGTACCATTACTCTCCTGTGCCCAACTGCAGTGTCTTGGTGCGAAATGGCACAATGTATAATGAAGAAGAAAGAATATCATTTTACGTAACTGCCCATGGGTGCACCACTTTTATTGAGTGACTTGGTTGATTCTCTGAATGCATACGTGTTTTGACTTTTTTGAATGGTGACAATCATATTGTGACTTCTCACAAAAGAAAGCAAATGACAATCAATATAGGATAGAAGACGTATGATGGAAGTGAGATTGATGTTTTCCCTCCCCTGGGATCCTGTTTTTTTTTTTCGTTTTAACCATTAAAAGATGGGCATTGCAGTGAAAAAGTGACAATAGGGTGCAAAAGCACCTATATGGCATACTAACATGCACTGCCATTTCTGTACAGCCTTTTCTTTGGATTATGCCAATATTGATGTTCATTCTTGTTTTTCTCTCAAGCTGTGGTTTTATTTGGAGAATTAATTCTTAGATATATATAATACATTGACAGTTGAATGAGTTTATTTTTCCTTGTTTGCATTATTGCTAGATGGATCAACCTGAGGGTCCCGTTTCACGAGGTATTTGGCACGGTTAAATGTAACCTAAAAGAGGCTGTTCAGCTGGCTGGCCTGGTATGGGAAGGCCGTGCTCACTGTGGCCTAGATGATGCTAAGAACACCGCCCGTCTGCTTGCCAATCTAATGCACCGTGGAGTCGTGGACTTAGGTTTGCCATAACTGACTCATTGATGTGGCAGTCTGCAAATTTCCCGTTCCCAATGCAGCTGGATCATCAATCTGGTGTTCCTCAGCAATCCTTCAGAATTAAGCACCCATCACTGCCTTTTATCCAAGGCCACCCTTCCCAGGTTGATCCCAGCAAAGAGCGAGGCGTGTTCTGCCATTGTGGGGTGAAAAGTAGCAAACAAATGATTCGAAAACCAGAGCCAAAGCATGGAAGCTGCTTTTTTGTGTGTGGTAATTGGACTACCACTAGAGGAAACCGATGTTCTTATTTCGAATGGGCTACCCCTGACTCAAAATGAAAAAGGGTTGCGATACTTTTTCGAGGAAAATAAAAGACAACAGGAAATTACCAAAAAGAAAAAGAAAAAAAAAAAGAAAAAAAAAGAAGAAGAAGAAGAAGAAGAAGAAGAAGGAATTGGATTAGAAAGGAGATAGATGGTCTCCTAAGGAAGTAAATTAGCCTTGACTACTTCAAGAGATAACTGCTTCTTTCAGTTCATATTTATAAGCCTTGAAAGGTGTCTCTTCTCAGTTCCTCTTTAGAAGTCTAGTAAGTAAATTCACTCACTTGTAAAGTTGACTTCTTATTAATTAAAAAGAAGTAGGAAGAAATGGTATAGCAATTTGTTCATTGGAGATTGGGAAAGCTTTTACCATGCTGGGACATGGGGTTTGACTATCTAAAATAATCCTTGAGATACTTGCTTAATGCTTTTGACTGAATGGGAAAGAGCAGTCATTGATTGCCTGTTTTCCTCTGTTGTGTGTTTTTTGTTTGTGCATTTTGCGATTCCAGCATTTGATATTTATTTCATTTATTCCATTATATTTTTACTAATTATGATAATATTGATTCATTTGGATTTGTCATAAAATGAATCAAATTTTAATCAATATATTCAACAAATTTTTTTTTTTTTATAAAAAATCAAATTTCAGAATAGGAAAAAATGTGAATCTTTTTAACACAGACAAATAAAAAATAAAATCTATAAAAAAAGAGGGAATGTTCCACACCTCTGTTGTAAAACGGAAAAACAATATGGATCAATATTTAGAAAATGGTTTTTAAATAAATTATTTTTAAAGAACAAATGCAAACTTATTTTACAAACAAGATGTTTAATGATATTTTGTACCAAAATGAAAACAAAAAAACAACTTCAAGAGATTTGTCCATTTTGCCTCCTAGTGTTTAATTTTAAATTAATTGGTGTAGGACCTTAGATTGTTGGTAAATCCCATGTATTTATTTCACTGTCTTTTGTAATTTTATGGGTTTTTAAGTTGAGTTAGTAAGTTGAAGTATGCAAGTGCTGAAGTGGAGCTGAAGACTACATAATTTAAACATATAGTTTGGTTAGGATATGATATGAGTATATCACACTGCTTACATCTATCAAATGCAAAATTACTATATTTCATGAAAAGCATTGAAATGTCAACTTTGATCCTATTTGACCATTTGATAAGAGTAAATGAGATATTGAAGAGCATGAAATTCCCTTCATTTGCACTAATTACATGTCAAAATTGGTTTGGAATGGTGAGATATCACAAATGAAATAGTTGATCTATATTGTCATTTTATTTTTATTTTTTTAGTTCCAAAGATGTGTTAGGTCCTTTTGGATATACACTACTATCAGTTTCTTTAAGACCTTCTCTCATTCTCTCCATCCGTGTGTTAAAATATTTAGTATTCTAAAAAAAAAAAAATCTGAAGGTCAACCAACGTTAGATTTAGACAAATGATATATAATTGAAAAATAACATAACAATTTTCAATTTGAAGGGATCCAACCAAGGACCAAAATTCCAAAAGATTTGTTTGAACGCACAAGAATAAGAAAAGTGAGATTTTCATTCAAAAAGCATTTAACGGTATCATGACTTTCATACTATGGTGACTTATAGGATAAGAATCTGTAAGCTACAAACTCAGTAATAATAATAGAACATGTTTGTTTGGTGTTTGCTAAGGTAGTTCAAATAACAGTTTTTAGTATTTAAACACTGAAAATTATGGACCCAAAAAAACAACGCATTTGGTAAATGTAGGGGCAGGCCCAAGATTACTCTTCGGGCCATGAAGAGGCTGATGAACCCAAGATTATGTGGTGGGCCTCGTAGGATTGAAGGCCCAAAACGGTGTGTTGCGCCCCCAACCATGTCCGAGGGCATGGTATGGTCCGAGGAGGAAGGAGTGAACATGCAAGGCCCCAGACTGCGGTTTGGTACATTTAAGCAGGGGAGGCAGTCCGAGGAGTGACTCCAGCTTTGGGGAGATGGGAATTCCCAAAAATACCTAAGGTAAGGCTGCCACCACTGCATTAATTATGCTGCACCAACTCTTCTGACCACATTTATGTGGAGAAGACCCATAAACAGTGCAACTTTGGCCACCGTGACTCAGCATGTAAAAAAGGGTACACGATGGGACATGCACTCAAGTGAGGAATCAGATGGGTGACAAGTATAAGGTGGAAATGGTCTAAAGAGAGCTATATAATGTGAAAGAATTCCCCTGTAGGAGGGAGGACACTTTTCAGAAGGAAGAGAAAGAAAGAAAGTGTGAATTGTAAAATTTGTCTCCTCGGATCTTTGAGAAAGATAGTTGGTCAGGGTTTGGGCCTTTTGTCTTCTCTTTCTGAGAGTCTCAATCTATTGTATTGGATGTTCAAATCATTCTAGCCCAACTTTCGCATCTCACTCTCTATAAATTCATTGTTTTGGGATCACTTGGGCCAACTCATCCAATTTGGGCTGGCTCATCGAGTCTGTGTCCTTACAATAAAGAATTTCATTTAGGAGTGTTTGAGTAACGTTTCTCATTTTAAAGTGTTTAAATACCGAACTTAGAAAATTCTTCCTACCAGTTTTCAGTTTTCAAATAACATTACTCAATGACACTTTTGTAAATATTTAGAAAAATGTGAAGCCCAATTAATAAGACCTAACATAACTGCAACCCTCTCTTTCTCTCTCTCTCTCTCTCGCACACCTCTTTTTTTTTCTTTTTCTTTTTTTTCTTTCTTTTCCTCCCTTCTCTTTCACATTTCTTCTCTCCTCTAATAAATATTAATAAAATAATTATAAATGTCAGAAAGTTACCACATTTAAAAAAAAAAAAAATACATACACGTACAAAACACATAATTATATATTTTTTTCACATTTTAAAATATGTTGTTTGAATTATGGTATCAAATACATTTTTTGCACTGCAAATACTTTAAACACGTATTTTTACAACACTTTTTAAACCATAATTTTTGCATTATTTTAAACAATAACACTTGAAAGCTACTGCCAAACAGACTCACACGAGACAAGCTAACATGGGGTACCAATTTCCATAAGCCATCAACTTCATGCATGGGGTAAACTACCCAAACTTTGTGCCGTTGGAAATTATACTTTCATGAACTTTTTAATGACGTCAAGAACCTACAAAACGAAGTTCAAGAATGTAATGATTAAAAATGTCTAGAGGATACAAGCATATCAAGAGTTTCAACTTCAAAGTCACAACTTTATGCATAGGTGTCTAAATCACTCAATTTTAGCATCGTTAGAAAGAATTCTTCACGAAATTTCTAATGACAAAAGTAACACACAAAATGGAGACTCGGAAGACTACCAAAAAAAACTTTTCAAAGTTGGTTGCACAAATGGAGGTCATAACACAAAAAAGGGAAACATAATACTAAATGGTTTGTGGTGTAGTGAGGATTTAAATTGAGATCCATTGTCTAATAGTAAACAGAAAAAAAAAATTATACAAAAATAAAAAACACTCTCTCTCTTCAATGTGTTCATATATTTATTCTGGGATAAGATGAATTTCAGAATTAGGAAAAGATGCAAGTGAAAGCACTATATTTTTCATGTCTAAAAACTTGCTTTGCAAGACGAGGTTTGATTGTCTTCGAGGCTTCACCTTGTATTTATAATGTTGAAGACGTTTTCAAATGTGGCGAAAGTGGGATGTCTTTTTGTTCGATAGTGGAGATAATGGAATGTTAAAGCATTCACATCAATTCATAAAACTTTTTTTTTTTTTTAGAGTAAGATCCTACTTTTTCTATTTTATACAACAACTTTTAAAAAAAACACCCACATCAAATTATCTATTCTACATTTTATTTTATTATAATATTATTTTTTCTTAATTTTTCAATTGTTTATCTTTCTTCACACATAATAACTATCATTTACCCTTATTTTTCATTCTTGGAATATGTAAAAAATGAGTGAAAAATTATATGCAAAGTGTATAATGCTAGTGTAAATTTATACGGCTATTTAGCAACTTTGCATATTTACACATTTTTAACTTGATTGATATGGGTGATTTTGGGACCTAAATATGTAAAATTTGAAGCTTTTTATATTTTATATTATCCGGTGCAAATGCTCTTGTGGAATGATTGAATGTAATGATTGAATGTAATGTAATGTTATGGCTATTAAATGATCATTATTGTTGTTATTTATTATTTTTAAAAAAATATATATCTTATTTATAATTTATAATAGTTTTTCTAAAATAAAATTATCTTTGTATCCTTTGGTTCAATGTTTTAAGATTTTTCATCCCTGACTTATATACACGAAACTCTTTGCATTTTAATTCATCATTTCACCTCTTGCACTTCTACCCTTTTATATATAACTACCCATAATCCTTCATACCATCTCATGTCAAATACACACAAACAAAAAATAGTGTCATTTACCTTTAATATTTCGACGACACCTACCTAACTTTAGCATTGTTGTTTTATCTAATCCTAATCCATATGAGTTGACTACAACCAAGGAAGGAGGGCTTGCATTTTAGATTGAGTGACAATGTTAATTATGATTTTGATATTGAGGTTGGACGTTGTGGATTTGTGGATTTTGTAATTGATGTGATTGGCTGTGGGTGTTTGAAATGTTTATTTTGTTTTAGAATTAATGAGAAAGAGAAATACACATTATATATCAACTTTTATTCTATAATATTTCTCCAAAGTTCTTTTTTTATTTTTTTTTTAGTTTCTCATTAGTTTCTCATTACTTTAATTGAATAATTATAATAGATATGTGTATGTAATTTATAATTGTTATTTTTTATGATGAACTCATTACAAATAAAGTTCTGTAACAATTATGCTATAATACATATATAACATTCTCTAAAATCATCTTATATAAAATATTATGACATTATCCGTGCATAACATGAGTAACTTACTAGTTTTAATAATAGTTTTTTTTTTTTTTTTGAAAGGAACGACATTCATTCAATTATAATAAAATCAAATCCTGGTACAAGACTTCCATAGCCGGTAGGGGAGAGCCCTCCAACCAAAACAAATCATAATCTAAGTTTCTAGCATGTTGAGCTAAAGCATGTGCTACTTTATTGCTTCCCCTCCTAATCTTACTAGTTCTAGCCCACTGTAAACCAGACATCAAATGGCGAATATCATCCACCATGTTGCCAAGAAATGAATAGTTAGCCACATCTGAAGAAATTGCATGCATAACATTGAAATTATCTCCCTCTATCACTAGTCGAGTAAAACCAGCATCCACAGCAAATTCGATTGATCGCCGACACGCAAGGAGTTCAGCTTCTTCACTTGTATCCACCTTTGGCCCAATAGCAGACATGCCAGCCATGACCTCACCCTTATCATTCCTGATTATAGCACCTATACCGGATTTCTCCAGCCCTGAAAAAATTGCTGCATCAAAATTTAACTTGTAGTCCATAGCCGGAGGTGGTTGCCATGAATCACCAATTAATTGCTCCCGCGGACTACTATCTAGAGACCCTTGTGAATGTTTAAATTCATCTAGAAACTCCTCTGCCCTCTTATTAAGGCTGGTTGGATGCTTTAGCTGACCTCCATACAAGATGCGATTAAGCTGATTCCAAATCTGCCAACACTGAACCCAAAACAGCTCCACCTCTTTAGTTGAAAGTCAACCCACCAAATACTCCATAAACTGCATAAAATCGTTGAATTCGGAGACACCCTTTTGTAGTTTTGAGATGCTACCTGCCCATACATCCTGCACCGCTGCACAGCCCCATAGAGCATGGAATACTGACTCCGCCTCCCTAGTGCAAATATGGCATTTATCATCAGTGATAATTTTCCTCTTCACCAAATTACACTTTGTTGGTAAAATATCATTACATGCCCGCCACCCAAAAATTTTAATTTTGTTGGAATACAGAGCTTCCACAAGACCGGCCAAATAAGCTTTCCAACACAACCCCCAAAAGATTCAGCCTGAGACCCATCACCTCTCATACTTCGTGCAACCTTGTAGGCAGACTTAACTGAGAACATCCCATTTTTATTATGCATCCAAATGAGTGAATCCGGCACAGCCCTTCTACTAAGTTGAATCTTTGTAATTGCAGCAGCATCATCTCTATGAAATAGATTCATGATCAACTCACCTCTCCAGGTATGCAACTCCGGATCAATTAATTCTGAAACAGCCATCTCATCAACCAGCTCATGAATAGGATGAAGAAACTTGTTGGTAGGATAATTAGGAATCCATTTATCGCCCATCACACATATTGAAGATCCATTACCAACCCTCCAGCAATATCCCGATTTGAGAATAGGAAGTGCAGCCACCAAACTTCTCCACACATAAGAACATCCAAGAGACTCTTTTGCCTCAAGAAAAGAAGACCGAGGAAAATACCTTGCTTTGAAGCACTTTGCTAGAAGGGAATCATGGTCTTGAATCATTCTCCAGCCCTGTTTAGCCAACATAGCTAGATTAAAATCCCTTAAATCCCGGAAACCCATACCACCCTCTCGCTTTGAAGTTGAAAGCTTATCCCAATTCCTCCAATGAATTTTTCATTCATTACCAACTTGACCCCACCAGAATTTGGCACATAAATTATCCAATTCATCACATAATTTCATAGGGAGTTGGAAAACACTCATGGTGTATGTCGGTATGGATTGAGCAACAGCTTTGATAAGAATTTCTTTTCCAGCTCTAGATAACATCATTCCCTTCCAGCCTTGCAGCTTCTTCCACACTCTGTCTTTTAAATAGGAGAAGGTATGGTACTTGGCCTTACCAATCAAGGTTGGCAGGCCTAGGTAAGAGTCAAACTTCAATACTTCCTTAACACCTAAAATTTGTAACATTTGCTGCCTTTAAACTCCTGTAATGTTTGTGCTAAAGTACACAGACGACTTTTCCAAATTTATTCTTTGACCTGAAGCGTTTGCATAGGTTTGGAGAATCCCCATGATGGTCTCTCCTGCATTCTGTGTAGCCTGGCAAAACAACAAAGAATCATCTGCAAATAATAAATTAGTGACTCTGGGTGCACTTCGACAAATAGAAACTCCACATATCCTCCCTTCCAATTCTGCTTTAGCCAACAAAGCTGTGAATCCTTCTGCACATAACAGAAAAAGATATGGAGACAGTGGATCTCCCTGTCGAATTCCACGAGAAGGATGTACCATGCCATAGGGTCTACCATTCACCAAAATAGAAAAAGATGGAGTGGTAACACAACTCATCACCCTCTCTATCCACATTGCCGGGAAACCCATTTTTTCCATGATCTTCTGAAGAAACTGCCATTCCACATGATTATAGGCCTTGCTGATATTTAGCTTCAATGCCAATGACCCTTTCTTGCCTTTCTGCCTGGCATGCATTGTATGTAATGTCTCATATGCCACCAACATATTATCTGTAATCAATCTTCCCGGTACAAAAGCACTCTGTGTAGGCGAGATAATATGTGGAAGAACCTATTTCAACCTGTTGGCCAATACTTTGGAAATAATCTTGTAAATTACATTACATAAACTTATTGGCCTAAAATCAGACATCTTTTCAGGATTTTTCACTTTAGGAATAAGAACAATATTTGTGTGATTGATTTCAGGTAACATATTACCATTACTTAAAAAATCTAACACAGCAAAAAGCACATCATCACCCACTATGTGCCAGAATTTTTGATAGAAAAGGGTGTTCATACCATCGGGTCCAGGTGCCTTGGTAGGCCCCATTTGGAATAAGGCCACTTTGACTTCTTCAGCGGTGAAGTCACTAGATAAGACCATCAGCATATCTTCAGTCACCCTACTTGGAACAGCATCCAAGCACTCCTCCATTTGATCACCAGCTCCTGCATGAAAAAGAGTGTGAAAATAATCTGAAGCTACCTCCACTACATCTTCTATTTCCTCAACCCACTGCCCTTGAGCATTTTTAATACCCCTAATATGGTTCTTCCTTCTTCTTTGAGTAGCTTTAGAGTGAAAAAATGTTGTATTTTTATCACCATGTTTCAACCATGAAATTCTAGACCGCTGGGCCCAATAAATTTCTTGTTTTTGAAGAAGCTCATCCATCTTTTTGCTCAACTCCAAATACTCGGCCTTACTAGTATCAGATACTTCTTCTTCATTCAACCAGTCCAACCTTTTTTGAATTTCTTTAATTTCTTCAGCATCCGGATTAGTCCTGGCCGATCCCCACCTTAACAATTCAGCTCCACATGTTTGAATTTTCTGCTTTATAAATTCAAGACCGTGTGTAGCACTAAGACCTCTACCCCAAGCCTCCTTGACCGTGTCCTCACAATCCTCCAGCAATAGCCAGGACTCCTCAAACTTAAAGCTTCTCTCCCTCCTCTGCCTTTGGTGATCAAAAGATTGTACCTGCAACAACAATGGTAAATGATCCGATGCATGGGCAGATAAGTGTACAATTCTGCTCAATGGAAACTTTCCTATCCAAGCTTCATTAGCCACACCTCTGTCCAACCTAATTTTTGTATTTGCTTTCCCCGATCTCTTATTATTCCAAGTAAATGGATACCCCTTAAAACCAAGATCTTTAAGATGGCAAGACTCCAAAGCTTCCCTAAAAGCATCAACTTGTGAAGTTTGTGGTGGCCTTCTGCTTTTCTTCTCTGAAGCATGCAAAAAAGCATTAAAATCCCCAATAACCATCCACGGTCCGTCCACAAAAGTCTTTAAATATTCTAATAGTCTCCACGATTTCTCTTTCTACTGAGCCTCCCATAAAAACAAGTCAGAAACCACCTAAACCCATCATCCTCTGTTACCACAGCTAAAACATGGTTTGCCGTATAATTAATAATCTCCAAATTAATCGTGTTCTTCCACAAAAAAGCTAACCCTCCACCAGCATTAGGATGCTTAATAATAATTTTATTTTGAAACAGTAAATCACTGTAAAGTTTCTCAAAACCATCCTTGTCCAGTCTAGTCTCCATTAGGAAACAGACTGTGGGAGCTTGTTCCCTCACAATCTTGTGAAGGCTTCTACCTGTCCAAGGGTTCCCAAGCCCTTGACAGTTCTAGCTTATCAATCTCATTACTTCCGGCAAGGGTGGCTATCCACCCCCGCCGATATCTCAATATCACTACCTTCCACACTACTCCTATCTTCCACTCTTCCTTTCTTTGATTGATAATCTTCATCCTAGGCACTACTGTTTGTACGTGTGTCTCTCTTCCCAAGTGATGGTAACGTAAGTGCCCTTGCTAGACCACCAAGCCCAAAATCCATCCTATTTATACGGGTCCATGTTGGTTTGGGCTTAGAAAAGACTGGGCCATTTGTATCATTATCCAAAGCCAGCCCATGAACTTGATATTCCGCCTACTCAGAGACAACTAAATCCTCCTCCAAACCCGTGTGTGAGTCAGCATTAATATGCAGAGGTGGCAAGACACACGGACTGATCAACTTATGCCCAGAGTCCACAGCCTTCACGTTTGCATGGTCAACTCCTTCAGCATCCGTGATATCCGCCACAGTCCCTAGATTCACGGAAAATTCCTTCTCGATTCGGTTAGACTTTCCAATAACAAAATCCTGTGCCATCACCGTCTCCCTTATGCCTTGACCTTTCAGATTGGGAGACTCCATGTGATCACGCCCTGCACCTTCTGCTGCACTGAAAGTAGTACCAGTTGACTGCCTGGCCGAACCCCTTGCACGTCTCCCTATTGCTCTGAGAAACTCTCCATACTGGTACTCCCTAACTCCACCGTTCTTCTCTGCTGCATAATGGGCAGCACAGTTCTTAAGATCATGCCCCAAAATCCCACAAAAATGGCAAAAGATGGGTAATCGCTCGTATTTATAATCCACCCAAAAACGTTCATCATCCGTCCCAGCGATGAACCCTCCTCTCCGAAGAGGCTTCGAGATTGGTAAGGCCACCCTAACACGCATGAAAAAATTGACAGCATCCCTCTTCTTTTTCCATTCAACCTCTTCCACTTCACCCAAACGACCTCCAATTTGTTTAGCAACCTGGGGAGAAATCATATCCAATGGTGCTCCCCAGATTTGAACCCAAAGCGAAGCATTCTCCATCTTTATGTTCCCCACAGTCATTCATTTTTTCCATCGTTGTAGCATAAGAAGCTGATTGTCAAAAGACCAAGGTCCGCCCCTTAGTATCCTATCCATCTCAAATTCTGAACGAAACTTAAACTGGAATAAATTCGGACCTACTTCTAAAATCTGCATCGCATCATCAACTCCCCAAGCCCTCCTTATCGTGTTCTTGGCAGCCATCTTGTTAAAGGGCTTGCACGTCAAGAATTTTTTGATCAAACTCAGAGTGCAACTCTCAAGTACTTCTAATCTACCTTCATCAGATATGGCTATGATCTCCTTCTCTTCAGATGTTAGCTTCAGTTTATCCATACTATCAGCCATCTCATCAGCCATGGTAATCAAAAAAACAAAAAAATAAAAACAATACCCTTCGCACAAAGCCAAGGGAGAAAGAAAACTCACGAGAGCACGAGAGAGAGGGCTCCACGCTAGGGAGAGAAAGAGTAAGCTGGCTTTACACTTTTATCAAGAATAACATTTTATATTTCTAAAAAAAAAAAAAAGATTAACATTTTATTGGGCAAATAAAAGGACCACATTGACAATAAGCGCAAATTTTGAAGATGAAATTAACAAAATTTAAAATTTAATAACGAAAATTACAATTAACCCAAATTTAAAGGCAAAATTTAACTTTTCAAAAAGATTTTCAATATTCATTAAAAAAAAAAACACTTTTAAAATTGCTTTTTTTTTTTATAGATAAGAAACCAAACAAGCCCTAGGGTTCAATAACGTTGAAGGCGAACCCTGTATAGCTCAACGAAACTTTGAAGCTCTCAGATACTGTTGCAATGGAATCCTCGTCAGGGTTCGGAGAAGAAGAAGAAGGAGAACCGAGATTCAATGATTTTTATCAAGAGGCACCATCATCTTCATCTTATAGTCACAAATTGGTGCCCTGGTTGAGCTGGGACGAATGGCTTTTCGTCAAGGACTGTCTCTTCTCAAATTCCCCAGACTCCGTAGCCACCGCTTTCCGAAGAGTACGAACCTTCTAATTCCGTCTCTAGTTAATTTGAATTTCCAGCGGCATTCACAGTTTCTCAGGGAAAATATTTCCCATGGAAAATAATAGAATTTGAGGAATATATAGGGAAAGTAGGAATGTATATAGCTAATTTAATGGAGAGGATAGTTCTCAATGCTATGATTTTGTTATCATTGTTTTTGAGCAAAGGGTGTTTTTGAGCTATTTATTTGTGTGTGTGTGTATTTTGGTATTTAGTTAAACAACGAAAGTTGGAGGTAAGAGCTGTTATCAATGGAGTCACTCCGGTGTCGAGGTTGGTCCTATACTGAAATGATTTTAGAGTTTTGCTACTTTGTTTGTTTCAACTGTCACCAAACAAAGAAACAGTTCGAAATTGTAAATGCACGAGCTTGATGTATTAAAAAATGAAATGAATTAGTTTCATGTCCGCTTAGCCCGTCAGGGATGAATGCCTTTGGATTACTTGGTAATTGGTTCTAGTGTGTGGGGATAGTTGCCCGTAGGTTTAACTTGCTAGAGGCAAGTCCAAAGGGATCTTCTTTAGAAAGGTTCCCTATGTTCATTGGAAATACTCATAATGATAAAGAGATTCATGAAGTCTCTATTCCTTGGTAATTTAAGCACAGAGATCTATGAACTAGCCGACATCCCGTTTTGAGAAATAAAAACACTTCATAGCATTGGAGCTAAGATTTGAATGATTTAAGTTGGTGGGATTTCCATGGTTTTTTTAATTTTAATTTTCTTGCAAACCAAAGAAAGGATCTGTGTTTATATGTTTGAATTCTTTTTTATTTTTGGGGTTTCAGATATTGGCATGGCGTAGTAGAGGATGTCTTCCAGTGGCAATTGAAGTCACCGCCTCAATTATTGAAATTCAGCAAAAGGACCCTCACTTTAGGTAACCTTTTTACATCACAGTTTTAAAATCTTAGGTCTTGTCTGAATTTTACTTTAATATCTGTTGTGCTTCATTTGGAAGTGTTCCTTTTTTTATTTATTTACTTATTTCAAAGGAAACTCAAATGCTCTAGAATCTTAGCTTTTCAACACTTGATGAAAATTTTAATGGGCCAGAAATCTGAAAGTAAAGTTAGAGAAGTTTGCAGAATAGTCGATAAGTGAGCGAGCAAGCCGGTGCTGTTTTGGTTGTACATTAAATATCTTTGTGCTTCTTTTTCACAGTTTGCTTTTCTAAGATATTATGTTTCATATATGTCAATATGTTAGGGCAACAAATTAGTTGATCTGATATATCTTTTCTATATTTTTGGTTGATTGTAGAGAGAACCAATCAAATGGTGCATATGATAACTTTAGAGTGGACCAAACTAGTTACGTGCTGCTTTCAGAGGACATGTTGGCCATGTTGTATTGCATGGCAATCATAAGGTAACATTCCTTTTATTATTTCATGTATTCTTTCTTTCCTTTTCTGGGTGGTGGGTTAGAAGATGGTTATTTGTGGGGTGACAATCGATGATAGCCACTGGCATCTATCTTTAATTTAATGTTATTTGTGCTATTCTTAACTTATAAAAAAAAAAATGTTATTTGTGCTATTCTTTGCACCCCTTTGGAACATTTTAACAAATTTTTATTACTTGGTAAAATTTTTTGATATTCTATATACGTTGTAGCCAGTAGGAATATACCTTTTGCATTGAATTTAATTGTCCTTGGAAAAGAACATTCTATTTGTGTTATAATGGTCAATGCAACTAGGTGTTTGAATACAATTGTGGAACTTAATGTACTGTACCTAAGTTCTACCTGTTTTAAAACATTACAAATAGAAACTTGTACCAGTCCAAAAGCACATACCTTGGGTGAAACAAGTGAAATCGATCGAAATGACCGGTATAGGCTAAAACATTACAGTATTTAAACTGGTATGTTTCAAAAGGCTAAAGTATACCAGTTTGGTAACCAGTATGAAATTGTCCAGCTGTACTGACCAGTACAGTAGAGTACAATTTTTATAACTTTGTTCACAAGTCACTGCCTCGATCCACTTGGCTACCATCTGCCCTATACTCTATGCAGCACAAGTTAAGATTTCAATTTCTACTTTTCATTGATTGATTGAATTATATGTTTGAGTGGAAGCTTACATGCTTGTTTTGTGTGGGGACAATCTGAACAATATGTTCACATTTTAGTCTTGTTTTTGAAGGCTTGTGAATGGTGTTGTGGAGAAGACACGAAAGAAAACAGAGGTTTCTCTTGCAGTGGCTGCTGATCATTCAAGAAACAAAAGGCCGTACTCATGTGGTCAAAAGCCCACTAAGGCCACAAATGCTTAAGTACTCATTGGGCCCCCTTACAGAATTTGATCATTCAAGAAACAAAAGGCCGTACTCATGTGGTCAAAAGCCCACTGTTCTTAAACTCTAGTAACGTAGTGGTCCAATGGGTAGGTAAGGAGTACGAATTATTGTTTCACGGACCTAATGTATACTTCACACAGTGTCAACATTTTTCAAACCCAGGTATCCACAATTGTCAAAAAATGCCTACACTATACACCTCCTGAATGACTGGACCCCTCCTCGCCTGAATTCACCTTTTTCTGCCAGACGCGGCACGCGCCCTCCAGCCCATATCTGAGAAGACGGTAGCTACGAGCAGTAACGGTGATGTTCCCTAAACAGCGTTCGACTCCAGCTCTAATGTCGCTCTTTGTTATCTTAAACAAGTTGCCGTGAGGCTCTGAAAATGTGAACTTCTGCACACACAAAAAAAAAAAAAAAAAAAAACCTAATATTAAAAACTTCACACAATTCAATATAATATTATTAAAACGGAAGGACAATTCAATATAATATTATTAAAACAGAAAAGGAACAAAGGCAAGAGTATCACAGTTTGTCTCAAGTAGCAGAGCAGAGTAGCAATACTAAAGCTTCAGTGGCAGTGTCTAATTGGGCAAGCACAGAATTGATGGAAGTAATTGAAGCAATGCCACATTTTGAAGACCTTATTTATTCTTTTACAGAGCAGTTACCTTTGGATTGAGAAGTTAGAGGCAGTAGTATTTTTTGATACACGTGTACAGTTAGAATGGTTAGCCTAAGTGAGGGAGTTAGTTTTGCTTAACCTTTACTTGTTTAGACTGTATATAAATAGGGTCAATAGCTATGTATTTCACTAAGTAGCTTGTATTCATTTTCACAATCAATAAAATCTTAGTTTCCAGAGTATTCTAGAGTTTTATAAATATCAACTTTTAAGAAAGAATGAACTTACCATGCCATTGCCCATGTCAATGGCAAGAGTTGCACCAGGAGTGCTCCCTGGCACAAATATGTGACTCATCAAAAACTCATCCATCCCCGTGACGAGCCTGCAAATCATTACCGGGTCGATATACATCAAGAATCTGTTCTGAACAATGTCATTCACATAATGAATCTCCTTAATTCGAACAGTGTAAGTCCCGTGCTGGTCCTGCAGATCTGTGAAGTAGACCACACGCTCTACCATACGCTCTACCACACGCTGCTCTACCTCAAATCTGTGGGTGAATATGGAGGGGGTGTGCACCTAAACAAACAAACAAATATTCAAATGAAGATATTTATTAATCCTTTACAGGTATGTATACAAAAGAATTCACACAACAAATAATAATAATAATAATAATAATAATAATAATAATAATAATAATAGCATTTTGATTCTAATAAAAAAAAAAACAAATAATTACCTAACATTATTATATATTAATTACTTCAAATGGACATCTTTAAATGGTAATAATCATCAATCTATCCAGACTAAGGTACATTTTTATCAATCTATTATTATTTATTATATGTAATTACTATACAGTTATACTATATACTAATTATACTATATACTAATTACATTATATATTTTTTTATAATTACATATTATATTATATCCTAATTATATTAGGAATATATAGGGGTTGTTTGGATGGCTTGTTTTCATTACTCAATTCTCAGTTTCCATAACTCATAACTCAAAAATGGTGGGATCTATAGTGAGAAGTCCGTTTGGGAGCACCATAACTCTGTTTCCATCACTCAATTCTCTGATTTTTGAGTTGTTAGTTATGGAAACTGAAAACACATTTTGGCTGTTTTCAGTTTCCATAACTCATAACTCAATGGCATTTTTGTAATTAAACACACATGGGGGACCCACTCGGCCGCAACTTTTAACCAACTGACTTTTTTTTTTTTTCATTGGATTCGAGCTTCACACTTTTTTTCTTTTTCACTGGGTTCGGTCTTCACATTTCTTTTCTTTTTTCTTTTTTTTCTTCACTGAGTTCGCTCTTCACACTTTTTTTTTTTTCTTCACTGGGTTTGGTCTTCACTCTTGTTTTTTTTTTTTCTTCACTGGGTTCGGGTAATCTAGGTACTTGGAAAAAAAAACTGCACAAAGTGACAGGTATGGGGCTCACAAATAATGTGAAAAAATTGACTGATGGTAACTGAGTGATGGTGCCAAACGGGTGTGGTATTTTAGAGTGATGAGTGACAGAAATTGAGTGATGAAAAAAAAAGAAACTAAACAGGGCCTGTACTAACCTAATTAACTTTTTTTTTTTTTTTTTTTGAGAAAGTACTAACCTAATATATACTAATATATACGCCCAAACATTTTGAGGCCCAAAAATAAAAAGGGGGCTGAGCCCAAAATAAAAATAACTTGTCTTTTAACCCAATATTTGAGACAACGAAATTGTATCCACACGGACTGGAAAAATTCAATTTACCCATTCATTGTTTCTAAAAAAAAAAAAAAGGGTAAATTCCAAAAATCATCTCAAGTTTGGGTTAATTATAGTTAGGTCCAAGGTATTTGAAAATGACCAATTTAGTACTTAAAAAGACAAAAATATCCTTCCACTGTTAACCCTTTAACCCTCCACCGTTACACTTTTCTTTTTCTTTTTTTTCTTTTTTTCTTAAGCAACCCATTACTGTTTCCTCTCTTCTTCCTCATTCCTCTCTTTCTCTTCCCTCTCATCTCGCCTCTCTCTGCCTCCTTCACCGATCAACTGTTAACCCTCTTACCCTCCTCCGTTACACTGTTCTTTTCTTCTTTTTCTTTTTTTCTCAAGCAATCCATTACCCTTTGTTTCCTCTCTTCTTCCTCATACCTCTCTTTCTCTTCCCTCTCATCTCGCCTCTCTCTGCCTCCTTCACTGATCAAAGCCACGTTTTGAAGCGATCTCAGCCACGTTTTGAAGCCACACCGCCGATTTGAAGCTACACCGTCGTTCTCAAGCACCACCGTTGAAAGCCTCTCCTACCAGCTTGTTTTGATTTTAATCTAGTTGTGGCTTCTTCTTTTTTGGGGTTTTTTTTTTTTTTTTTTTTTTTTGTTTTGTGGTTTGGGTTGATCTGGTATTGGTGGATTGTGGTGGTTATGGGTTGAAATAGGTTGCTTTTCGCAGTTGTGGTTGAGGTGGTCAGTGGTGGCTGGTTAATTTTGGTCGGTGGTTGACGGTGATGGTTGGTTTAATTTGGCTGGTGGTTGAGGGTTCTGGTGATGGTGGTGGGCTATGATCTGGTAGGGGTGAGCTGTGGGTGGTGGTGGGATGCTGCGGGGTGGTATCGCTATTGGGTTTTGTGTTTATCTTTAGGTTTTATGGCCGGCGGTGGTGGTTTCTGCTATGGGGTGGATTTGCAGTGGAGGTGTGTGGGTTCTAATGGGGTAGTGGTTTGCTATAGGTTTTTTGGATTTGGGTCTTGATGCTATGGTTTTGGCTGTGAGAATCAAAAGGAAGCACCGAGAGGGAGAGCAGGTCTGTGAGGGAGAAAGTTGTGAGAATCAAAAGGAAGCACAGAGAGGGAGGGAGAGTGGGAGAGCAGGGCTGTGAGGAAGAAAGACAAGTGACGGAGGGTTAAGAGAGTTAACGGTGTAAGGGTTTTTTTGTCTTTTAAAGACCAAATTGGTCATTTTCAAAATATCTTGGACCTAACTGTAATTAACCTAAACTTCAGGGATGTTTTCTGGAATTTATCAAAAAAAAAAACCTAATTTATATCAAAATTAACCTAATTTTAGACTAATAATTAGATTCATAAAAAAAAATTACTTAATGAAATTCGGATAATAATTCAGATTCAAAACTACCAATTGAATCCTTATAAAAAAAAAATAATAACAATAATAACATGTTATTATACAGTAATTATACTGTATACTAATTACATACTATATTTTTTTTAATTACATATTATTATATAGTAATTATACTAACCTAATTTATATCAAAATTAACCTAATTTTAGAATAAGGTTATCAGACTAATAATTAGATTCATAAAAAAAAAATACTTAATGAAATTCAGATACTGAATCAGATTTTAGAGCATATATCATAAAAAGATTAGACTAATCACCAATTCAATCCAATGGTAACTAGGAGTCCTAATTTATATCAAAATTAACCTAATTTTAGAATAAGATTATTAGACTAATAATTAGATTAATAAAAAAAAAATACTTAATGAAATTCATATACTGATTCAGATTTTAGAGCATATATCATAAAAAGATTAGACTAATCACCAATTCAATCCAATAGTAATTATACTAGGAGTCCTAATTTATATCCAATAGTAATTATATCAAGATTAGACTAATAATTGGATTAATAAAAAAAATTACTAAATGAAATTCAGCTACTGATTCAGATTTTCAAGAAAATTTTCAAGATTTTAGAGCATATATCATAAAAAGATTAGACTAATTACCAAAAAAAAAAAAAAAAAAACAACAACAACAACAATAATAATTATTACCAAAAAAAAAAAAAAACAACAGTAATAATTATTACAAAAAAAAAAAAAAAAAAAAAATTGTACCTGTTGATTCTGATTCATTTCTCGGTCTCTCTTAGTCTCTTCACTCTTCAGTCTTTTGCTCTGTTTCTCTTTCTCTTTCTCTCGATCTCGCTCTCTCAGTCTCTTCACTCTTCAGTCTTTGCTTGCTCTGTTTCTCTTTCTCTTTCTCTCGCACTCGCTCTCTCAGTCTCTTCACTCTTCAGTCTTTGCTTGCTCTGTTTTTCTTTCTCTTTCTCTTTCTCTCGCTCTCGCGCTCGCAATTGCTCGCTCTCGCAATCGCTCGCTCTCGCAATCGCTCGCTCTCGCAATCACTCGCTCGCTCTCTCTCTCTGCTCTCTCTCTCTCTCTGCTCTCTCTCTCTCTAAAATTCTCTCTCTAAAATTTTCTTTCTATGAGAAGCGGGAACGAATGTATTTATAGACTGGCGCGGCAAGGCTATCGTGGAGTTGTGAATTTCTGATGATTATTTAGTTTATATTTCAATTGGAAATATTTGGAGAGTTAGTTAAATGATAAATTGTTAAAGCTTTGATGCTCGCTATTTTACATATCGCATGCAATATTATACATATATCACAATGTCTGATTTAGATGTGTTCTATGGTTATAATCCTTGTTGCATTGTTGAGATGACAAATTAACAAGTTTACTACAGTTATAGAATTAAATTAGCATTTTTCAAGGAGTATAATGATTTTACTATGTCTTACATTGTTAGATATTTTATCTTTATAGTGGACATTGTGAGAAAAACTGAGATTTCCACGCTTGCTAAAGTCCAATTTTATATAGTATTTTATTTCGCATGTCATTTTGGATCATACCAATATGACTACCCGTGTGTGTGTGCTTTTCTGGTCTTCATCCCTTTTGGTGCCTTCAACTTGATTTGAAGCTTACCTTTCTGGTTTTGTGGTACAATATAAAAATGGTGCAGATAAAGAGTGAGATATTTGTATCGGTATCTTAAGAAACATGGGCTAGAGAAAGATGAATTTGATTAGAGGAACTGAGGGAGTATATCCATGTTTTATGTAAATGTCCATGCAGTACAGCTGGTGATGGTGTTATTATCACTGTGCACCTTGTTAAGGTGAATGGTATGATGAAGATAATGGTGCGGAGCTGTTGTGTTTATAGCAGAGGGCTTAGGGTTGTGGCCTAGGAGTAGGACCACCTTTGGGATTAGGATTTTGGTGGTTACTTTTCAAATTATGATGATGTATTGGTGGTCATGAGGGTCAATGTGGAACTGACATATTAGTATTTCTAGCTGGCTTGGATTCGCATTCGATATACAATATTAGCAGTGCCAGTATATGTATGTGGCGATCCTTCACCACTTTAGGTCCAGTCGAGCAAGGGCAAGGTTAATGGCAATTTTAGTGTACATGTAAGCATAGCTTCTTAATAATTTCTATATGCTCAAAATAATGAAAATCATTTTTGAGCAATAATTTCTTCTTGTAGAAATGTGTTTTAAATTATATAACAAGTTCATTAATATATATATATATATATATATATATATATATATATATATAGTGAACTGAACTTAGGTAGGGCTTATTGATCAAGTGGCATTTCATGCTCAAATCACAAACAAAGTGAACCAAGTTTTATCATAATTTTGATAGAATTCAAAGGAGTTTTTTTTTTTTGGGCTTGGAAGAGAACCAGTAGGATGTACATGGTGCTATTTCTCAATTCCTCTCTCTTGAAGAAAAAAAAATTATGATAAAAAATAAGTATTCATAAAATAAGTATTCATTTGATGCTCGTTTAATATGTGATTTCTTTAAACAAAATTATTATTGTTTACCAAAAGTTCATTTCTTTGTTTTTTTTTTTTTTTTTCAGTATTATATTTTAAAATTAACAGTTAATCTACATATATTTGTTTATTTATTTGTTCATTGGATATTGTCAACATAATCCATAATTGCTTCGCTGAATCAATTATTCAATTTTCTGAAGCACTATAGACATGAAGCTTGTCAATATTCACACTGATCTGGTGGTCCCAGGTAGACAAAGGTGTTCTTCTGAGTGAAGCTCTACTTTTGCATGACAAGTGGCTTGAGGTTTTTTTTTTTTTTTTTGAGAATCTACAAGTGGCTTGAGGTGAAAGGGATTAAACATACCAACTTTGCTGTAGTTACATGGTCAAATTGGGATTGTCAGGTAATGTTGGAATCTGAGTGCAGATTAAAGAGGATCCGCAAACCACCATATTTCAACAGGTAGCTGATTTAAAAGTTTTATAAAATTAAAAAATTGAAACAAAATTTAACTGCTTCCTTTTCTCTCTGATTGTTTGGGCTTCTTTTGAGATTAGCTTGTTCTGTCCAAGCATATAATGCATTATTTAAAAAAAAATTGGTGGTGAGATGAAATTTCTCATAATAATTAAGTGATGACATGCTAGAAATAATTTGATTTGTTGATATCCAGAATCCTTATTGTCTTTCTTTAGCGTTCCAAAAGGTGTAGTGACTTAAATATTTTAAAAACAAAGTGAGCTAATTTAATTGTGTGGGAAATAAAATTTTATGGTTCGGTTTCATAGATGTTCAGATGCTCACCACGATTCACGAAAATGTCTCCGTCTTTATTGTAGGGATATCTGTATATAATTTCTTCAGTACTTCAGTAGACAAGAAAACTGATAGCAAGCAAGACCACAGCTTGTTAATCTTTACGGCAACAAAAAATTCTCTCTGCTAATATAGTTACAAATATATTCTTTATGGTGTACTTTTAGTACTATTACTCTCCTGTGCCCAACTGCAGTGTCTAGGTGTGAAATGGCACAATGTATAATGAAGAAGAAAGAATATCATTTTACGTAACTGCCCGTGGGCGCACCACTTTTATTGAGTGTCTTGGTTGATTCTCTGAATGCATAGTGTTTTGACTTATTTGAATGGTGACAGTCATATTGTGACTTCTCACAAAAGAAAGCAAATGACAATCAATATAGGATAGAATCATAGAAGATGTATGAAGGAAGTGAGATTGATGTTTTCCCTCCCCTGGGATCCTGTTTTCTTTTTGTTTTGACCCTTAAAAGATGGGCATACCGGCCCAAGGCCTAGGCAACTTAGGCTTAGGCCTGTGGCCCCACAACAAAATAAAAAATTTCCTATTAAAAAGGGCCTCATCTCCCTTCCTAAAAAGACCCAAAATTTTATAAAAATGCAACATTTTTTAAATAATAGATACTTTTTTTCTTAAGAGCGATAATAAAGATATCACAAATTTTACTATAGGTTTAATTGACATATCACCAATTAGATAAAAAAGTAATTCGAATACAAATAAATTAAGTTGTTGAAATTCATCAATTACAGTCATTATTATATTATATTGTGAATATTTTGTAATATCTTTAGTATTTTTTTTTTCATTTCTAACAAAGATTCCAAAAATAGAAGACCAATAGAAATTTAAACCAATTGAAACCCTAAAATGTTTCAAAAAAGATTATGCAAATGTGATAGATCATCAATGATGACTAATCTCTTCTAATAGTTTGAGACCTTATTTTTTGTAAACTAATCTATCTATCTATATATATAATAATAAGTGAAGCAGAGAGAAAATTTAATTAGATTTTAATTAGATTCTCAATTTTGCTCCACGTGTCTTCTTTTTCTTTTTTCTTTTTTCCTTTTTTTTTTTTTTTGTCAAATGAGTTATTTTATAATTAAGAGTTTTCTTGATTTTGCTACCAAATTGTGAAAACCAAAGAGGCTACGATTTTTTATACCGATTAAAGAGGACAGCTCCTCTCTGGTTTGTTATTCCTCTCCCATTTTATTATGGACGAACACCGTGGAAATAAAATTAAAACAATCCAAAGGCCAAAAAAGAAGCCACACAATTCTCTCTGTACTTTCTCCACTCTCTTCGTCACTTCACCTCCTTTCTCTGATTATCTCTCTCTATCACTTTCTCTCTATCTCTCCAAATGGAAGGTACTCTCTTTCTTTGTATTATTCTGCTCTTTTTTCATTTGTTTAAATTTTGTTTGGTTGTCGAGAAACAGAAGACCTCAAAAACCTCTTTTCTTTATTGTTCGATACATTCCGAAATCTCGGCCGGTTCAGAGCGCAATCTGTAATTCTTTCTTTCTTTCATTCTTGCAAAAGCTAGAATCAATCTAGGGTTTTGGATTTTTCTTTCGGTTGCCGCGAAGATTCGGCGATGTTCATGCCGCAGAGGAAGGCGTGGTCGGCGGTGACTGCAATTGCGGCGAGGAGTGCTTCGGCAGTGGCGATGGGGAAGGGCAAAGTGGTGGTGTTTGCTGATATTCCGCCGTCGTTGGATTCGCTGAGCCGCCAGGCGGCGGAGGAGATTGGCGGTGGAGATATGGAGGATTGGAAGAGGTTTAGAGAGGCGGGGTTGTTGGACGAGACGGTCATGTAGAGAAAGGACCGTGAGGCTCTTCTTCTCAAGCTCTCCAAGCTTGAAAACGAGGTTTAATCCTTGATTTAATTTTTATTTGAATCTCATTGAATATTTAACAGCTTAAGATTTTATTATTGTAATGGGTTTCAATTTTGTTAAAGAACTATGATTAATAGGTCATGTTTGGTTTAATATTGAATGGATTTCCAATTGGGTTAAGTTCTCAGTAATGGGTATTGTTCAAATTTGTATTTGGTTTAATTTCATTACAATTTTTTTTATATGGATGGTTGTTTGTGTGTGTAATATTGGGAAATTTAGGGTGTGTGTATTTGAGGTTCTGTGACTTTGAATTCTTATTGTATTATTGGATTGGTTATGCTTTTTGGGTTTTCTTTTCCAAACTATTTCATTCGATTTTGAAATTGAAAGTTATGTTCTAGATTTCATCCAATAAGTCTTAAGGACACAAAAAATTTTGCAAAGTTTTCACAGCCTTTTGAGGTGACATGTTGTGCTTGGTGTTAATGAAAGCAATGTTGCTAGGGACCTGTGTGATGGTGAAGTTATGTCTGATCACAATTTGCACACCAATGGTTGTGAAAAAGATTTTGAAATTTGTTGTGTGCCTTATTGCTGAATAATCCTTATAAGATTTCCTATAAATAAACTATAAGCATTTCATATTCCTAAGACTCTTATTACATTCCTAATCATACCAAACATTGAAATAATTACATTCTTAGGCTTTCGGATTGATATCGTAGTAATGCAAATTCTCCCAAACTAAACGCCGACTTCCTGAAAAGTGATGGAAGACAATCCATCTCAAGATGTCTTTAATTAAGAGTCAGTCCATCCGTAATTCCCATTGTGTATATTTCATAATTTATTCAGATAGTTCAGTAGTTTTGATGAAAGCATAACCATCAACTTGCAATTTCTTGCTCATCTACCCCTGCAACAAATACCACCGGTCCCACCACAACTAGCATTTTATGGTCTGCCCACGTCACAATAATACCTAAGCCACTACCTTTTTAACTAATGACCATTTATTGTCTCCACCACCGCTAATTTGTGCATATGGAAATCCTTAGATTTCTAACATAACAGGATCTCTGTTAAAATTAACCTCTTTCTAATATATATATATATGACTTAGAACCTCACTAAGACAGGACCCTCCCATGGGAGTATGGTAAACCATAGATATACAACTCCACCGGTTAGAAATTCTCCAATTGTCTATAGAAATATTATTGTGTACTCCCAGAATATCATAAATACGAATTTCTTTTTCTCAAATAAATAGTAAGTCCCATTAATTAAATTCATGGTAAAACCCACCATGCATGTGAGAGGAGTGAGTACGCATTTATAGTTCTCTGAGAATATCTAATAATTTTCTTTGTCTATGCCCATTAATAGTACGAGGTAGTTGACCTATAATATAGTCGGATTAGACCCTGAATCACACACAAAAGACACAATGTAAATGGACCAAGTTCAAATAAGTCAATAAAATCCAGCATTTCCCGGACCATAATCCAGAATCTTTGATGAGACACAATGGAGTTGTCTTCAACACCTTGGTTATTTGAGAATATCAAAACAATGGCGTCTAGTCTAATACTAGTTACAAATAGCACAAAGTATGCAGCTGCAGATATGATGATTGCCTCTATGCCTCATGAAGAACAAGAATCCAACCCATTGGAATGGTGATAGTGCAGTTCCATGCGTCAGTCATGAAGAGTTCCCAAAATATCCTCATCTCTATACAGATGATATCTGGAATAAAGTCCAAGAAACTTATGTTAGGAATACAGCAATTATTTCATGGTGACAAGAGAAATAAAAGGTGAATATGTTTGTGACAAATTTAAGTGTTTGGAGGAAGTGTTATATGGATTGCTGTGTCAGAATCAACATAAAAATGATTAATAAACCATTCCATATATATATATATATATATATATATGTATGTATGTATGTGTGTGTGTGTGGAAATACAAAGAAAGCACAAATATTTCAACAGATATACCATTACCATGTATCATTTCTAGAAGTATAATTACTAAACATGATCATGATTACACACAGAGCAATGGAAACTGAGGAAGGATTATAAAACTAGAAATTTGAAAATGTGTTTACTGCTTGATACCAACATAGCTTCAATATCAAATAAATGCTATAGAACTTATACACAACAACATTGACTTTAAATGAGTAATTCTATGTAAAGTGCAAAAAAATTACTTTCTAAATTTTGTAAACATAAGTGCCTCCAGGCCCTCCACTAGTCATGTATATTAAGTATTCAGTATGTCTTGAAATAATGCAATGCTCATTCTGTAAGAGCATAATTTAACAAGATTGGAATGGAAAAGGTCATCTTTACTCATTTATTTCAGTCTAAAGTCAAATCTGTCATAGAACCCGTGTTTCCCATCTGTGTGTTGGACAGTAAACAAATAAAGTACAAAGGCTTTTGGAATTACTATGTACAGTTCAACAAAATGTTTGATTTATGGAGAGATGCAACACCATTGGCATGTCATACAAGAGTTTGCAATGTCCAAGATCACCAAAATGTGGCCTGCTTTCAAGTGGAATGCGACCCTTTTTTTTTCTCTTCTATATATAAAGTTATATGAACAGCATATTAAGCATTATTAACAATATTTTTCTGCAAACATTTTCCTGATCTATATCTAATACAAAAATAGCTGTGCAAACATACTTATACCATTTATCTAGCATTCCACTAATGAGAATTTGCCCAGAGTTATAAAAGCAATTTTCGTGTAAACTAGGTTTGGCAGCCATTTAAGAGAAGTCTGAAAGCTATTTTGGTGGTTTGTCTCATCTAGGTCGATATATTTGTTCAACTTCAACCAAAAAAAAAAAAAAAAAAATTTGTTTAGCGAATGGATATAGAATGAATTCAAATTTTAGCCAAACCACATGTAACAGTATTATGACCATCACAGAGAAAACAGGCAAAATGCTTTATTGCTTTGGCTACTTTGTCACCAGCTAAACTATATCATAATTTATTTCCTGAGAGTCATTAATGTGTGCCCCTGGAACCACTCAGCTACCATATTATGCTGAAATCCAACAGATGGCACTATATTGCATCTATAGATGAGTTGATTACAAGGCCTAAGTAGACTATGATAAGTTTCACAAAAAACGTTGACAAAATAAGATTAAAGAATAAAATGCTTTACGGTGCAAATTAAAGAGTGATCTAATGATTAAATACATCCAAATCATAATAAAGCTACCCAAAAACAACACCATGATAGAATGGCAATAAAATTCCCTATTTTTCATGACATCAAATAATATATACATATGTATGTATGTATATGTATATGTTTGCTAAATGAAAAAAGGGAGCTAGCAGGTGAGTTCACTGCTCTTGGCTAACTTGAACCCTACTCATTAATGGCATGGGACCATCTGCAAAATTAATGGGGCATACCAATGCTCGAGCTCTCAACCTTGGACTCACAAGGTGAATAGTTGGAGGGCTTCCTACCACTAAAGCATCTCCGTGGGTGGTTGACATGGGCTAATATAAAACAAACTCTTTGAAAAAAAAAACATATGAAAGAAAAAAGACAACTAGTACATATCAAATGAATGGTGACTGTCAAATACAATATTACATCACATTCGTAAAATAAGACATGGCCATATGATAAAAGAGGAGTACAGCTTACTCTTTATCACCAAGCTTTAAGTCAGTTCCTCCATATTCAGGCAAAAGAACTGTCTCTCCTTCCTTCACACTAACTGGAATAAGCTTTCCATCTCTACTATGAGCTCCCGGGCCCACAGCAACAACTTTTCCAGTGTTCAGCTGAATTATCAAGCAAAGAAGCAATGTAGACCAACAAGAACAATAAGTGATGGTAAAAGAAAATATACATGAAAAAGTGCTGCTAGAGGCAATCTCAACTGATGCTTGCCTTCATTCAAATTACTTCATGTTACAATTAGGATCCAACAGTTTTGTAGATTACACAAGTACAACATGTAAACTAATGCAAGTAAACTAAGTCTTACATGTAGTGCAATTTCATTAGACGTGGGCAACTGTCACTATTTTTGCCATTGCTTCTAGTATTCCCAGAATATAATTTAATCTCGGACAAAAATAAAAGGCTCTTTTATTGTCTGATCTATCAGTAACTTGATAGATGAGCAGAAAAACAGGTAAGGCCATTCTAGTATAGATAAGAATTAATCAAACACAGTTGTCAAACATTCCTAAATTAGTTTTCAATTCAATTTCTAAAGTTCTTGTTCTAGATGTGATATGAAATAATCAAATATATAGCAAAAATTAATTGTGCTAGTCCAGGAAAGTGTAAGTTTTTTCAGCTCCTTAGCAGTAAAAGAAATCTACAACTCATTATTAGGATAAATCCATTTCCAGGGCCAAAACATAATAGACATCGAAACAAATAAGAAATATTTCACATACAATTAAAGGAACATGAAAAATAAAGATGTATTTGAGTTAAATGGGAAAATCCCAAATCGAAGCAATGCCAGAAATTCAAGCAATAAATGAGGTGGATTACAATGTAAAAGCTCACTTAGAAAGAGTACTGAGATCAAATCCATACCCAGAAGAATCAGAATACAATACACAACTTATATGAACCAAAAACGCAAAGACACAAACCAATCAGGAAAATGTAAAAAAGCCTCCTCTTTATATATATAATTAAAAAAAAAAAAACCCAAAAACCAGAACAATGCCCAGAGTCCAAACCCACGTGAAACATTGCAATACAAGGCCAAAGCATGTAACAGAAGGGCACGGCACTATACAAGTCAAAATCAAAGTACAAAAAAGAAAGGAAAAGAGACAGACCCAATTTCATTTTCTAGCAAAAACCACAATACAAATAAGAGAAAAGATGAAACATTCAAAGTTGGAGACTTTTCTTCCCCAAAAAACATTCTCATCAGCCAAAAAAAAGAACCAATTTTTTTTTAGAAGAAAGAAAGAAAAATACTATTGAGAGTCACTCACCTTGCTGGTTTTCTCTGGAAGCAAGATACCAGAGTTTGTTTTGGAAGGAGGAACAATTTTCTCGATGAGAACACGATTGAGAGATGGGATCAAACGCTTTGCCATTGAAAAAAGATGGCATGAGATTGCTAGCGAGAACAAGAAGAAGAAGAAAGTGAGTGAAGAACTAGAACTCGAACTAGAACCTTCTTTTGGGCTTTAGGTTATGTTTGGAGGGTTTAAGAATGCTCATCTAACATAGTGAAGTTACGCAATTGCCCATGCCCTTTTTTTTTTGTGAAAAATAGGAAATATAAAAGTACAAAATTTAGTTATAAAATTTAATAAAATAAGCATTGCTATATATTTTGATAATTTAACCATTAAATTACATATTCTTTATGCTTTTAATATATATGTCAAATTTTGTGTTAATCGGATATTATTTACTATATGATCTATAAGCTTATATTTTATACATAATTTTAAACTACAAAAACTTGTAATTTAAACAATTTATTGATGATATAGCTATTAGTTTTTAATTTTCTGGAAATTTTGCAACTATAAAGATTATAAAAAGAAGATGTAAACTAATAGTAGATTTGTCAAAATTCACTTCCAATAAAAAAAAAATATTGAGTAAAGTTGTAATTTAAGGCTACAACCAATTTTGTAGCTAAATTTTATCCAATCTAAAATATGTTATCTTCTTTTTTATGACTAAATTGTAATTTACATAGATTTAAAATCATTTTAATTTTATATCTCAAAGTTTAAAAATTGGAGAAAGTACACTATTAGTCCCTGAAGTTTAGCGCAATTGGTCCCTCAAGTTTCAAGTGAACAATTTCTCAAAAATTGTACTCGTCCTGTCTTTCTCTATAAAAGTGCAACTCATCCTGTCTTTTAGTAGTTTTTGTTTTTTGGGCTGAAAATACTGTAGTAAAATAATTTTTATGTAAATAGTGCCATAGGACCAATTTTAAAGTTATATTTGCTGAATTCCATACTTGCGAGTTGCGTGAACAGTGCATAAGACCCACATAAAAACGCTGAACGCTGAAAACTTTCAGTTTTCAGCAACATCCAAACTCACATTTAATAATATGTTGCTAAATTATGTTCTCAACATTCACCAAGTTGCATTTTACCCTCACCATGAATGGTAATCTTTTTATGGGTTGTTTGGTTCATCTTTCTGTTGGAAACCACCTTATAACTATTACTAGGGTTTTAATTTTTTGTCGTTAAAACCACTGTTTTCAAACTCGGACCGAACCAGGAGGTCGAACCGTGAAAATCGGGAACTGGGATGAAAACCAGTTTTTTAAGCATAAAGAACCAGATTTTTTATTAATTCTGTGAACTCCTAAAACCGAGGTTGGATCGCAGGAACCGGTGGCAAGAACCGTGCGGTCCAATTCCTTAGCAAGTTTTTTTTTTTTTTAATTTATAAAAACAACTTAACACAATTTAATTATACTTAATTAAATTATCCATCTCTTACAAGGAATAAAAAAAAAAATTAAAATCTTTCAAAGATATTCAACTTTACTTCAAAAATTAATCATAAATTTTAATGTTTTCATGGTTATTATTTTATTTTATTAACTTTTTTATTTAATTATTTAATATATGCTTAAAAATCATTAAATTTTCCTCACATATATAGATATATTAGTCAATGTTTCTAGTTTTATAAATTTAATATCTATATTTAGGCTTTAATTAATTATGACATCATCACGGTTCGATCCCGGTTCAATCTCGGTTTAACTTCAAAGACCTTGAACCTCTCTCTTTTACAATTCAATGATAGGTCCGAGTTTCAAAACTATGGTTAAAACTAAGTAAATGGAGGTTAGAACTGTTAAGTTAGGACTTTAACTATACCTTTCAATCTAACACGCACACTTATATTAATGGTATCAAAATCAACTGTTATGGTTTGTTTAATTATTTTTATATTCCTATCTTATAGCCTAGCTGTTATGTAACACTCTTACATTGTGGAAACAAACATCAGCAGTCTGAACCACGAGTTGTGTTTTGTTTCCTTGTTGAGGACATAGAATGATGATAGGCCAATTACCTAAGGACCAAACTGATTATTGTTAAGAAAACTACATACTTGACAACGCCATCCTCTCCCTTTTAATCCCATGAAAACAACTTTCTAGTAACTACTTAATGAATTGGAAAACCATCAATTAGCTAATTGCATAAACTAACTAGTCCTCCATTTTGTTTATTTATATATAGCTCATTTCTTCCAATACGTACCCAGAACCCAATTATTAATTTAAATTCTAAATCCCATAAACAAATTAATCTCCTCTCTCTTGGCCATTATCATAGCATTAGAGGCATAATGGCTGAGCTGAAGAGCTGTTGTTTGGCTCGTCATTTGGTGACCGGTAGGTGGACCTCGGTTTTTGCCTCGTTTCTGATCATGGCTGGTGCAGGTGCAACTTACCTTTTTGCAGTCTATTCCAGTGACATCAAAAAGAACCTTGGATACAACCAAACCATGCTGAACACAATGAGTTCTTGTAAGGATATTGGTGCTAGTGTAGGGATTGTGTCAGGGCTTATTGCTGAGATTACCCCCACCTGGTTTATACTCCTCCTTGGCTCATTGACCAACTTTGTAGGCTACTTTATGATATGGTTGGCTGTGACAGGCAGGATTGCAAAGCCACAGTTTTGGCAATGTGTCTCTACATTTTCATTGCAGCGAATTCTCAGAATTTTGCAAACACAGGTTCTCCAGTCACCTGTGTCAAGAATTTTCCTGAGAGTCGATCTATTATGTTGGGTCTGTTGAAAGGGTACGTGGGGCTTAGTGGCTCATTACTTACACAAATGTACTTAGCCATATATGGTGATGATTCTACCTCCTTGATCCTATTCATAGGCTGGCTGCCTGCAATTATATCGTTATTGTTTTTGTATACCATTCGTGAAAAAGAGGTGAGGGTGAAGTAATCAAATGAGGTGAATGTTTTTTATCATTTCCTCTATCTCTCAGCAGCACTAGCTGTGTTCTTGATGGCAATGACTCTGACCCAACAACGTGTAAACTTTTCGGGGACAGCCTATATGGCCAGTGCCATAGTTGCTTGCGTTTTTGTGTTTCTTCCTGGCGTGGTGACCATAAGGCAAGAGGTGTTACTATGGAGGCAAATAAGAGAGCACCCAAATGACATAATTATCGAGAAGTTACAACCGGATGAGCTCCAACAAAACCCTTCTAAGAAAGTAGAAGAGCCTAAAAAGTCTTTCTTTGTTGATATATTTAACAAGCCACCCAGAGGGGAAGACTATAGCATCTTACAAGCGATATTCAGCATTGACATGTTGATTATATTTATTGCCACACTTGTTGGACTTGGATCATGCTTAACAGCCATTGACAATCTAGGACAAATTGGAGAGGCCCTTTTATATGAGCAAAAAACTGTGAAGACCTTTGTATCAATGGTTAGCATTTGGAATTACTCAGGAAGAGTCTTCTCTGGGTTCATATCAGAAATCTTACTCATGAAATACAAGGTTCCTCGTCCAGTTCTTTTGTCAGCTGTGCTTTTCCTCTTAAGCATTGGACTCGTTATGATCACTTTTCCCTTCTCTGGTTCAATCTATGTGGCATCTTTGATCATCGGTTTCACATTTGGTGCACAATTACCATTGGTTTTTGCTATCATTTCTGAGATCTTTGGGCTCAAGCACTACTCCACGCTGTTCAATTGTGGACAAATGCCAAGTCCAATTGGGTCATATCTATTCAATAAAGAGCTCACTGGAAGGTTATATGACAGAGAGGCAAAGAAGATGCCTGGATTGGGGGGCCAAAAAAATAAGGTTTGCAAAGGGGTTCAGTGTTTTAACCTGTCTTTTAAAGTTATGGCTCTTGCAACATTAATTGCAGCCTTCGTTTCGGTGATTTTGGTGGTGAGAACTAAGGAGTTCTACAAAGGTGACCTTTACAAGAGATATAGAGGTGACTCGTACATGAAGGTTGAAGAAGAGGAAAAGAAGAAAGACACAACAGCTGCTGCTAAGTGAAAAGTTTTCTGGGATTGTGGTGGTGAAAAATGTGGCTTGTACTTCCAATTAATTAGTTCATTTCAAGGATGGTTTGTTTGATCTTTTTTTTCTTTTTTCTTTTTTTGTTTGTTTGGTGAACGCAAAAAATGAAAAATGTACTTCCAATTAAATAGCATATCAAACACTTCAAATTCAATTTCATGCTGCATTATGAAATGACTCAAAGCCTAGAAGACATTTTATATAGGGTATTTTCTAAAATA
Organism: Lithocarpus polystachyus; assembly: GCA_033629205.1. NCBI lineage: Eukaryota > Viridiplantae > Streptophyta > Magnoliopsida > Fagales > Fagaceae > Lithocarpus > Lithocarpus polystachyus. The sequence continues at coordinate 31,680,388 of CM066162.1, forward strand.
AAGCTCATTAGTAATTAAATATGAAACTGATATGGAGATTAAAGACAATAGTCATAATAAATAGCATAAGAAAAAATAGTTATAATAAATAACAATGTTTGATCTCTGGAATCTAAATTCAGGAATATATAACACGAATCACATGTAGTTACAATAACAGAGATGTTAGCATTCTCTTCAATTCCTACAGTGATGATTGTGCATTTGGCCCCATTCTTGCTTTTCCAGGTCAAAGATTGTTCAAGCATAAAGGTAACAAGACAATTAACATATAAATGCAATGTCAACAATATAATAAATAAATTTAATTATTTTGTTTATTTTTAAAATATAACATGTTAAGAGTAAAACTTAGGTATACTATCTTAAATGCAGTAAAGAAGGTTCCACAATTAAATTCAAATATGTGACCATATTGAATGTATATGGATTTAATTGAGGAACCAAATGAACTGTGCCTAGTTTAACCTCCAAGCTAGTGACTGTATTCCTCTTGTTCGTTGAATTTAAGACATGTAATACCGCATTTGCACAGTGCCTGCTAATGGACCAAACAGAGAATTAAGTCATCTCCAAACTTGGCGATAAGCCGATAACTAGAGCCAACTACATGCTTCTATATAATATGTATGCATTCTCATCATGAGCTTACAAAGATCACTTAAACTGATCTTCACAGACGCAAAAATAGACAATCATGTTGGGTTGATAGTTAATGAAAATGAAAATGATAAAGAGATATTGGCTGAAATTTGTTGCCAAATCAATCAAATTGAGAGTGAACTTGGTTGTGAAAAACATTTTCTTTCTTTCTTTAGAATCTGACAAATATTTGGTTATTTGGGGGAAGGTTTAACATAACATTCAATATCTAGCAAATAAAAACAATGGCTTAAAATAACATATATAGTAGGAAGAAATATTTTGGAGAAAAAAAAAATGGTGTAATATACTTGGACTTACACCTATAGAATTATTTATGCTTATTATGTTTTTATATCATCTGCTGCAATTGATAACGTTCCCAAGACAAGATGAGATAAAAATAAAAATAAAAATAAAAATAAATAAAAGAAGAAGAAGAAGAAGATCTTACGAATTGTGAAAGGAAAACAAGTAAATTAGTTTTGTTGATTAGCAGCATTTATTTCCGTTCAGAAAGTGTGGTATTGACTAGCGGTTGAATCTTTCATGCCTACAACTACAAACAGATAGGGAAAGAGAAAAAAAAAATTAAACAAAAGAGTGAAGAACTAATAAAAGATATACTTTACACATTATTCATTTGATTAGAATTTAATTATTAGTGGCAAAGTGCACGTTCCAATGTTCCACTACTTTGGTGGATTTGGCGAGAGGGAGCTTAGTACTATTCCATCAAAATCCTTGAGTTGAGTTAGCTAGTGTAAGAAGAGAGTGGTTTATCAACCAAAATAAAAGTGTATGAAGAGAGTGCAGAAGAAACTATAAGGGTGAAAAGAGAGGATGTTGTCACAAACTGAGACGGGAGGAAAGTCTAGATAATAATAGTAGCGCAATTTATATCCTTTTGTGCAATGAGTTGCTTCAAGATACCATACAAGGTATGAGGAACTCACACCAACTATGAGTAATTTTTGGTAGAGACTAGGCCAGAAATCAATAGTTTGTTGGCTAATTAGTTGGAATCAATTGTTTAGAACAAAGAATATAGAAGTAAAGTCCCACGTATAATAATATTGAGAGGAGTGACTAGTTTATATATATATAGCCAAAGTTTAGAGAAAATCCAATTAGATTTTAGTTGGATTCTCAATTTTGCGCTGCATGTCCCATTTAATTTTTAATTTTGTGCTAAGAGTCCAAATCCAATTAAATTCAAAATTGGATTTCAATTGGAGTCCAATTTTCTGCCATGTGTCCATCTAAGTTTTTAATTTTTGTAGCAAGTGAATTATTAAGTGCAAAAATCGAAGAGTCTAAAACCAATCAAATTCTGAAAAAATATATATATATATATATATATATAAATTATTACATATTTTAGAAACGTATGGTTTAAAAAAAGTGTAAGCTAATATTATGTTTAACTAGCATGTAGTCCGTGCTTACGCACAGAAATATTAACATTTGTGATGATAAGATGTTCATTTTGGTAGATTCAGTTTCCACATTGAGCTTGGAATTTTCTTGGAGGCGCCAATGAAATAGTAATGTATGAGAGTGTGAAGTAAGGAAAAGTAGGATTGAATATTGTGTTTGAATCTGGCCTTACTCATAAAAATCTGAAAGGAGGAGAAGGAGGAGAGAGTAGTGTGTGGATCTAGTTGGTAGAGGTTGAGAGAGCAGGAAGAGACATGTGATGACGATATGACATTAGGAGAAGATAATGTTTTACTTCTATAGTCTTTCTCATTGGACTCCTTGGTTCTGATAGTAGACGGGTGAGATGTTCACTCATAAAAGTGTGCAGGTGAGACGTTCTTACTTAGGCCAATGAGCATTATCATTATAGTTTTCTTGGCTTCCGTGTTAATATTAATGCATCATTTATTTGTGCACAAAAATTAAAAAATTTAGATAAGATACATGACACAAAATTGGAGTCCAATTTATAATCTAATTAGATTTTTTTTTTTAAGTTTTGGTTAATTAGGACAAGTGGTGCAAAATTGAGAATCCAAATCTAGACATATGGCACAAAATTGAAACTCTAATTTAGAATTTTATTTAAGTTTCTCTTTGCTTCACCTATTATTATATATATAGATTTGAACATCTTCTAAAAAAATGTATGATTTGAACCATATAATTGTGATTATTGATTTAAGCCCAAATTCATTGATTTAAACTATTAGGTCAAGACGTCAAGTGGTGTTCTTATATGTTATATTAACTACTCAACTAGAGTACAATAGTAAAAATTTAGCCTTTCATGCGGTGACAAATATGGGTTGTTGGGTTTTGTGGTGGTTGTTGAGGTGGGCTTGTGGTGGTTTTTTATTTTATTTTAATAAGGAGTTATAGACTTATAATGGCTATGGGTGTTTGTGGTATTAATCAGGATTTATAGTGGCTATGGGTGTCTGTGATGGCTAGTTGTAGGTGCAAGTGGTAGTGGGTGGTGGCTAGTTGCCAGGATTATGGTGGCTGGTTGTGGTAGTGGGTGGTTGTGGCTAGTTGCTATGGATTTTTGTGGGTGGATGTATTATTTACCTTAATAAGTGATGTAGTAAAATAAGATATGAGATATAGGGTGTATCGTTAGGCGAAGTGTTAAAGTAAATAAAGTAACTTTTTAAAATGCTAAAAGCTAAATATTTTAGCAGCTCCAATGTGAATACTTGTAAATAAGCTAAAAAGTTAATCCAAACTCGCACCAGTGTATAACAAGTAATGTCTATAGTATTTCCATTTACAATATAAAAAATAAAATATTAAATTTTATAATATAGCCTCCGTGAATGCGAGGTTTACAGTATATAAAATAAATTTTAAATTTTATGATAAAGCCTTGGTGAATGGGAGGAATCAAGTAAACTGGTAAAGTCAAATTGGATAAATGCAATGCAATGCCAAAAAAAAAAAAAAAAAAAAAACAAAGGGGACTAAAATGAGTTGCTATTCCTATTATCCATACTCCTTTTTATTACGGGTTCAGACGGGTTAACTGTCCACATCCAATTTTGCTAAGGCTAATTGAAACACCCCTTGACAAATTTAATCATGTGACTTTCCTTCAATTTCCAAACCACTAAACAAAACAATCAAATATAGAGCAATACAAAATAGCCAGACAAAGAAAAGAGACAGAGAAAGAAAATTCCTTGTGGATCTTACATATTAACGACTTCTTATCCTTCTTTCTCTTTCTCCAAAAAGACATTGTATAAGGTCTTTGCTCTTTGGCACCACCGCCCACGGGCAATAAGAGCAAAAATAATGTGGTGTATAAAATATAAATTATGATGTCTTTGTTACAACAGCAAAAGTGGAAATCTTTTTTAATAAATAAATAAATTCCTGAATTAGAAATCTAGATTTTTTTTTTTTTTTTTTACTGAAATGATGGAAGTATTATTAAAAAAAATAAAATAAAATAAAAAGAGTACATGGTCGTCCCATACCTTAGATAGTTGAACATTGAACAACAGCATTGCTCGTCTCTTTTAGGAAAGTTTGTTGCTGACTGGTTGTTTAATCATAATGATTAGGATACAATATAATAATTAAAGCTGAGAGGCGACCTTAAAAATATATATATACACACACACACAAGGGATAACTGAAACATATATACATGCCTCAGTCATATAGTTTGGTGCATTAGAAGAAGCAGCTATCAATGGAGCTAACTGGTAGGAGAATGACATGGATATGTTCTTATGTGCTTCTTCAAATATTGTTCATCTCTAGCTATGCCGCTTCACGTTCCATAGTCAAGACTCTACCAGGTTTTGATGGTGATCTCCCATTCAAGCTTGAAACTGGGTTAGTTATTAATTCACTCTTCTATATATGTTCTATCTTGTAACTTTTATTTCCTAGCTTTTTTTTTTAGAAATTAGGTTCAATTATCTTGTATAAGATTTAGTTATATTATAACTAGCTAATTATTGTATAAGTGCTTGTGGGGTGTTTCGCAGGGAGGGGAGGGGGGGGAGCGCGGAAGGGCCGTGATACAAGTCTCTTAGAGAGAGCTTCATACACATATGTACTTAGATTAGGTTAAAGTAGAATTTCTATCTTATATTAACAAAGAAAAAAAAAACTTTTTAACTAGATATATAACTAGCTAGTTTATCAAACCAGCCATTGAACTATATGGTATAAGAGTATTTGCAAAAGTTAGTATGTAACATAAAATAAAATAAAATAAAAAAGTAGGTTCTCATGCTAAAATAGACGAATTTTTTTGCATGAACTGATGTGAATGTCTAATTTTCTAATATCCATAATGTTTGCCAAACAAGTTTCACTTTTCAGATCTAATAGTCTTTCTTTCCTTTGCTTCTTCAAATGTCTTTTTGGCTTCTTTTCATTCTTGGCTTTTAGTTTTGTGTGTTTTTAGGGGGATATTCGGCTTTTGCCCTTATTTTATAAAAAATCTAGCACGATATCCCTGTTTTGAAACTATTTTAGGTCCGTGTCCCTGTTTTAGTACTCAATTTTAAAAAAGTCGAATTACAAGCAGAACTCGACATTAGCAATATCGAGTTCTATGCATATTTTTCCACTTAATTTAAAAAAAAAAATTAAGTAAAACTCGACTTTGCTAAAGACAAGTTTCAATTAAAAATTTACATATAACTCGATTTTGAGAATAACAAGTTTTATACTGAGCTCGATTTTGTTAAAATCAAATTTTAAAAATAGAAATACAAACCTAAATAATTTTAAAACAGAGACATATTGCTGTTATTTTTACAAAATAAGGGCAAAAGCCCAATATCCGTTTTGTGTGTAATGTGCCTGACGTGGGACAACCCACGTGAGTGACATTTCAAAATTCAAACTTTAGCTTTTTTTTTATAATTTTTTTTAATAATAATAAAACAATAAATTATAGATTTTGCCTTATCATTTTAGACTTTTTAGTATTTAGTGTGCCTAGCTACACTTGAACATATAATAATCATTATCATTATTATTCTTACGTACTATTTAAGTATTTTAATATTTATATTATTATCAACAATGGAATAACGTTTTAGTTAGAAATTAAGATATTAAATAAATTATGGATTTATAATATTAATATGAAATATTATTAATAAATTGTATGGACTTTATTGGACAAAAATATAAATAAACAATTATATATAATGTATAAATTAGAGGCAATCTTGAAATAATACACTGATATTAATTAGTATCGAAATATGTCGTTTTCTTAATCAAATCAAAATAGTCTCCAGTACAATATTGACTTATTTGGTCTTATCTCTCCTTTTGAGACCTGAGTGGGCTTTTGTGTCTGTGACACTATTCAGGCTACTCATTTAGTAATAAATACAACTCACGTTAGGTAAAAATTTTTAATTAATGCTGAGGTGATTATTGTTCTATGCTATCCTTTCTGACTCGTCCGCAATTCCTTGTAATTGCTACTAGACCTTTGAATGCAGCCTTGGCATAAGGTCACTTGGGCCCATGGGTTGGATTTAGCCCACAAGCCCTTAGCTTATCTTTCTTGAGCCCATCATTCTCGGCCTGAGGCCAGATGAAGATTATGTCACCCCCACAACTATTATTATTTAATTTGATATAAATAAGCATGCAATTAAGGAGACAACATTTATTCCAATCATTGGATTGATAAAATATTAATTTACTATAAAATTAATAAGTAATGTAATTAATTATATTAGGTGTACCTTTTTTTTTTTTTTGAGAAAGATATTAGGTGTACCTTAAACAGTTAAACCTAATACCTTTTAAAATATTGATCATGTATGTATGTGCAAAGGTCGTCAAAATTGAGATTTTACATAAGATTGTGGGAGGTAGATAGGATCGAATCGTGGATTATAAGATCCTACATTATTTAAGAAAAAAAACATTAGTTTGTTAAATAATCACATAAATTATACATTTATTAATAAAAAAACAAAAATATGCATCCATTTGATATAATTACCATCTATCAATACATCTATTTGTAAGCATCATTTAAAGAGGGCAAAAACCTCAAAACGTGACACTTAATTGGAATTTTATTTTTCATTTAGGTCCAATTGACACTCTATCTCTCTATCTTAGAATAGCAAAACTAGGCCTATTGAAATATTATTTTTTATTTGAGTCCAACTGAGCCTTCTATCAAGTTAAAGAAGATTATAAAAAACTAAGATCGTTTGGGATCATCAGAATTGTACAATCCTACTTATCCTACCAAAGATCCTTGAAAGATCTGAACCATTATGGGCAAATGAAATTGTAAAATCGTAGAATCGTAAAATCCAGATCAGGATTTTGACAACCATGTGAATGTGCATGTTTATCATTTAAAATTTTCATATAAATAGCTAATATAGTAATATGGTAATGGGGTTCTCAAAGATTAATGAAGATTTTGTTGGACAGCTACATAGGTGTGGGTGAAATGGATGATGTACAGTTGTTTTACTATTTTGTTGAGTCTCAAAGAGAACCTTCAAGAGATCCACTCCTAGTTTGGCTTACTGGAGGGCCCGGTTGTTCTTCTTTCAAGCCATTCTTCTATGGAATCGGTATATTTTTAATTTATTATTTTAGTCACTACCCAAGGATTTTTTTTCTTGCTACTCAAGGATTAACAATAAGATCAATAACCCTGATATAAATTTGACTATTTTAGCAACAATCATGTTTGCTTTCAACTACTACTAAGATCAACGGTATCTATAATTAAGAATCAAAGAATAGGTTCATGTTAACGGAAAATTATTGTATACTTTCGGAGTACCATAAATGTGTACTCTCTTCTCTCATATGAATGGTGGGTCCTACTAATTAAATTTATAGTAGGACTCACCATTTATATGAGAGGAAAAATACACATTTATGGTACTCTGGGAGTACCTAATAATTTTTTCATGTTAATGGATGCAGTTAGGGCATTTCTTAATGGGTTATTTTGAGAAAATTTTGATACCACTTTTATGGAAAATATAAAAACAAACTATTAAAAAAATTAGTTGCTTTTTTATTTTCTTATAAAAAAATTTCTAAAAATATTTAATAAATCAATCCATTTGGTTGGGAAGATTAGGGAGGATGGAAAAAATAGGAAAGAAAATGGGAAAAAAAAAAAGGTATTTTGGTGTGTTTGACAAGAGAAGAAAATTGGAAGAAAAACTAGTTAATTTCTAAGTATTTTCTCCCTGCACCTATCAAAAATGCAATCTCCCCAATTTGGGGAGAAAGCTTGAGAGGAAAAAAGTCTCACTTGGAGAGACCAAATGGCCCCCCTTTCACTCTCACTTTTTTTTTTTTCTTTTTTTTTTTTTCACACTCTTTCTTCTTTCCTTTTGTCTTTTTCTGTTACTTTCTGTTTTTTTTTTTTTTTTTTTTTGGGTGCTATTCATCCGTTTTTTCTTTCATTTTTTTCCTCATTTCTTTTGGATTTTTGTACTCTCTCTTTTAATGAAGTGCACATCCATAAACTATTTTTTTAATAAAAAAAATAATTTGTTACTTTTTTTTATCTAATAGGATCATGATAGTAAATTTATACAAATCACATTTTCTATCTCTCTATTTTCCTTCTTAACTAAACAAAATTTTTTTCATCTCTCCACTTTTCTACTCCTCCTAACTAAACACAAATGAGAAAATTTTTTTTTTATATCTTTTAACTTTTCTATTCTTTTAACCAAACAGACCTAATTTTGAGTATTTTTTAACTTTTTCCTTTTAACTGTCTATTAATTAGAGCCACCCCTATAGCATTCGGAATTGGACTTTTTTTTTTTTTTGGTGTGTGTGTGTCACTGTGTGTGTGTTAAATAAACGACTTTTCATTATAAAAAAAAAAAAAAAAAACTATTGTTCTCAAGTTGCGGGTACGTTTTGGACTTTAATAGCATGTCATTTCCAGGTGAGTTTCCTTAATTGTTGTCATCATTAGTACCCTAGACTATTGTTCTCAACTTGCCTCTATACATACATGTGTAGGACCATTATCTTTTGATTATATATCTTCTGAAAGAGGGTTACCCACACTTCATTTGAACTCGGACACTTGGACAAAGGTGTGAAACTTCTGGCCTCTACATGGTTTGACCATTCCTATGGAAAAAATTATTGGCACTATAGTCTATAGACTATACACTTTATAACTTTGTTGAATTTAATATGATCAAATTTTCAGGGCCTCAACATATTGTACATAGATGCACCGGTTGGCTCTAGATTTTCTTATTCAAAAAGCTTGGAAGGCTACTATTCGGACGACCAAAAAACAGTAGCACATCTTTATACTTTTCTGCAAAAGGTGTGACATAAGGGCTTTCTCATCATATATTTGTTAATTAAAATTATTGACAGAAGACCTTTCGTATATTTATTTTTCATAATTGTTAGGGTATTATGTTATAATTGAAGTATAATAAAAACGGTGTTGATAGTAGCCCATATAAAAATACTGTAATATTGTATTAATCATTGTAGAGAGAATATTTGTGAGATGTAAAAATAAAGAAAATATACGACAAAGTAAATAATTACACAAGACAAAATTTATGTAGTTCGACAATTTGCTTACATCTACAGAGCTGCAGTAATTTTATTATTTTCAAATCAAATATAATATCCTCTCAAGTTTATGCCTAACTTGAGATCCATACCAAATACAATAATATTTCTCTAAGAATAATACATACTCACCTGAAATCTTCAGTCATACTCTAAATACAACAGCTACTCGTGGTTGTGGTACCCAAAACATTTCCTTAGAGAAAAACTCCAAATTAATCTTCTCGTGTATATCTTATGTCTAAAGAAAATCTTTGTCTTCTTTACTCTCACACACACCTTTCTTTCATCACTGCGCTCACTGCATCACACACTTGACTGCTATTCTTTTCTTTTTCTTCACGGAACTCTTCACTCTTACACAGTTACACTTTATGCGGCTGCCTATATATATTCCAAACCCTCCACGTTTGCTTCACTTATATATGCATGTCATCCTTTTTTCCTAATTTTATAAGGCCATGCCCATACAATTGGGCGGACACCATGTGGGCTGGACTAAGGTGTTTTATACACCTCAACAATCACTACTTGTTAGAGCAACTACATCGACGATTGCAAAAATTTGCAAAATACAAAAAGTACTCAATTTTATACATTTTAATCCAAAAAACATTAACATTAGTACTTGTAAAAATGTGTAAATATATAAAATTGCTTTGCAAATGAATAGTAATTGTGCACTTATGTACGGTTATTGTTCATGTGCAAATGATTTTTTTTATTCTTTTTTTCTCTCTCCCCATTAGGTTGCTCTCTCATCTGTTTTCTTCTCACAACAAAGAAAGAAAAAGGTGGGTAGGGTCACGTGAGTAGTGGTTTGTTTGATATAATAAAAAATTAAACAAATATTATTATTTAAATAAAATAGATGATAGAATAGATAAACTGATGTGGGTGTTTTGTAAAAGTGGATGTGTAAAATAGAAAAAAGTATGTTTTTCCTTGCAAAATAGACAATAAATTTGTACTGACTGATGCGGTTGCTCTCCTAAGTAAATTGTGAAAAAAAATTATGATTTTTGTATGTATCTAGCATTGTTCAGTTAAAAATCAACATGTAAACAAAATTAACTGGTGAATGACTAGAACTCTAGAAGTGTTTGGGGGGCTAATTAAGAAACATCCAGCTCTACAGTGATCATGCTCACCATGACTACAAGTCTACAAGATTATATGGCAGTAAATAATATCACAAATATTGTCATATTTGATGAGAGTCTTGTGTTTTTGGAATTGCCATGCAGTGGTTGATCGATCACCCCGAATTTCCAGAAAATCATCTTTAACTTGGTGGTGGTTCGTATACAGGCATTCTTATTCCAGTCACAGTTCAAAAAAAATATGATGGTAACACACTAACATATTTACATGACAATAACTATTAGCTGATGTAGAATATATATATATATATATATATATATAATTTTTTCTTTTTTGAGAAGGTTACTATAGCATTTCAATAAAATACGTATATTTGAGTGTGTGCAATTATGCATGCTTTATGTTTATTTCTTCGTCAAGACCCAGTAGTTAAATTGTTGTTTTCCACTTACTAAGACTGGTCTTTTTTGTTTTATTGAATTGCAGCTACCGAAGCTGGGCACAAGCCAAACTTTAATATCAAAGTACGAACTTCTGAAAATGATCTCTTCCTAGTTAATTTTTTCAATTTTTTCTAGATTAACAATGACACAGATCTACATGGTTTAGAATAATACGAAAAGATTAGGATAAACTTTGGTTCTAAATTTGTTTGGAGCTATATTTTCAAATTTATTATGGGGTGATTTATAAAATTATTCATATGTATTGTTTATACGAGTCATGTGACTAAAACTATATATGAATAATCTCTTTAATCGCCACGTAACAGAATGGAGCGAGATAGTTTCAAAAAAGTTTGGAGCCAAACTTATTCCTTATAGTTTACATTCATTTTAAAAAAAAAAAAAAAAAAAGGAAAAAAAAGAGAGGAAGAGATGAAGAAAATAATATGGAAAATTAATTGTTGTGAAATTATTCCATTGGATAACATATAACTTTAGCATTTTCTTAAATTTATCTTCTTTTGTAATTCGAAAAAGAGTATCACAACATTCTCTTTAATTTGTTTATTATGTAAGACCATAACATTCTTGGAATTAATATCAAGGATACGTGCTTGCGAGCCCAAAGTCAGATTCAAATCTTGATGCCAACTCAAAAGTTCCAGCTGCTCATCGTTTGACTCTTATATCAGATGAACTTTATTAGGTCATTACTATTCGTTTGCTAGTTACATAAATTTTTGAAGTTCTATCTCACATTTCCTCCCAATAGGGTTATTATTGTTCCTTTGCTAGTCATATATAAAGCCTTTAAAGTTCACCTTATTCTTTCCAACACAGCTTAAGATTTAATGACGCTTGAGAAAAACACTTATCATGCCCATAAACAGTGATTTTTCATGAAATGTTAGCAACTTAGAAAATCTCTCTCTTAAAAAATAAAAATTAAAAATTAAAAAAAAAAACCTTTTCAGCTATATATATAGATGTTGTTACTTGTTAACTAATCTATCATGGTTCATGAATTTCACATTTAGCACATTAATATCCTTGATTGACTAAAAAAAAAAAAAACATTAATCATCCTTGATTTTAGTCCAATCAAAGGATTCTCCTAAGTTAACTTTAGTTCTTATACGTATCTTGTAGAGGGTTCAGTGTAAATACATAATTATGAATAATATGAATTTTTATTTTACCAGATGCTTTTAAGGTTATAAAGACCAATGTCATTTTTCTTTATCTCTCTCTCCACTCTTGAATATTTTTTCCCACCTTTTCTTTTTTGTTGAGAAACTCGCAAGTAAATATTAGAACCTCTAATATATAGTGCTGGATTTGTAGAGTTTACATGCGCTTAGCTTCTTGTTTACACAATATCTTATTATCTTATTTTCTCTAAAATTCATTTGTTAATTCATATTATATGTATTCTGAATCTTGATGTAATTTTATTTCCCTTTTCAAGTCGACCAAACAAGTTGCAAGGGTGATTATATCAATATAGATCCAACAAACGAAAGATGTATGGCGGATGTTGAAGCTATCAATGAGATCAGTTAACAAATGCTTTTGCCTTATAAAATTAAGAGTAAATTGTAAACTATACCCTTTAAGTTTTGAGTTATTTTGATTTTTTTTTTCATTTATGTTTGCGAATTTGAATTTCATCCCTAATTTTTTTGCTTAATGGGAATTTCGTCCCTAACTTAAGCATACAATATTTTTCAAAATTGGTCCAATTATGCTATATCATTTAAGTTTTTTCTTGACATGGACAAAAAACATCATTATTTAAAATTTTTAAAACATTAAAATTTAAAACAACATTTATTTAAGCTGATGTGGCATTTAACGGTCATCTCATCAACAAAATTAGATAAAAGAGACTGCAACAAAGTGGTGTATATATATAACACCAAGATAAAAATCCAAAATTGCAAACATACTGCGACAAAATGACCCTAAACTTAAGTTGTGTAACTTGCATCTTGCAATTAACATCAATAATGATAATTTTGTACCCATTGAGAATGAGTCACCATTTGATAGCGCAGTTACTCCGTGGAATAAACACACTTCAAGCTCTAGAACCGGTATGTGCTAAGGGTTCTTTGAAAGAAGATAAAGTAGATTGGGATCAAAGAATTCTCATGAGTACTCCCAACCATTTCCTCCATTCATTGCCTCGAAATAGTGCATTTTGGTGTCGTGTAAGCCTCTCTCTCTCTCTCTCTCTCTCTCATTTGCTTCTAATCTTATTTTGGAAAGTATGTACATAACTGATTGGTTTACATTTCAGGATTACGAGCTTCTATTAGATGAAATTTGGGCAAATAATCCAAGTGTTCAAGAAGCTCTTCATGTTAGGGAGGTACATAAAACTTATATATGTACAAGGATACAATTAGATGCATGAGTTTTCATTTTGTAATTAACTGAGAACTTCATATGATGCTAGGGAGTAGGGAACCAAAGGCTATTGGCATATGTGCCAGTGCAACTCCAGCTTAGCTTACACAAAGAATATTTTGAGTACTATTGATTACCATCGAAGTAGAACCAACCTTCGAGCTCTCATATACTGGTGATAGCTTATAACTTCCTTTTGCAATCACTTTTCCTTTTTGACAATATTTTGAAATTGCTGTGACGCAAATTTATATACATAATTGAAAATGTTTGATAAATTTGGTCATACGAACATAATTCGGTTCAATTTACAATAACAGACTGTGAAGTCAAATTAGGATCATTAAGCCAAGTTGTGAAGGACCCAACTCCTTAGCCAATGTCATGACTCATGATTATTGATGAGTCATGTGAGATCTCTTAAGTTTCATATGTAGTACCGCCAAAGATCTAATGGAAATTAGAACATTATTTTTAGGGTAGGATACATATATGAGTGTGTATATATATATATTGATACATTTTAAGTGAATTTTTTTTGAATTATGAACATTTGTATTGAAAACACTTAAAAAATATTATTTGTTGAAGAAATCATCAATCATATATCTTAAAGTAATTACAGGTCAAGCAGTGCACTTGTGCATGTATATATGAAGTAACACAGAAATTGAATATAAAATATAAGAGGTTTGTCATTGTTTGCAAGAGTCGTGTATATAATATATATTACTGTTTATATCATTATTTTTTTAATTACTTTAATTATTACCAGTAGTATAAATAGTTTTTCTCATTAATCATATTTTTGATGTCTTCTAGTGCTGATCTAGACATGACAATACCACATATCGGTACCCAAGAAATGATAAGGCCTTTGAATTTGACTTTGGACGATTCATGGCGTGCATGGTTTGTCAAGTTGCAGGGTTAGTTTCTGGATTATTACCAACTTCAATTCTATGCAGTTTATGCTAACTTTTTTTTCTTTCTTTTCTTTTCAACTTTGAGTTGTCTACTCCAAACTATGTTGACTAACTTCAAACGTGGAATTACATTGTTAATGATTTCATATAGATACACAGGGAGGTACAAAAATAATGATTTCTACATGACATACTCAAGTGTCAAGGTAAGAAAAAAAAATCTTAATTTAGCTACTTTTCTTTTTCTAAATATGCTCACAATTTTTTTTTAATGTTAATTGCATCTTGATTCCAATAATGTAATGAGTAGGTCATATAGCCGAAGAGCACGTTTGGTAGACTGTAATAGACACTGTAATGTAATAGATATTCCTATGACATAACTATTCGGTTGTTTGATTATGTTTTTATTACAATAAATAGTTATTCCTTATGAATACCTATTTTTCAAAATGAGAAATAATTATTTTTTATCAAAAATACTGAATATTTATTTTTTCACCTTATGTAATAACTTTTTTAAAAAATTTTCTAAAAAGCCATTAGTTGTCATATCTTCAAAAGGAAAGAAAAAAAATTTTCCTTGTTAATTATAAGCTCTATTTTGAACACCCTAAAATAAATGTATTTTAAAAAATTTGACTTAAAAATTATTTAATTACACCTTATTTTTATATTCTACTAAATTGTGAAAACATATTCAGAATTCTATTCTTAAATAGTTACCAAACTAATGAATAGTAATACTTATTATATTCCAACTTAATATATTCCTTGTAATACTTATTCCTATTTCCGTGTAATAATCATTATAGTGTACCAAATATGCTCGAAGAGTACAAGCCTAAGGAGGTCAATGTCATGATTGATAGATGGCTCACATATTACCCTCTCTAATTAATAATAATCACTTACAAAAAATTTATACCTCTCATTTGTAGAAAAATTATATGGATTTTGAAAAATAATAATAATAATAATAATAATAATAATAATAATAATGGTCCATTGCAATTAATATAAATTAAATCGGAAAAATTGTTTTAAGTGGTGAAGCATTCTCTCAACTAGCTTGTAACTAGTGTTTACGCACTGAAATATTGAACAATAATAAATAAATAAATAAAATTCAAGAATTTTACAAATATTTTGTAAGATTGTAATTTATTATTATTGTTATTCTTCTTGAAAAAACTATTGATTATTGTAGGGGTGTTAGGCACAGCAACATATATATATATATATATATATATATACATATTTGGTCGGAGCCTAATCTAAGGACATGAGTGGTCTGAGGAAGGGTAAATATTATTAGGAGAGTCTGTGTTAGTAAGTGAAGAGGTTGGCTTTGATCATAAGGGTTTATGAGGGTGGTCCGAGGATGAATGCCTCCTTGGCTGAGAAAAGCCGAGATTCGAAAGGGCGGTCTGCTATCCAGAGAAAGCTGTTACCACCGCATTAAATGCTCTATAACTAACTCTCTGATCGCATTAATGAAAAAGTGATATCTGAATAATAATTTTTAGCCTTACAGCTATTACCAGAGACTTCAGGAAGGTGATGATGGGATAAAGATCAACACCAGCAATCTACTACACGTAGAAGGTAGAGATAAAGGAAGGAAGAGAATATAAAACAGAAAAAAAAAACCTTGAAGGAGGGGAATCAAAAAATTAAGAGAAAAACATTGTAACAATCAAGAGTTAAATTTGTAATCAAACTTGAGAGAAATGTATAAAAACTGATGTCCTCAGACTGTGCTGAGAACGATTTTATTTAGATTTAACCAGTCTATCTTCATTTTCTTGTTATTTGAATCCACTTTACTTGTTACCTAACTCATTAAAGCTCAGTTTTCCAATTCACTCTCTACAATTCATTGTATTGGGCTCTTTGGATCTAAGTTCATCCATCACTACAAAAAAATGAGACTATCCCATCGCAAAATGTTCAAACCAATTGTCCTATCCAAAACTAGCAGGATCTCTTGAATGGGAATAGACCATAAAAAACGTATGAATTGATAGATGAATCCTATCCCTATCATCTATAGGAGAACTTGCGGAATATATAGCTAGCATATATCAGTTATAGCCTTCGTATTCTTTGTAAAATTTCAATAAAATTATTGTCACTTATAAAAGAATGAAGGAATTGCCTTCCAAATTCCAATGCAATATTGTTTGCTGAACGCCCTTCCAACACACCAATAACAAAACCACTGATCTCAGAATAATCCATCTAGCTCCAAATAAACAGAAAAAAAGAGTCCACAAATCGAATACCTGTATGCTTCCATTTTGTCTTAATCCCATATTTAACAAATATGAAAATGTATTGAACATACTAGCACCCAACTATTCCTTAAAAAGACCCTATTGTGTAAGAACAAGAAATAAAGAAATAAAAATGTAAGGCAAGAAAAGCTGCCAATAAGCTTGAACTCAATTCAAAACTCATCCACTAGTAAGTACAGGATGGAGGCAGCTGTCATGAGTTCAAGACCTTACGGGTAAGAGTGTAGCCTACCAGCAGAACCAAAAAAAAAAGAAAAAAGTAACAGGGTGTCTTACTGTTTTATTAGAGTGTAGCACTCCAATTCAATTCACTTTTTCTACAACATTAATTCAAACCGTCGGCAATGAACTCTAATTCAATTGGCACCTCCTCGCCTTTAAGTCCTATGTGAAGGGTTGGGTCATGGATTCAAGACCCATCACCATCAGATGAGTGTGTAACTTACCATTAAAAAGAAAATATGTTAAATCAAACCTTATTTCTAGTAGGAACACAGTAGCATAATCTAATCATAAAAAAAAAAAAAAAATAGGAATGATTTTTAGGTGATCAAGTAGTGCAGTGAATGAAGTAGATAGGGAATAAGTGAGGGACTTACATTAACTTCTTAGACCCTTGATATAGCCTTTGGCAGTAATCTTTCAATACATCAGTTATCTGTTCTAGCAAATATATCTGACCATAATGGAAAAATGAAAGAAGTAAAATAAGAAGTACTAGTCGCTAACCCGTGCGACGCACGGGATAGTTAAATAAATATTTAATTAATCAACCTCACATTAAAAGAAAAAGCTAGTTAAATAAATATTTAGTTAATCAACCTCACATTAAAAGAAAAAGCTACATGGATAAACTCTTACTACAGAAAGTACCACTAGATCAGTTAGTCCAAGCTGAAAACATAATAGGGAAAAGGAAGGTTGCTATTATTTACAGAAAACTCCAGGTTAAAACGTAAATTATTATTTAACACAAGAAAAATTCAGCAAACCCATAATTTTAAACTTAAGAGCCTATTTTCCAGAAATGTGACAGTTAGGACAAGATCAAGCATCAGTAATGGGGTTGATGCATCTTGACTAGTATTATCATTATCAAAGGTTAAAATCTAAAGTTCCACAAAATGAAATCCAGAAAAAGATCATATTAGCTTTTTATTGCCACTAAGACTAGAACACCAACATTGAAAACTCAATTCAAATTGATGCATCTCACTGCTTAATATCATATATAGTTGATACCGCTTCAGCTTAACAAAATCACATGGAACAGACTCCATGGTGCCACATTGTGGCAGAGACAGTATTAATCCCATATCTCTTAGTAACTATTAAGTAAAATTATGCAGCCAAAAAGAATTTTTTTCCATAAATTTCCAGTGAACCAATTAACTCTATTTATAACAATTTTCGGCATGTAATTTTCAGATTTTTCAGATCAACAAAACAAGTTGAGACTCTTACATAAGAATGAAATATATAGCAGTTGACTAATCGTTGTTTCTACTACCAGATACAGATTTGTGACCAGTACGAACCATGCACAGTAACTTTTACGTCTTCTTGTATGCTGTAACAATCCAGAGATATTCTTCTGCTACCACCTCCACCCCATCCCCTCCCACCTGCCGCACTTATCGTACCATATCCCTTCCTATACAGTCACACAATGCTTATAGTCAAGTAAAAACTAATACATATGATTAGAGCAAATTCCTCCATACTTTATCTATAGCCAAAACTAAATCTATGGTAATGAAATGAGTGTAATACAATTATTATATCACTCATCTTCAGCAATATTGATAATATATATATATATATATATATATATGATATTTAAAATTAGGGCAAAAAGAAATATAATCAATAGATAGGGAATAAGCCTATCTTACTTTTTTTTCCTTGGGTAATTTACACACAAATCTAGTGGGTTTTGAACCCACAACTTCACCCAGCGTTACTTTTTTTTTTTAATAACTCTATAGATTAAGGAGGGGGATTTGAACCTTAAATGCCTTCATTGGAAACACTAGGAGGTGCCAATTGAGCTACAAGGCTCTTGACACAAAGAAATAAATATATTATCTATATAACTGTTGATTATTTTTGCATTACCCTAAGCAAATAGAGATTATAAATTATATCTGTGGTTCCAAATAGTGGATGCTGCTGGGGTACACTACACTCCAGGAAGAGATTAGTAACTGCTCACATATTGGAAGACAAACTATATATAACTTGGGGTTGAAACTCTGGCGTATTATCAAAACTGTGCAACTGGTTTGGTAAAGCTAATTAAACACCAACTACAGGGAGCACTGGTCACTCAAAATTATTCCCGTTACATTGGAGAAAAAGGTAGCCTAAGCTCTTCAGAAGTCATATCCACACCTCAATTTGAAATTTTTGAGACACCAAACTTGAGGTTTGGGAAATTTTTTGAAAATGAGGTTTTTTTTTTTTTTTTTTTTTTAAATAAATTATAAATTTTACTAATAAAAAGACAACCTAGTACACAAGTGAATATATATATATATATATATATGCTTGCGTGCATGTCTCTGTGTGTGTGTGAGAGAAAGAGAGAGACGACTGACAGGCCTCTGAAGTGAGATATGATGAATGGGTGCCAACAGCTTTCACTTTTTAGGACTTAGGAGTAGGGGCTGAAAAAAGCTCTTCATATAGTCTGGGTTTCAGGGTAGTGATGCTTACCTTAATATTTAAGAAAGGAAATGGTTTGATAAAGAAGCTTTTAAGCCCTTGCTGAACTGTTGGTCTGCAGCCCCACCCTAAAAAAATGAATAAAGAGAGGACTATTGATGTCACAGCCATTCGTTTGTTACTCCTTACCACCCCCCTCTTATCAGTTAAAAATCGAGGTCGCTGAAGCAAGACCAAAGAGTGATCTTTGAATGATATATATGTGTGTGTGTGTGTGTGAGAGAGAGAGAGAGAGAGAGAGAGTAATGCACTAAGAAACTGAACAAACGGCAAGTGTGAGAAAGGAATTAAGTTGGATAGAAACAATAGAAAGGCTGCAACTCTTCAAGAGTCTCTCTCTTGGACTGAACTAAAGCCACTTCCCTTTATTGCCTTGATAGGCTACTGCATCAGAGAGAGAGAGAGAGAGAGAGAGAGGATATCTGAGAACCATAAAAGCTCTTTAGGTTTTGAAATTTTAAAGATGGGGCTGTTTTTGCATGTTTATGTACGTAGTCATATTTAATGAACTGTATTTAGAATATTTTAGAAAGAGGAGCTGAAATTTATAGTTCTTCAGCCCTGTCCATTACACACACACACACACACACACACACACACACATATATATATATATATATATTGAGAGAGAGAGAGAGAGAGAGAGAGAGAGAGAGAGAATAGGTTACAATATGATGGAAAATATTCGAATGCTAACAACCTAGTAGGCACACCTCATCACCTAAATACTCTAGATTTTTCTAAAAGAGTACCACCCATACAGCAAAAGAGTACTACACAATATAATATTATCTCTCTAACATCATACAAGCACATACATATAGAGAATTTTGCTTGCATTTAGAATATTTGTGGGAAGAAAAAATAGAGATTTGATGCAAATTTGCGCAACATAATAGCTTGTCAGATTTAAGTTCTTAGGAGGTTTGAGGTATGTATTTTTACACACTCACACACTACCTCTAGTAGTTGGTAGTTATTAGCTGTGTTGTAATTATAACCGGTATCTTTGTCATTCTTAACAATACAAGAAGTTTCGGCTCTAAGGAATCTAGAATCTAAACTAAGAAAAACCTGTTGATTCGCTACATTTTACAGATAGGCTGAACCTCCGAGAAGCTTTCATTTGTACCACTTTTATATTACCACACCATATACCATTGCAATTTACACATGGTGGTTACGCCAAGTGGACAATCTCTCAGTGTCCTTCGTATCACTCCACATACTTTCTTCTCCCAAACAACCATCAATTAACTCATCAAACCAGCTTTTAATTACTAACACAACCCCATAACCCTTTCTTAAAAAATTCTAAAGATTCATGTATGACATAAGATAAGATAACCTTCGTCTTCTCTTTTTTTCAAGATTTAGAAGCTGTTTGTCATCATTCACAAGAAGAAAATGACATCAATGTAGAGTATTCCATGTACATCTTTTTCACTTTCAGTTATAGCTCACCCCCAACAATACTGCCTTAATTCTCAATATGTATGCTTCTATGTTGCCTTAGCTTCACTTTTCTTCTTCTTCTTTTTTGGCTAAGCAGATTTTATTAAAACAACAAAACAAGAGAACAAAGGCAAATGCCTACTTAAGACTCCTTCATCACCCAACAAGAAGGGGATGGAGATAGGAATAGGCCAAAAATGCAGTAGAGTAATAGACCTTGGTTGTAGTTTCCATTTGATGCTAAAATGGCTATTCTTGTAGTCGTTAGGATTAAATTTTTCTATTTACTTTATAATGTTAATTGTAATTACTTTAGGATTATGTTTTTCTATTTACTTTAGAATGAATAGATCTAAGAAAGATGACAATTAAACTAACAGTTCAAGCCTCATACAGAAATACACCAACCTGGTGGTTGTGTCTCGTCATCACTCCCTTGGGAATGCCGTCTATCATCATCAGTTGGAGGTAGGGGTGTTCGCGGTGCGGTGCGGTGCGGTGCGATTTTGGGCTATTTTTAGCACCGCACTGCAAATTAAAACCATAGTTGCACCGCACCTTGTTTTTGCGATCACATGTGCGGTGCAGTGTAATGCGGTGCGGTTTAGAGTTTAGCCAAAACCATAACCGTACCGCACCTCATTTTTGCTGTCACATGTACGATACTCGTATAAGATGCGGTTTAAAGTCGGTATATTTTTCAAATTTTGAGCTTTTCCTACTCGGCCCAAAACTAATTTTTCCCCTTTTTTTGAGACAAGTTTTAAATTATTGAGCTAGTTTTTCTTTATTTTGGGTTAATTTTTCTAGTCAACACTTGCTAGGGTTGTTAAACTTTTTTTTTTTTTTTTGTTGAAAACTAGGGTTTTTAAACTATTAATAATATATTTAATATTAAAAATAAATAAATTAATTAATATATAGAGAGGGTGCGGTTATGCCATTTTGCGTGCGGTTTTGGTGCGGTTTTTGCGGTTTTTGCAGTTTATGCGATTTGGTGAACGCCCCTAGTTGGAGGAGCTTGTTGGCGTGATGGTACTTCATTCGACCCCACACGTGAGGAGCTCTCACCAGGCTCAACGAACTCAAGTTACCGCTTCCTCCCCATTCCTCTGTGTAGTACCTAAACAATGCAAGCTTGTTCGTTACTAGCACTTAAGTTAAAGTATTACTTTATAAAATTTTAAAATATTACTCGTTCATAAAATTAACATCCTTAGTCAATGAGAAGAAATAATAAAATAAAAAAATCAAGTAAATTCAAGAGAGTGAGAGTGAGGCTTTCGTACAACATGAACTTCAAAAATTCTAAAGACACATACTTTGTCATTACTTATACATGTGTCAAGTGGTGATTTGATTATTTTTTACCAAGTATTAGTAGTGGTCCTATTTCTAAGTGATGTAACCCAATCACAAGTTCACAAATGTGCAAGTAATGGTTACGTGTGTGTCCTTGTAAGAATTGGGAACAAAATCTTAAAATATTTCTTCTTGAGAAAATTAACAGGCTTAGTCAATCCATAAGAAACAATTAAATCAAAAATCAAGCAAAATTAAGAAAAAAAAA
Organism: Lithocarpus polystachyus; assembly: GCA_033629205.1. Classification (NCBI taxonomy): domain Eukaryota; kingdom Viridiplantae; phylum Streptophyta; class Magnoliopsida; order Fagales; family Fagaceae; genus Lithocarpus; species Lithocarpus polystachyus. Next base: position 31,702,544 of record CM066162.1, read on the forward strand.
GAGATGGACTTTTACAAACACCAAATCTTAAAATATTCATTGTTGAGAAAATTAACATGCTTAGTCAATGAAGAAGAAACAAATAAATCAAAAATCAAGCAAAATATTTAAGAAAGAGAGTGAGACTTTTTTACAAACACCAACTCCAAAAAAGTTACAGTTTGCTTACTTGAAATGAGCACATCATCACTTATGCAACCAAAACATCACAACTTGAAGCTAAAGCACTGAGCGAAAGAGCAATGTATCATTAGCAAATGAAAATAAATCACTTCCAGGATAGAGACTAATGGCAATCAAACAGCTCAAACCCGTGCAAACTTGGAGAAAGGTGTTAATTTGTCTCAAATTATATTTCCTTTGAGCAGATCTATGTTTTTTATACATGCTCAAGCTTAACCTTCACATTGAGCAATAATACAACATCAACAGGGATATAATGCTTTGTAAGTGATTAAATGTTTTTTTACGTGAAGTAGATAAGCTTTTCTTTAACATGTAACATTAATCCAGTTAAGATCCTGTTTGGCCTTCATGAGCCCTTAAATTTTTATCTTTGCACTTGCACTTGCACTTGCACTTGCCTTGCATGCTCATTTTTACTAGCACCTACACTTACCAATGTTTACTCCTACATATTTCCTATTCTTTAAAATCCTTTCCACTCATTTTCTAACGTCCATGTATGTATGTTCTGCGTCCTGCAATCCAAAGATGTTAAACAAAACTGTCTGAACTCTAAACTCTGAAGTTGTAAAGGGCATTTAGTGTGAGTTTCTTACAGTATTTTAAGATATACAATTTAAGAGATGCAAAACTAGGGGGGAAAAGAAAGGGCACGAAAAAAAGGTTAACTGCATAAAACATTATGTTACAATTAAAAAAAAAAAAAAACACAAACACAGATATACAAAACTCCTCTAACTTTAAATAAGGCTTCTTGGGTGGCTTTAGCATCTAGGTCAGTCATAACTAAATCAAAACAGAATCATGCTGAAATTGATGTCAGTGACTATATTCATATTTCATAGTGAGAAAAAGACCAAAATTTTATCCAACTCCAACATCATGAAGTGCTTCCTAATATAAATAATAGAACAAATTGCAATTTTTTTTCCCTAAGTAAACACAGAACAGATTGCAATTACTCCAAATAAAAATACAACCAAAAAAAGAAACTTGTCATATTACACACTAAAAATCCAGTCATCATGAGTATCTTGACACTTGACTGCCAAAAACAGAGAGACATAAATGAAGAACCATAGCTTAATGTCATGGTGCAGTCATAAGTTAAAAGTCCTCACAGTGGTTTAGATAGCTCCTCCTTCATCAACAGACCATCCTTAACAAGCACTTCAAGAGATATTAGCAGTGTACAATTTGCATCCTGAAAGTAATCATGTCAAGGATAACTGCCTACACCAATAGGGGAGGTTGATGATGTGCATGCCCTGGCGGAAATTTTGGGCTGTAGAGTTGGAAATTTGCCTATGTCTAATCTTGGTATGCCGTTGGGGACTTCGCATAACTCCCCTTCAATTTGGAATCCTATTTTGGAAAAAATTGAGCGGAAATTAGCCGGGTGGAAAAGGTTGTATTTGTCTAAGGGGGGTCGATTGATGTTACTCAAGAGTACGTTATTTAGTCTTCCTACTTACTTTCTATCTCTATTCACCATTCCTACATATGTGGCAAACAAGATAGAAAGGTTGCAAAGGAACTTTCTTTGGGGTGATAGCAAGACTCATTTGGTAGGTTGGGATAAAGTTTGTGCACCTATAACTTACGGTGGTTTGGGGATAAGGAAAATTACTACTTTCAATAAGGCCTTATTGGGGAAATGGTTGTGGCGGTTTGGGAAGGAAGAGGGTCAGTTATGGAGGAGGGTGGTCGCATTGAAATATGGGGAAGAATGGGGGGGATGGACCTCAAAGCTAGGTAGGGGAGTTCATGGGTGCGGTTTGTGGAGAGGTATTCGCATGGGGTGGGAGGATTTTAGCAAGAACTGTCAGTTTGTTGTTGGGTTGGGTAATAGAGTGAGATTTTGGCAGGATGGGTGATATGGGGATCAACCTTTCCAAGTGGCTTTCCCAAGGCTGTATGGTATTGCCATTGATAAGGAGGCATCTGTAGAAGCTTCTTTGTCAAGGCAGGGGGTGGAGGATAGAAGAACTTGGGATGTTCGTTTTATTCGAGAATTTAATGATTGGGAGATGGATGAAGGGCTGCTTTTTCTTCATTTATTCACTTTATTGGGTGCTAATACTCCTCCTTTGGATGTTAGAGACCGGATGAGATGGAAATTGAAGCTTAATGGGGAGTTTGACACCTGGTCGTATTATAATAAGTTGCGGAATTCTCCCTCAATTGTCTTTCCATGGAAAGGAATATGGAGAGTAAAGGCCCCTAGGCAAGTTTCTTTTTTTGGTTGGAGTGCAGCTTGGAATAAGATTCTAACGGGTGATAACTTAAGAAGATTGAGAGGTTTGGATTTTGTAGACTGGTGCATTATGTGCCGACATTGTGGAGAGACGGTAGACCACTTACTTCTCCATTGTGAGATGGCTTATCGGTTGTGGAACTTTGTCTTAATAGCTTTTGGTTTGTCTTGGGTTATGCCTAGATCGATCCCAGATTTGCTTTTTGGCTGGTGGAATTGGTTGGGGAAGCATTCGTCTCAGATTTGGAACTTAGTTCCATTGTACGTCCTATGGTGTATTTGGAAGGAATGGAATCGGAGAACTTTTGAGGATTTGGAGAGTTCTGCTATTTAGATGATTGCCTCTTTTAGTAGGACTCTTTTTGATTGGTCTCGGACTTGGGAACTCACGTCTAGTGATTCTCTACCCTCTTTCCTTAGCTCTCTCTCTCTCTTTCTTTTGTAATTTTTTTTTTGTCATTTGGTTTTCTTTTTTGTTTTTTCTGTTTTCTTCTCCCTATACTTTTTGGGTTTGCTCTATGTTTTTTCTTGCATAGAGGAGCCTTTCGTATATATAGCATTTTTTACTTATCAAAAAAAAATAACTGCCTACAATTAAAATGACACTTACAAAATAACATTGGAACTAGATATGCTAACACGTATAAATAGAGAGTCAAATAACGTGGATCATTTAATTTCTATACAATATGTATGTAATTATGTCATACTTAGATACAGGATCTAACACCCAACATGGTCGAACCTAAGCTGGATAACTAATTAGCCACAACAAACCCAACTAGTTGATCACTATTATTTATTTACCTTTTCTATTTTATTTATCAATATAACAACAAACCCAACTTTCAAATTACCAAAAATTTCATGACTATCCAGTGAAATTCCTCGACTTTCAATTTTACAAAGCAAGAATTCAGCTTCCCTAAGCATCCCCACATGGACAAGCAACAAGGCCATGACTTCACACGACCGAGGTAGATGCTTAAAACTATTATCCTGTTCATTAGCCCACTTGAAAATTTCCCACAAAGACTCAACCTTTCTAGCTTTAATCCCAACTTTCCCACTCTCATATTGAAAACCCAGTAATATTTCAAGCACATTTTTAGGTACTATATCAGATAAATCTAAAAGGAGGTCCTTCAGAGAGGCATGAGAAAAGTCGTTGCCTTTGTTCTTATCCAACAAATGGGAACACTTGAGAATGACAAACCAATATTAACAACAATAAATAATTGATAATATGAGCCAATCCAATGCTAACCGCACAAGAGCGATCCTATTCCTAAGGGATGATTTCCAAGAAGCTTTTATTCTCAATTAAAATTTGATTTATTGTACAACACATTCAAAAATCAAAAACCAAAAACCCAAGACAAATATTTTATGAAAAAAAAAAAGTGCTAAATAAATAAAGAGTGGAAGGAATACCGTCGGGGGTGTGTCAGGCGGATGAGGGAGGGAAGGAGACTGAGGATGGCCACGGTGGCTGTGTTGTTGGAGGTGGTGGTGTCGGCGGCAGAAGGCAAGGCCGACGGAGTGTGAGGGAGAGTGAGGGAGAATGAGGTTGTCCCCCTCTAGATCGGAGGACTGTTGGACCGGCGGCGGAGTGGACGGTGGTGGCCCGGCCGTCCGAGCGGCCAGGGTACAGTGACGAGAGTGAGGGAGAATGAGGAGAGTGTTTGGGATTCCGATGGTTTGATTCGAGTCAGAAAGAGACCCCAATTTATCAAGTGTTTTGGTGGGAACCGAAGAGTTTTTGAGGGAATTCAGCAGATTTTTATTGTGACAACATTTTTGACCTATTATAGCGGATTCAAAGCTGCTGCAACAAAGAAAGAGTAGGCTAAGGTTTATTATGACAGGAATATAACTTCTTGTGGCGAAAATCAAGGCCGCCGTAATATCTCTATACGGATTTTTTTAATAAAATAATATTTAATACTTCAAATTAATAAAATATAATTTAATAATTAAAAAATATAATTTAATCCTACAAATTAACAAATATATAATATAATACTTCAAATTACTAAAATAAAATTTAATACTACAATTTTCAATAAAATATAATTTACTAATTAATAACAATATGTAAATATATTTTAATACTACAAATTAATTGAGTATAATTTAATAATTAATAAGATTTAATAAAATACTTCAAATTAATAAAATATAATTTAACACTACAAATTAATAAAATAAAATATATTAGTTAATAAAAATATTTTTTAATAATTCAATTTAACAAAATTTAATTTAATTAATACTTCAACCTAATTTAATATATTTTAATTTAATACTTCAAATTAATAAAATATAATTCCTCACTACAAATTAGTATAATATAATGTAATAACTAAATATATATATATATATATATATATATATAAAAGATGAGACTCGAGGACCAAAAATATTAAAATATAATTTAATATTACTTTGGATTACAAAAATATCGCTAAAACTAAAAGAAGACCAACTTACCTCCATAAACATAGAAAATGAGCAAAACACCCCGACCACCCAAAAAATGGCTGAAACACCCCCGAAGCAAGAAAAATAGCTGAAATACCTTTGAAGCCTAAAAAAAGACCACAATACCCTTGAATCCTAAGAAAACACCAAAATTGGAGGAAATATAATGTATTATTCAGTGAAAACAACTGAAAATACCTCTAAGACTAAAAGAAGGCCAACCTACCCCACAAACTCAAAAAAGGGCTGAGACACCCCTACCACCCAAAAAATGATTGAAATACCCTCGAAGTAAGAAAAATAACTGAAATTCCATTGAAGCCTATAAAAAGACCACAATACCCTTGAATCATAATAAAAAACCAAAATTGGAAGAAATATAATTCAATATTCATTTAAAAACGACTGAAATACCCCTAAGACTAAAAGAATGCTAACCTACCCCACAATAAACTCAAAAAATGGCTGAGACACCAAAATACCCCCGGCAGTTGAAAATGAACCAAATACACCATATGTAGGGGTGGCAAATGGACGGGTTGGGTCATAAATGGGTTGGGTGTATAATTACCCATTTATCCATTTATGACTCATTTATATATAAATTAATTATCCATTATCAACCCAACCCATTTAATTAGTAACCCACCCATTTAACCCAATATGACCCAAATACCTCTAAAACTACTTGAATACCCTCTTGACCTCCAAAATTACCAAAATACCCTTAAATATATAAAACAACGCAAATACCCCTACACTTCCAAATTACCAATATACCCTTGGACATCCAAAAGTATCACCAACATTTCTAAAATGACCAAAATATCGCCAAAATCTCTAAAATGAGAAAAATACCCATGAAACCTCTAAAATAACCAAAATACCCTCGATATCTCTAAAATTGCCAAATATGCTCAAAAACTACTAAAATGAGCAAAATACCCATGAAACCTCAAAAATGACCAAAATACCCCTGCTATCTGTAAAATCACCGAATATGCTTAAAAACCATTGAAATGACCAAAATAACTCCAAAATATCTAAAATGAGCAAAGTACCCATGTCCAAAATATCCCCAAAACCTAAAAAATTACCAAAATATCCCCAAAACCCAAAAAATAACCAAATTTTTAGGTTTTTGGGGTATTTTTGGGTTTTAGGGGTATTTTGGTCATTTTTTGGGTTTCAAGGATATCTTGGTCATTTTTGGATTTTGAGGGTATTTTGGTCATTTTTGGAGTTTTGGGGGTATTTTTGTAAATTTTAGGTTTCGTGGGCATTTGGTCATTTTTTGGGTTTTAGGGGTACTTTGGTCACTTTTTGGTTTTGGGGGTATTTTGATAATTTTAAAGTTTGCCCCAATTTTGTTTTTATGATTATCACCGTATCTTGTTATTTTTAATATAGAGTTGAGGTACTATATGTGTGTGCACAGTAAGATGGGAGTAGACAATTTTGTGGTGCTACAAAATAAGTAAGAATATTAAAGTTTTAGTGTATACAATTTGGTGCTGCAATTAAAATAATGAATAATTAAATAAAAGAGGAGGATGTTTTTGGGCCTCTTGGAGACTAAAGAGATAAGTTAAGTGGGTTTCAAAGTCCAGCCCACTACCCATTAAGCCCACATCTTTGATGTGTTGAATATAAGGTAGAGGAAAGGATAATTAGGATTTTGATAAGAAGGGTTTCATCACTAAGGAGGCTAGGAGGTGCTTTTCCTTAGAGTTTAGAACACATACAACTGAAGAGGCAATCAAATTGCTCAAGGTATGATTTCTCACCATTAGAAACAAAGAATTAAAAAGTTTATAAGGTTATCTTGGAATCAATTGTGATGTTAGATTGTTCAAAAGTTTGATTTTGGTCCTAAAATTCTACTTATATTTTACGGTTAGAATTGCCACTGTGTATACATGATCAAAGGTATGACTATTACTTTTTCATTAGGATATATATATATATATATATATATATATTAATAAGTCAACAATGCTGCCACCATTTTCTTCGCTGTCGGGATTATATGCTATTAAAGAATGAATAAGGCTGCATCGTTTTGTAGGACTATAAGGGTTTTATGGTCTATAGGAAATTTTGGGTTGTTGATCTATGCCGTAGGGTTAATTATGAATTGCTAGTGAAATTGCAACCGACCCCCACACATGAAATCTCATTTTGTCAAAGTCCAAGTTCTCTGATGGATGATTAATGGCCTTGGTAGTCTTTACCTAGACTTTGAATATTTCCTACCACAATGAACCATTAGAAATCAACACGTCTACAATTCTTTAAAGGATAATGGCAGAATTGTTTCTTCTACCCATTTCCAATTTCATCTCAAAATAATAATAATAATAATAATAATAATAATAATAATAATAATAATGCTTAGATGTTATATACATTAGGGTCAATGATATTTAGTCCATGAACAAGTCATAATAGTTTGGCCCACGGTTTTCATTGGGGTATGTAGTAAATCTTAAGGTTTTGGCTATTGGCTCTAAGTTTTGGTAAATTCAAGGAATCATATTCTTGGGTAGAGATGCTTTGCATTAGTGTTATCATTTAGTTCAGTAAAATATAATTTTAGTGAGTCAATTTGTATAGTTCTATAAACTTTTTATTTTGTAGAAGATATTAAGTATGTTTCTGTGATTGATTATAGGTCCTATTTAAGAGTATTTGAGACTATTTGGAAGGTGTTTCAGATGGACTTTCAGAATTGATTCAAGTGCTGTAAGTAATTATGCATAAGTTTTGTCATTTAGGTTCTTAGATGTCAAAGGTTTCCAAAAGTTATATTTTTAAGCTTACATTTTCAAAGTTTATCAAAAAGCATTTTTACACCCTTGAAAGAGAAATTTCGACTTTTAAATGATGTTTTAAAGAAAAAATTTGAATTTCAAATAAAGTTTTGAACATCTAAATCTTATTTAAAAATGATGTCTAAACAAAATTATTTTCAAAAAGGAATTGAGTTTCAAGATTAGTTCTCTAAAAATGTTCTTCTTTAAGTTTGTTTAAAACCAAGAGATTTCAAAGTCATATTCTTATTTTTTTCACAGGGTGTTTAAGACGCTTCTTTTAGCAAATTGAGTTTTCAAACTTACTTAGGAATTGTAAAAAATATTTATATAAACTCTTCAGTTCTTATTCATTCCCTAAGAGAGTCAAGCATCCTTTAATTTATGTTCTATTCGATATTGTGATCTTTGATATACTTTTGTATTTGGAATAGTTGTTAATATCAAGTAAATTATTATATTTTGTATAAACTTTGCTTTTGTGATATGTGACTCAAAATAAGTGTTTTTTTAGAATTGATCAGATATATCAGATATATGTGTAAATCCGCTCACAAGATTGTATGTGAGGATATGTGTTGATCCCTCACCAGCAGGGGTTAGATGTTGGTATCCGCTTACAGGATTGTATGTGAAAATATGTGATGTGTATATGTGACACTGTGCTCTGATCAATTATCTATGTGTTTTTGAATGACTTTAAGATTTGATTATATATGTATTAAGTGGTTCTATATATGTTTGGAAAACTATGTTTGAAATTTTGAAATCAAACTCGTGCTCTCCTTGACTCTATTCCGTTGTATATTTTGTATAATTACTTACTAGATGTGTGGCTCACCCCATCAATTAATATTTTCAGATTAAAGTGTAGTTGGGAATATATAACCTGGGATCGCTTCGTAAGGTGCAAGATAGAGCTTGAGAGTTTTTAGGCGAACTCAATAATACTTGAAGCCAAATGATTATTAGTTATTTTTCTTTATTCTGTTTTAGATTTCACAGTATTTTGGAGATTACTCTAAATTGAGGATTTTTAGTATTGTAAAAGATTTATTAAGATCATTGTTTATTTGGAGTTTTATTGAATTATGTTTAAATTAATTATGTTTATTGAGTTATGTAAGTTCAGCAAGTTAGTCATGCACCTAAATTCATGTCTTATGGATTTGGGTCGTGACAATTTTGGTCATTTTTTAAGTTTCAGAGGTATTTTGGTCATTTTCTAGAAATTTATATTTTATGTTGTTTATTTAAATTTTAGATGGGTTTTAGGGGATATTTTTGAGTTTATCCATTAAGACCCATATAATTAAATAATCTAATGGGTCTTTACCCATTTAACCAAAATATTCAAATGGGCTAGGTTAAGACTTATCCAAATTAGGTGGGTAGTGTCCACTATACACCCTAAGCCAAAAGGTGACCAAAATACCTTGGAAACTTTGAAAAGAACCGAAGTACCCCTAAACCCTAAAAATGACCAAAAATACACTCTAAGACTAAAAAAAGGCCCAAATACCCCCATAAACGCAAATTATGACGAAATACCCCCTATGCAGTAATAAATTTTACACACATGCATCCTAAGCCTAAAAAATGACATAAATGCCCTTGGAACTTAAGAAATTAATAAAAATTTTAAAGGGTATGAGATCATTTCTTATGTTTTGGGGGTATTTCGGTCATGCTATAACATTTCTCTAATTTATCTATCATTATAATGTTGCCTTCATAGGTTCTTCGATCATTTTTTACGCTTTAGGGGTGTATCGGTTATTTTTTAGGTTTCGAGTGTATTTCAAACAGCTCCAATGATTACGGGGGCATTGCGGTCATTTTTTAATTTATAGGGGTATATTGGTCTTATTTTAGTCATCGAGGGGGTATTTTGGTGTTTTTCAAACATAGGGGATATTTATGGTCGGTTTCCATGTTTCGGGGGGTATTTTGGTAATGTTATGCTCTTTTAAGGGGGGGGGGGGTGGTCATTTTTTAAAGTGTCAAGAGTATTTTGGTCATTATTTAGGTTTCAGAGGTAATTCGGTCATTTTTTCTTTTTTTGGTTTCCTCGGTGCATTGGTCTTTTTTTCGATATCGAGTGTATGTTGGACATTTTTTTGTGGTTACGAGCGCACTGTGGTCATTTTTTTCGATTTATAGGGCTATTTTGGTATTATTCAAGTAATCGAGGTGTTTTCCACCATTTTCAAGCATGGGGGTACTTTTGTCATTTTCTAGCTTTTAGGAGGTATTTTGGTTATTTCGATGTTTTGGGGGTATTTCGGTTATTTTTTTTTATGTTTCGGGGGTGTATTAGTCTTTTTATGGGTGTCGGGTGTGTTTTAGACATTTTTTGTCTTTTTGGGGGCATTTTGGTCATTTATCAGACTTATAGGGGTATGTTGGTCTTATTCAAGTAATCGATCGTATTTTGGCTAGTTTTAGGCACAAGGCTACTTCGGTCATTTTCGATGTCTTAGGGGGTGCTTAGGTCATTTTTGATGTATTGGGGGTATTTTAGTCATTTATTAGGTTTCGATGGTATATCGGTCTTTTTCTAGGTATTGTGGGTGTTTTTGCTCTTTTTGGATGTTTTGGAGGGTACTTTGGTCTTTTTCTAGGTTTAGGGGAGTATTGGTCATTTGTTAATTAACAAATCCCTATAATTGACCTATCCCAACACTTTTGGAGCGCTGGGCTAGGTCTCAACATAAAGGAATTGAGTGATCCTATCTCATCGCTTTTGGAGTGCTAGAATAGGTGGACCCTATTCCAGCGCTTCCAAAAGCATTGGAATAGGTCTCTCTCCATAAGGGAATGGAGTGATCCTATCCTAGCGCTTTTGAAAGCGCTGGAATAGGTGGACCCTATTCTAGCACTTCCAAAAGCGCTGGGATAGGTCTTTCCTATAAAGGAAATTAGTAACCTTATTCCAGTGCAATAAGGCTTCCTATACTAGCATTTTTGAAAACCACCGCTATAAGCCTCCTATTGCAGCGATTTGTAAAGCGCCAGTTTTGAGTTGTCGTAATAGGGTTTCCTATACCAGCGTTTTGAAAAAGCACTAGTACAGGCTTCTCTATTACAACGGTTTTTAAAGCACTGAGAAAAAAAAAACTGGGATAGCTCGATTTTTTTGTAATGCATCCTTTAGGCTTGGGAGTCAAATTGTGTCTGTACAATTATTATTAATTATAATACTATCGTTGCTAATATTTTACTTACTTTAACCTCCATGTATCCAAGAATTTTGATAAAGCTCAAATATGCTATTCAAATTGTGGTCCTCATATAGCCTTCAACAAAACATCAATGTTGCAATTTAAAGCTTCCCAAAGCCTACAAAAGATCAGAAGGGTATGCATACCAGTGTGTGAAAGATAGATATCATACAGAAATATTTCTAGAATATCTAACTTCAAATACTTTGTTAATGCATTTTCAAACAACTTGGAATACACATAATTATAACAAAGAGGCATTTGAGGTTGTTTAAAGGCTCTACAAAACTTCAACTTGGGGGAGCCATCAAAATCCAAGAATTCCCAAAAGCTTGTCTCTTTGTAAAGATTACTCAACTCAAGCAATTAAAGATTCCAATTAATTTCACCTGGAGTTCCTAGACCATCTTTTGCAAACAAACCTCATTATTTCCAATCTGACAGTCCATAAATTATTTGTTTTAAATCCCCCAAATTTCATGTTGATTTCAAATACATCAATTCTTTTACAAATTAGGAACTATTAGAGATACCTGGCTTGATGAACTCTGCTACTTAGGCTAATATTGATATGTTTTCTTGTTCAAATTGAAAGAAACCCTTAAATGTGTAGTAGCATTATTTTTCAAAAAATCCTAGTGCAGGCCATTGAACATCTATATTATAGTTTTAGTACTAAAAGGAGGCCAAATAACCCAATGCACCTTTTAGTAGGCTTAACCACCTCCCTTCCCCTCTTCCCTCCGCCCCCCTTCTCTCTCTCTCTTTCCCTTTTTTCTAGAACCATTGCTTCCTCTTAAACACACAAAATCTTGAACTAAGTTCCATGAGCTATCCTACAATGCATCATAGAAAATTGATACTTTTATATATTTGGACCAATCAAACCTAGAACCTAATCAATTTGCTCATTTATCATAATGTCAATATTTGTAAAAGTACTGTTGTAAACAACACCTTTACTTGATGAAATAATCTCAGCATAACTGATAAGAAGGGAATAATATCTCTTCTCCATAAATTATAAACTACTCAACTCAGTTAATTTCATACGGTTTCCATCGCCCCAATTAGTTGCACATTGCATGCCATCATTCAACAACATCAAAAACATGTCATAGCACCAAAGAAAAACCAGTACTTATTTTGTAGCAATTTGTTATACTCACTGTAGAGATATTTAAGTTATTTACCTGAGCAAGAACAAAGTTTGCAAACTATACATTAGATTCCAAGGTCTCTCAAACAACCTATAAGTTATTTGAAAGCATGAGTGAGAAGTAGGGAATATGATATGTAAAATAATTTTTTTGGTTTCTTTTACTCAGCCAATTGAGAAGTCATGGGCAGAAGACAACTTACAACTTTAGCCCCTGCCTTTTCTAAATTAAAGTCATGATCAATGTCATCAGCATGGCAAAGGTATTCACATTGGGAAAATACTTGCTCAAAACCCAAACTATTAATTTAAGCTGCACATGCTCTTTCAGTTTCAGCACCAACTTTATGAAGGATATAAAGTGAGCTAGAAAACGAACTTTCACATAAGCATACTTTCTTATACAAAGTTCCATACCACTCAGCTGAAAGCATCTTCAAAATACACAGGAAGGTCTAGGAAATATCCAACTGATTCTCTCACTGAAGACAACACAAAACATGAGTGAAGAATCACAAAACTTTTTTTGCAACAAAGCAACTCAAAACATTTCAAAATACCTAAAACACTCTGACCCAAAGCATACCAACCACAAACCAACATATATAAATTCATCATAAAAATGTTTAGAAAACAAAAACAAAACAACTCAACTCATAATTACAAGTAGCATCATGACTGAGGAGAGAAACAGAAGAACGGCTTGAAGGTGGTGGTGGCACTCTGATCTCTCTCTCTCTCTCTCTCTCTCTCTCTCTCTCTCTCTCTCTCTCTCCTTAAGGGCCCTCTCTTCCACTCAGTGCCTTACGATTGTCTCTCCAGCTCCCAAGTTCAATATAGACAGTGAAACAATGCATTTCAACAGTCTACAAAAACTAGTCCATGTTCAGGGACTCTTAAGTGTTATTACGTTCGTCTCTTTGATTTTCACGTTTGGCATGAAAATTAAAACTACTAACTTTGACATGATAACTCACTTGGCACACAAATTAAGAATTTACATCAAACAGGTGGTGCAAAATTCAGATTTGAATTGAACACTTATAATGATAATTATGGTGTGGTCTCTACATAAATCTAGACACATGGTACATGTAGGGGTCAAAGGCTCAATTCTAGATGATGGGTCGTGGGCTTGTCCGAGAAGGCACATTTTTTCGAGGACAGTAAATTACAATGAAAATGCACGGCTACAAACCTCGCAAGAATTTGGCTGGCATGTGGACGAGGAAGAGTTGTCCGAGGAGGATTACCTCTTCGGATGATTCAAGAGAAAGCCAGGATGAACGCTCCAGCATTTATACTGACATTTCAGGGGATTCTTCCAATATATGAACGTCCAATAAGCAAATAGGACAGGTGGAAGAAATAAGATATTATGTAAAAAAGCTGCTACTACCGCATTTATTACCATGTAGCTAACCCTATGGCCGCATTTATGAGGAAAGGATGTCTGAACAGTAACCTTCAACCTTACAGCTGCCGTGTAAAGACTTCAAGGGAAGGTTGATGGGACAAGTATCAAAGAAAGGTAATCTGACTGGCACGTGAGGAAAAATGGAGTATAAAGAGAACTAGAGGCAAGGAAAGAGGGGACTGGAAGTAAAGAAAGTGGAAGAGAGAGAAATACAAAGTTGTAAACGTTGAAGCATCATACTGTTATCCTACTCGGACATAGCTGAGGACAATCTTATATAATATCATTGCTCTACTTCTATCTGCCTGGACTTGGAATACATCCACGTGATACTTCGTCTCATCTAAAAGCCCAGTTTTTCTAGCCCACTCTCTATAAATTCATTGCAAAATTCTTTGGGCCTAAGTCCATCTAGCTTGTGGGCTAATCCGCTTAAATTGTGTCCTTACAATTGGTGCCGTCTGTGGGAATTACTGGTGTGTTGGTGAGCTTAATACTTAATTATGGCCGGGTCAGGTCCTAACAGGGCGGAATCTAATGGTTCCCAGCACCTCGATCATTTTCTACATCTTGAATGAGAGAGGGATCATGAAGGAAGTGTCCACACCATTCATACATGTAGAAGTCGACTTTGAGATGAGGATAACGTCTCCCATAGGGACACTACGAGGAACATGCAATGTAAGGTTAATCATCTGAGGGAAAAACTGCGCCGTGCACGGAGAAGGCACAGTCCATCCATCTTTGATTTTTCTTCTGATGATGAAGAGGATGGTGACTATAGGTGCTGGTCACAGACGCCCCCCAGCGAATCTTTTTCTCATGAGGAGGAACGTTACCACGACCGCAGAGGTAGAAACACATCCTCTAAGGGCTTGGGGAATGACGCAATGAATAGGGCCCTCAACCAGATTTCCATGTCACCTTTCATGCGTAGGATTGAAGGGGGAAAGCTTCCTCGACAATTTACTCAGCCTACTTTCACCTTGTACAACGGTCGAACAGATCCTATGGAACATGTGAGCCACTTTAACCAGAGGATGGTTGTCCACTCAAGGAATGAAACTCTTATGTGCAAAGTGTTCCCATCGAGTTTGGGATCAGTGGCGATGAAATGGTTCGATGGCCTTGCAGCAAGTTCTGTTAGATCTTTTAGAGAGCTTACTAAGGCTTTTTGCTCTTTTAGAGAGTTCTTCGGCCGTTGGATTCCTTGCTATCTCTGTCTATGCGAGAGGCAGAGACCCTGAAAATGTACTCAGACAGGTACTAGGAGATGTTTAACGAAATTGAAAGGGATTTTGATGATGTGGCTGTGAGAACTTTTAAGGTCGGCTTGCCAAACGAGCATGACTTGAGGAAATCGCTGACTAAGAAGCCTGTGAGGAGCGTGCATCGATTGATGGATCGAATTGATGAATATAAACGGGTTGAAGAGGATCAGATACAAGGCAAAGGAAAAGCCAAGGTTATCCCTTAGGAGAGGAGGGATTTTAGGTTGGACCGATACAGCAATAACAAGTATCAGAGGGACTACAATGTGCAGTCCGGGCCCACCGTGTCTCAGACAATCAATGCCGTGTTTCGAGAACCAATACACCAAATCTTGGAGAAGATTCAGAATGAGCCATATTTTAAGTGGCCGAACAAGATGGGAGGAAACCTCATGAAGCGCAATCAGAGCCTTCATTGTCAATATCATCAGAAGCGGGGGCACACTACTGAGGATTGCAGAACTCTAAGGAGTCACTTTAAACAACTTGTTAGAGAAGGAAGGTTGCAACAGTTTGTACATTGGCCCAACAGCTAGGGAGATCACCTTGGGTCTGGGATTTCAGGGAGTGCTTCTTCAAGGCCCCCATTAGGTACGATCAATGTCATCTTTGTGGCGCCGGGAAGGATCGGATCCTGTCCTTCTAGGGTGATGTCCCTTGCTCAGTTGACTGCTGAAGATACGAATCGTGAATTGAAAAGGGCCAAGGTTGAGATCCGACTAGCTTTAAGCTTCTCAGATGAAGATAAGAGAGGGACTATACAGCCACATGATCACGCTCTAGTCATCACCCTTAGAATAGGGGGGTACAACGTGAAGAGGGTGATGGTCGACCAAAGGAATGGGGCCGAGATTATGTATCCGGATCTGTACAAAGGATTGGGTTTGAGGCCTGAAGACCTAACAGCGTATGATTCGCCTCTGGTTAGCTTTGATGGGAAAACTGTTATCCCTAGAGGTCAGATCAAGTTGCCCGTACAAGCTGGATCAGAGGTGGTTGAGGTAGACTTCATTATAGTGGATGCATATTCTCCTTACACTACCATTATAGCTAGACTTGGTTTCATGCTTTGGGGGCTGTTTCTTCAACTTTACATTTGAAGGTTAAATTTTTGTCTGGAGGACAAGTAGAAGAACTTGTAGGAAGCCAATCTATGGCTAGGCAGTGCCTTATAGCTGCCATTATGCATCGACCCGCTGCCAAATCTACAACCTCCATTGGTGGAGGCTCATAGCAATCAAGAATCTTGATTCCACCTAACGTTGTAGAATCGGACAAGGAGAAGTGTGAGAGGCTGGAGAAAATTGCTATTGATAAGGACCCGGAAAGATTCTTTCAAATTGGAGCTCAGTTGCCTCTTAGAGACAGGGAATAGCTATTGACACTCCTTCGAAGAAACATTGATGTGTTTGCCTAGAATTCTTATGAGGCCTCGGGAGTCTATCTAGGGTTCATCTGCCATCACTTAAATGTTAGTCCAACCGCTTTTCCTAGGAAGCAGCCACCTCGGCATTCGTCCAAAGAGCATTCTGATGCTGTTAGGGAGGAGGTGAATATACTCAAGCGGGCAGGGGCTATTAAGGAGGTTTTCTACCCTAAATGGCTTGCTAATACAGTGGTGGTAAAGAAGAAAAATGGAAAGTGGCGTGTGTGTGTGGATTTCACAGACTTAAACAAAGCTTGCCCAAAGGATCCATTCCTCATGCCCCGAATTAATCAGTTAGTAGACGCGACTGTAGGACATCCGCGAATGAGTTTCTTGGACGCCTTTCAAGGGTATCACCAGATCCCTTTAGCTTCAGATGATCAAGAGAAAACGGCCTTCGTTACCCCCGTCGAGAATTATCACTATAAGGTGATACCGTTTGGTCTAAAAAATGTAGGCTCCACTTATCAGAGGATGATGACAAAGATGTTTGAACCACAGCTGGGGAAATGCATTGAGATTTACATAGATGACATGGTGGTCAAAAGTAAGTTGGAATCCGAGCACGTCAGCAACCTCGAAAACAGCTTTGAAATCCTAAGGAAACACAAGCTGTGACTCAATGCTTCCAAGTGCTCTTTTGGTATCGAATCTGAAAAAATTTTGGGCTATACGGTTACCCATCGTGGAATTAAGGTCAATCCAGACCAGATAAGAGCGATTAATAACTTGCAGCCACCTCGGAATCCTAAAATGGTTCAGAAGTTGACTGGGATGACTACTACTCTAAATCGATTCATTTCCCGGTCGGCAGACAGGTGTAGGCCCTTTTTCTAGCTATTGAACAAGTGGAAGGAGTTCGAATGGACCGAAAAGTGTGTCCTGGCATTCCAACAGCTGAAAGAATATTTATCTCGGGCCCCTATCATGTCCAGTCCCGTAACGGATGAGGTTCTGTTTGCTTATATCGCTGTGGCTGCCCACGCAGTAAGCCTGGTACTTATTCGAGTTGATAATGGCGTTCAGAAACCTGTTTACTATGTGAGTAAGTCCCTTCATGAGGCCGAGGTCCGATATTTACCGTTAGAAAAGGTTATCTTTACAGTGGTTCATGTCACCCGCAAACTCCCTTATTATTTCCAGTCACACACTGTCGTGGTCCTTACGCAACTTCCACTCAAGTTTCTACTTCGGAGTGTAGATTATACAGGAAGGGTAGCAAAGTGGGGTACAATCCTAGGGGTTTTCGACATAAAATACATGCCTCGTACATCTATTAAGGGGCAAATCTTGGTTGACTTGGTAGTCGAGTTCATCGAGCCTTTGATAGAAGAAAACAATAAGAGGATGCACATGGATGAAAATTCAGTTGCCTTAATCTCTGTACAAAGACCTTTAGTCTGGAAGTTGTATGTGGATGGTGCGGCCAATCAAAGAGGGTCTAGAGTGGGACTAGTTTTGATATCTCCTGAGGGTGTTATTATTGAGAAATCCTTGAGATTGGACTTCTCGGCAACAAATAATGAAGCTGAGTACCAGTCATTAGTGGTCGGAATGGTCATGGTTCGAAAAATGGGGGGAAACTCAGTTGAAATATTCTCGGATTCAGCATTGGTCATCGGTCAAGTCAAAGGAAAGCTTGAAGCACGAGACGAAAGAATGCAAAAGTATTTGAGTCATGTCAAACAGCTGCAAGCAGAGTTCGAGTCATTCAGCCTACTGCATATCCCTCAGCGTGGGAATGCATATGCAGACTCTCTAACCACTCTTACAACCTCCTCGGCACAAGGTTTACCTCGGCTTATCATTGTTGAAGATCTGCATAAACTTGCTGAGGTCAAAGAAGGGCCTAGCATCTATCAAATTCAAGTAGGACCAAGTTGGATGGACCCTATGGTAGCATTCCTTGCAGATGATATCTTACCTAAAGATAAGGCTGAAGCGGATAGGATACGGAGGAAGGCTCCTCGGTTTTGGTTGTCAGAGGACAAGAAATTATACAAGCGCTCATTCTCGGGGCCGTATTTGTTGTGCATACACCCGGAACCGACAGAATTGCTCCTCGAAGAACTACAAGAAGGGATTTGTAGGAGCCACACGGGAGGCAGATCTCTAACCCACAGGTCTTTAACTCAAGGATACTAGTGGCCGAACATGCAAAGGGAAGCACAGGATTACGTGAAGAAATGTGATTAATGCCAGAGGTTTGCACCGAATATTTGCCAACCGGGGGGAGGGGTCCTTAATCCTCTATCCAGTCCATGGCCTTTAGCTCAGTGGGGCTTAGACATTGTAGGTCCTTTCCCTAAGGCAGCTGGGAGAAAAAAATACTTGATCGTTGGCACAGACTATTTCATCAAGTGGGTCGAAGCCAAGCCATTGGCAAACATCAGGGATGTAGACGTCTAGAAATTTATATGGAAAAATGTTGTCACCCGGTTTGGAGTACCTCACACACTCATATCGGATAACGGTCTTCAGTTTGATAGTAAGGCTTTCCGGAGATATTGCTGCGAGTTAGGCATTACAAACAGATACTCTACTCCAGCATACCCACGAGGGAATGGACAAGCTGGAGTTGTTAACAAGGTCATAGTAAGTGGCTTAAAGAAGAGGTTGGATGATGCAAAGGGAAGGTGGGTAGAGAAGTTACCACATGTTCTCTGGACTTATCGGACAACTCCTCAGAGATCTACGGAAGAAACACCCTACTCAATGACTTATAGGGCTGAGGCTGTTATCCCCCTAGAGACTGGATTCCCCACGTTGAAAATGAGCTCTTTCACCTCGGTTGACAATAACAAACTGTTAGAGAGCAATTTGAACTTGGTTGCTGAAAGGAGGGAGAATGCCATGGTCCAGTTGGCTTATTATCAGCATAAGCTTAAGCAGAGATATGATACCAACGTTAAGCTGAGATCACTTGTGCCGGGAGATTTGGTTTTGCGAAAGGTAATGGGTGCTACAAAGAACCCAGCTTGGGGAAAACTTGGGCCCAACTGGGAAGGGTCATATTGCATTCTTTCTGTAGCTGGGATAAGAGTGTTTTATTTGGAGGATTTAGAGGAAATGGGTGTTCTGCATCCATGGAATGTAAATAATCTAAGACGGTATTACTATTAATAAAAGTTTCAATTGTTGTACTTAAGTTTTATTACACTGTGATGAGAATGCAAATTGGCATATATTTCTATCTTAATGCTTAGTCTTTTACACTTACTTAGTGCCTAAATATACTCATTATTCTTATATTTTGATTTAGGGTGCAAATGGAGGCATTAAGTGCAAAACGTAGCTGATTGGGCGATTCTGGACAGCTTTGACATCTCTTCGTAATCTCAGTATAACTCTCTCATCTGAGCTCCGATTGAGATGATTCAAGATGCTATGGAACGCTAAGACAAAGATCTACAACTTTCATGTTTTGAGTTTTGAGAGATACGGGCCGCATCAAGGTCGAAATTGGGCTTGAAGTTGCTGCACCTGCACTGTTGACGTTCTGGAATGTTCCTTTGCCTACAATTCTAATTTGTAATCTGATGCGATTTATTTATGGACGGTTCCAGATCTAATGCACGAAAATTCCAACTGAAAAACACCATTTTCCTAGTTATATTAGGGCTTTGTTTTATTTTTAATATTTTTCCTTACTTAGTCAGATTTGAATATTATTATTTAGAATATTTTTAGGAGATTTTGTAGGCTTGGGAAAGGGGGAATTAACGTGAAAAAGAGGGAGGAGAAATCAGAATTACACACACACCTCTATCTCTCCCCTCTTCTCTAATTTTCTCTTTCGAGTTTTTTGTCATGGCCCTGTGTGGCTAAACTTTTATACTTGGTTAAAGGAAACTGAAGCCCCGGAATCAATAAAACTGTGAGATCTAATTTGTTTTTGATATTCAATCTATGCTTTGAATATTGGATGTTCTTCTATGCCTATTTTCATGATTGTCTTGTTTAATTACTAGGAGGCCTACTAGTTAATTATTCGTTGCAATCTACTGCTAGGTTAGATATCAAATCCGTAATTGTTTGAT